>CM062811.1:65979797-66579797 GCA_031772625.1 Pinus tabuliformis | reverse complement strand
TTTTTCACCATCAGAAGCTTTAAATTATGCATTTAAGCCTTAAAGCCCCGATACAATACATATAATAGAAAAACACGGTCAAGGGATTTACAAAGGGAAACTCCGCTCTGATCCTAACAACCGGACCTCAAATCTTTATAAGTCGCAACTATAATTGTCAGTGGGTCCACACCATTAATTGCTCCACAACACTGCTCCGATCCCGATACCCGATCACCGATTGGTTTATCGGCAATATTGCCATATTGCTCATCAACGTATCGGCCATTGCTCCTCCCTACTCTTTGACCTCTCCAACATACAATCGTCGATCGCATTTGTACCGTCAATCTGGACTCTTGATCCGACGGTCAAGGATCCATTGCCTTATCGCTGATCGCTCTGCGATGATCATCAGGTCCGATAACACCCTGAGGCCTCTGCCGATGCGATATGATCAGGACCATTGATCTCACAGATCTAACGGATCTTGTGTATCATTTCTCTAGCCTCCTCTTGGACTTAATATCTTTTGATTGATGGATTTCTACGTTAAAGCCATAGTTTCTACCATAGTCTGTTTTAAACACATGACACACCGTTAACTTGTTTACAAATGGATTGCCATCGATCCTTAAGTGATCGATGATCGATTAACATTTCCTACCAATGGAATTTAAGTCATTCAACGAGTAAATATATAGATAACCCAAAGGCACAACGTAGACACACGGAATCCACAAATCCACAACTTATTTATTATATGTATAAGATTACAAAACTAAGGCATCACATCCTTAGAACGAGTTCTCCCTTGACTACATTTCAACACTCTGTTTTCACAAATTATATCTCTATCACTCTGTCCATCTCTATCTGTCTCATTACATATATTTATAGAACATGCAGGTTCATCGTTACAGGAATATTGGATCGGGTCACTATGAAGGATATGATCAATCCTCTCCTTGATTTGCTCAACAAACCCTTAAACTCGATATACGTAGACACATGTCAGATTACATTTAATTAAGTCTTCTAGAGACTTATCCATTCCATCATTTAAGCTTTGTTTTAAACAGAAAGTCCCCTTGTTTAGCTCGATGGTCCACGTCCTCCTCCTTCACTTTGGATTCCTCTTTTTGACTAGGAGTGTTGGATGCTCTTGCATCATCTTCCATAGAATTAGATTCCCCTCGGAGGTTCCACATGACGCATTGGCTAAGTAATTGTAGATTTTGTAACATTCCTTTTGTAGGGCTGACAAATTTTCCATAGTGAGATTTGTCTCCTGGAGGATCACTATATTTGGTTTGATAAATAGTGTTATTTGTTTCAAGAGACTCTTCCTTCCAGGGCCATTTAAGACTCTAATGTTCCTTGAGATGCAACTCATTGAGAAAGATAATGGGTTAGGGTGAGAGCTCTTACCTTTCCCTCATTTATTAATGTTGCACCTAATTCCTGAAGTTGTTGGCTTGTGGTTTTTTATCCTCGTTTCTAGGTTGGACCTTTGGGTTTGTACAAATCAATTTTGAGTTTTGATAGAATCCCTTTGTAAGCTTTATCCTCTGGATGCTTCCTTTTTGTGGTATGTTTTAGATATTTTAGTATAAGATATGCCCCTTCTTTTTTTTGGAGGTATTCCTAGGGTGTTGCGGCCATGCCACTTTTGTCCCATACTTCTGCTATCAAGTTGAGATCAACTCTTCTGAGACCTTCTTCTATGACTTGGTCCTCTTCTGAGTTTTCTTTGGGATCGAGATCCATATCTACATCTCTTGATATCTGGCCATTCTCAGTGTGGTTATGTCTAGGGGTCTCCCCTTGATTTTTCTCTTGTAACGTTGGTTTTTCACCTTCCTCCTCAACATTTCCTTCTAAAGTTTGTTCTTCCAGTACCTCTTGCAGGGCTTCGAAATTATTTTTTTGGATGGGGGTTACTAACCCTATTTTCCTTGAGTTCTCTTATTGTTCCTGCTTCTTGGGGTTACCTCAGTGAAGCCTTGTTTATCCATCTTCTTTTGCACTTGGGTATTGGTTTGTTGAGAGACATTTTATGGAAAGTCTCTAAAGAGATGTTTATGCTCATGACATTTCCTACGTCTAGAAGGTATGTGCTCATAGTCTATGTTCTAGAGCCATACCTCATATCCAAAGACCAATTTTATGGCCTTTAGGAGTGCCCTTGAGACGTCCATATAGATGCAAATTATGGTGTATGAGACGTAGGAGCTATTCTTGGCACCCTCCGACATTTTGATGTATTCTCCTAGTTCGTTGCCTATTCCTTTCAACACAAAAGACGACCAATAATCCATGGGGAGTGAATAAAGTCTCATCCATGTTATCAACAAAAAATTGACCATCTAGCCTAAGCTACTAGATGGATTGAAGTACACCATGTAAGGCCAATTTTAGCATAGTAAAATTGTTTTCAATGTGAGAAATTACTTAATAAACCACATTTGTTCAGTAATTTATAATTAAACCCATGAAGAATAATTAAATAAATCACTATTTATTTAATTATCTTCTAGGAATAATTAATTAAACTATTCTTTAATTAATATTCCTTTTCATATTTGACCCAGTTATGAAAAATAAACAAATAAATTATTAATTATCTTATTTTTCTCTAGGAATAATTAATTAATCACTAATTAATTATTGTTCCTTGCCAAGTTTGACTAAATCCCTCAAGAATAATTAAATAAATCATTATTTGTTTATTATTCTTTAACCAAATATAATAAAATATTCAAAGTAGTTATTTCTAGAATGAGGTTAATAATATTTTATTATTGCTCATTATTCGAGGATAACTCAATATTTTGTTATAAATAGAAGGGTTTTCCATTCATTGTTCACTTTTGATTATTTTCATTGTTGCACTCACTGTTGTAACTCTGATTATTATCATTGCCATACACCATTTTTCTTCCATTTGAGTTCCCATTGAGCTCAAACATTTTATTTGTTGGGTTTACGCATTATAGAGGAGAGAGACTCTACACAAGATGAAGACTTTTGAGGATAGACAAGAACCCATCCCATAGAGGGGGACTGATAACATTTATTTGTTCCCTTCATAGGTGTTATAATAAAATCTATTCTTTGTATATCCGGTTTCCATTGGATTATTGGAGTTATTATTACTATTTCATTTTGTTGTTTAAATATGATTGTGGCATAGATCAGGACTTTGGAAGGTTTTGTTTCTATCATTTGCTGCAGATATACAATGTTAAGCAATCATTTATATTGTTGGGACTATTTCTTATCCATAGTCTTAGGTGATTTCTTTCCGTACACCTTTGAGAAGAAAACAATATAACAATCCATACGAGGACCTTGGTGAAGTGTTCATTTTCTGGTGTGAAGTTTTCCTTCCAGTAATGCATATATAACCCCACCGAGTTGAAGAAGTATGGGTCCCCTTCAAAGATACGGTCACAATCCTCCAGGAGATCAAAAATAACTATGAAAAAGCCTTTGGAGCCTAGTTGCAATCTTTTTTCTCCTTTTGGGTGCCACTTGGTATGAATCCACCATTTTAGAGTTTTTTTCGTAGGCTATATGCCCATGAATTTGAATATGATGGTGTGTTCTTGCATGAAGTCTTTGTATGCAGCAATATCTGGGACTTGAATTTCTAGGACTGGTATTTTTTTCGCCTTTGGTTTGCATTTGTTACTTGTCAGTGTCTGAGTTCAATGCTTTTCTTTTGTGTCAGGCTTGCTAGAGCCCTCTACATCATTTGGCTATGGGGTGATAAGCTAGAGCCCCCCTGACTCTATCATGGCATTGAATAGAGTAGAACGAACCAGTAAACCCTAGTAGCCCGCTACCCTTGTATGGATTGTATCAAGAACTCTCTCGCCATATTTTAAGTTTAATATTAATTGATACCATACTTTGTTTTTCCATTTATAAGATAAATTTATATTAGTTTATAATATAAGATTTTAGGTTTCAATATTAGATTTAGGGTTTTATAATAATTATATATTTTATGTTTTAATATTAAGTTTTAGTATTAAGGTTAATATTTAGATTTAATAATTAGGTTTAAGTTTTTTAATACTATATTTAGATTTAATAATATTAGATTTAATATTAAGTTTATAATATTATGATTAGGTTAATAATAATAATAATAATAATAATAATAATAATAGTAAGAGGAGGTAGATTTAGATTCAATAAATATAATATTAAGTTTAGTTTTAATAATAATATAATAATATGATATTAGGTTAGTATAGTAATGGTTAATATTATTATTGATTATTATTATAATAGTATTTTAACATTAAATTTTACTAATATTAATATTAAGACTTATATAGCATTAATAACAATATTATAGAACTAATTTTAATTATTAATAATGTTTGTTTAGAAAAATATTGATAATATTAATATTAATATTAATATTGATAACAATATTAATATTAATATTAATAGTAATTACAATAATGTTAAATAAATAATATTATTACTCATTATAATAATGTTAAATTAATAATATTATGTTTTTATTAGGTTTACCTTTAATTTTAACATAATAATATTATTTTACATTTAAATAATATTAAGTTAGTATAATAATCGTTAATAATTTTATTTTTTTAAATAATGTTTTCGCATTAAGTTTCATTAATATTATTAACATCTATATAATATTAGTAATAATTATATAACATAGATACCTTGGTTGATTATGATCAACCGTTTTAATCATGGTTATCATTAAATTTAGTTTATAAGATATAATATAATACGTTTAAGTTTAACTTTTTAGAGTTTAATGTTCTTAGATTTTAGATTCATAATATAACATAATATTTTTAGGTTTAATATTAGAGGATATAATATATTTTTTATTTTGTTTATAACATAAAGTTAGGTTAGTTTATAATATAACTTTTTAGATTATTATGTTTTAGGTTTTAGGTTTCAATATTAAGTTTTAGTATTAGGTTTTAATATTAAGTTAGTAGAGTATAGAATGTTCAAGGTTTACTATGGTTGACCATTTAATATTATGTTTTAATATTAAGTTAGTTTAGCATAGAATGTTCAAGGTTGATTATGGTTGACCATTTATAACCGTGGTGGATCATGCTTGACCATAAACATTGATTGATTGTTATGACCATGATTGATTATGGTTGAACATGGTTGATCATGATTAGCGATGGTTGATATTGATTGACCATGGTTGAGCATGATCCACCATGGTCCACCATGGTAAAAAATGTTCAACCATGATTAATGATGGCTAATATGGTCAACAATGGTCAACTTTGATTAACCATCATTGAATTTAGTTAACCATTATCAACCATGATCAAGGTCTGTCTACTTGAATTTGGTCAGTCATGAATAACAATGGTCAATTGTGATGGACAATGGTTGAATATGGTCAACCATGGTCAACCATCATCACCCATGGAGACAATGGTCAAGCAAAATGGCTAAACCATGTTCACCTATAGTGAATGTTTAAAAATGTTTAATTGTATTAATATTGATATGGTTCAAAACACATCGATTTACTAATATGGTTGACTATGTTTGCCTAGGTTTGACAGTTAATACTTTTCAGCTTTTTTCAAACATAATACCCTATTATTATTATTATTATTCATTGATAATAATAGTTAAATATAATCAAACACATTAGTGAAACGTAGTCAAATAAAGTCAATGTTTAAACAATTAGCCATCATCAAAATTTGTCAAACCCTATGTATACCAACTTTAGCAATAGTCAACCTTGTTCACTCATAGTCATCCTCAGTCAATGTAATTCAACCAGCTTCAGTGATAGACAATGAAGATTAACAAAAGTTAAACATTGTAAACTTTAGTGAGCTAAGGTAATCCTTGGTCAATCACAACCAATTTTTAAAGATGTTTAAAAACAATAATAATAATATTAATAAAGTTGACTAATGGTATCGAAATCTAATCAATGTTGCAATATGAAAAACATTGTCACAATGTGAGATTACACTGTAATTTTACCAACCTTGCAATGAGACATTACAAAATTAATCAACCACATTTACTAATGTGGCTATGTTAGGACTTATAACATTTGGGGTTTATCATATGAGGGTTTTTATTATTTGGGTATAATATTAGGGTTTGTATAATAGTGGGTTTAATATTAGGGTTTATAGTATTTCATTTATAATACAGATTTTTTAGTTTAGGGTGTTCAATATATAAGGTTTAATATAAATAGTTTATAATATTGGGGTTTAATATTAGGGCTTATAATATTGGGCTTATTATTTTGGGTATATAATATTGGGTTTATCAAACATTGTCACAATGCTACATTACATTGCAATTTATATCAACCACATTTACTAATGTGGTTGTGCCCAAGTTTATAACATTTTGGGTTTATAATATGAGGGTTTTTAGTATTTGGATATAATTTTGAGTGTTTGTAATGTTAGGGTATGTAGTATTGGGTTTTATAATATTGGGTTTAATATTATGATTTATATTAGGGTTTATAATATTGGGTCTAATATTAGGATTCATGTTAGAGTTTATAGTATTGGGGTTTGTAATAATTGAGTTTATAATAGTGGGTTTAATATTAGAGTTTATAAGCCTGCAGGGGTTTGGTTTCGTGGCTAGTGGACGGTCTGCTAAGTCGTTTGTGCCGCTGTGCAGGTTATGGGTTCAAGTCTCGTCTTAACCTGAGGGTCGTTCTTGCGGGCTGGGCAGTTCCTCCTAGTGGTTATAGTGGCAGCCGGTGGTATTCGACCCCGTGTAACGCGAGTACGATACCACCACCATTGCCGATTCCACTAGATATCAAAAAAAATATTAGAGTTTATAATATAGGTTGTTTAGTTTAAGATGTTTAATATATAGGGTTTAATATACATAGTTTATAATATTAGGGCTTATAATATAAGGTGATGAATACATATGCTTTAATATATAGGTATTATAACATTAGGGTTTAACATTGCAACAAACATTGTCACAATGTTACATTACCTTTGAAATTTATGTCAACCACATTTACTATTGTGATTAAGTTAGGGCTTATAGCATTTGAGTTTATAACATTTTGGGGTTTATAATACGAGGATTTTTAATTTCAAGTATAATATTAGAGTTTACAATATTTTGGTTTATAGTATTAAGGTTTATAGTATTCAATGTTTAATATATAGGGTTTATAATATTAGTGTTTAATATTACACTTACTATTAGACATTAATATGGTTATAATATAAGTTTTAATATATAGAGTTAATCATTAGGGTTTAATATGACATTGTATATTAGGCTTTAATAGGGTTATAATATAGGTTTTAATAATTAGGGTTTGATCTTTGAGTTTATAATATTAGGTTTCTTCATATTAGGATTTAATATCGTATTGTTGGAATGGTACAAAAATGTGTCCAATGTCGCATTATGACAAACATTGTCTCAATATGAAAAACAGTTTGACAATGAGTGTCAAAATGTTACATTACATTGCAATTTATTCAACATGGCAATGTGACATTACAAAATTGAGGCTTAATATTATGGTTTTTAATATTGGGTTTATAATATTGGGGTTTGAAATGTTGGGTTATTAATATTGGGGTTTATAATATTTGGTTTATAATTAGTATTTAACATCAAGTTTTATAATATTAGGGTTTATAATATTAATCTTAGGATTTATCATGTTAGGGCTTATAATATTTTGCTTAATATATGGGTTTAATATTGTGACATTAGAATGATCCAAAAATCTATCCAATCTCCCAGTGTGACAAGCATCATCAAAACGTGACAAGTAGTTTAACAATCATTGTCACAATGATTCACTAAATTTCAATTTATTAAATGTTGCATTACAATATTGACTGGATTAGGGTTTGATATTTTGGTTTATAATATTGGGTTTATGGTTTAGTGTTTATTCTGGCTTATAATAGTTGATTTATGGTTTATAATCTTAGGGTTATACTATTATTCCTAGGGTTTTTAATCTCTTGGGTTTATAATATAAATCCTTTGGTTTAATATTATTCCCTTGGTTTTATAATATTAATCCCTTGGGTTTATAATATCAATAATCACTTAGGTTTATTAATCCCTTGTGTTTATAATATTAATCCCTAATATATAATAATATATTAGGGTTTCTAATATTGAGGTTTGATATATTAATAATAGGGTTTATGATACTAATCCTAGGGCTTATAATATTAATATTGGGGTTTAATATTAATCTCTTACATTTATAATCCAATTAGTTTATAATATTAATCTCAAGGGTTTATTAGTCCCTTGGGTTTATAACATTAATCCCTAATATGTATAACAATATATTAGGGTTTATAATCTCAAGGTTTATAATATTAATCTTAGATTGTATATTCTTGTAGTTTATAATATTAATCCCTTGGGTTGTTAATATTAATCAAAAGAGTTTATAATATTAATCCATTGGGATTATTGATTCCTTGGGCTTATAGTATTAATAATCCCTTGGGTTTATTAACCCCTTAGGTTTATAATATTAATAATCACTTGGGTGTATTAATCCCAAGGGTTTATAATATTAATCTCTTGGACTTATAATATTAATAATCCCTTGGGTTTATAATATTAATCTCAAGGGTTTATAAAAATAATTCCTTGGGATTATAAAATAATTCCTTTGGTTTATAATATTAATCCCAAGGGTTTATAGTACCATTCTTAGGGTTTATATTCCTAGGGTATAAGGTTTAATATATTAATTTTAGGGTTTATAACCTTAGGGTTTATAATATTAATATTATGATTTATAATATTGGGTTTTATAATGTTAGGGTTAATAATATTCAGTTTCATATTAGGGTTTTATAATATTTATCATAGGATTTACGACATTTGAGGAGTAGGAGTCGGACTTCTTCAGGAGCGCGAACAGGGAAGAGCGAACAGAGTTCAGCGCACGCAGGGGAAGTCAAAGAACCCTATGAAGGGTGGAAGAGGAGGGGGCTCCACTCCCTCCTACAAGGAGGCCATGGCCAACAGGGGAATGAAGCTTCTAGAAAATGTTAGGGAAGCAGGGGTGGAAGGAAAAAAAAATCACGGAAGAGGGAACAGAAGAACCCATAGAAAAGGATCAACCTGGCACAAAAGACAAGGAGGTAGAAGACAAAAAACAGGAAACTAAAGTCAAGAAAAACAAGGGATCCTGCAAACCCAAAACAGATATAACTCCGAGGGTGATTTTAAATAATCCAGAGCTACAAGCGTACAGGGAACACATGGGGACATATGCCATCATCTGTAAGTTCATGGGACGATGGCCCACTAAAAAAGCCCTACAGTCATGGATCAAATACCACTGGAAACCTAAAGGAATCATAGATCTTCATCTTGGGTCTAAGGGTTTCTTTACGGTGGTGTTCACAAATATTGAAGACAAGGACAGAATATTTGAAGGAGGGCCCTACTTCTATGCTGCTGCAGGGCTCTACATGAGACCATGGATAATGAAATTTGTCCCAGAAAAGGAGACTTTTACTTCAGTTCCGGTCTGGGTAAGGCTCTACTCTCTACCTCTTGATTACTGGCAAAATGAATCGTAAGCGGCCATAGGCAATAAATTAGGTTGCTATGTTAAAGCCTCTAAAGCCACTAGGAGAGGAAAATACACTTCCTTTGCTAGAATTTGTGTGGAAATGGATCTATCAGGAGCTCTACCAGAGGATATAATCTTGGAAGTTTTTTATGAATAATGGGTGCAAATAGTAGATTATGAGCACATTCCATTTAGAGGTCGCAAATTCCATGAACATGGACATCTCTTCAAAGACTATCCTCTCAACAAAAAAATAAACAAAAGTAGAAGCAATACAATGAAAGAATCAGATAGTTTTCAGAAAGTGGTTAGACGAAGTAAAGGAAGTAAAAGAGGACTGAAAAATCAGCAGCGCGAAGGACAATAGTCTAGGCAGAATAATTTTTAGGTGCTTTAGGAAGAGGAGGAGATCACTAAAGAAGATCAAGCAATGGAAGGGAGTTCTGTAGAAAAGGAGGAAGGGAAAAACCTAGAACAAACACAAAATGATGAGTACCAGAAAGAAGCCACTATGAGCGATGTTGATCAGGAAATGAATCAGGAAATGACTCAGAATGATACGGACCCAGAGGACCATGAACTACTAGAAATTCTTGATAAAGAAAACCTAGACCTAGGAGGCTTCTTGAGGCAGGGTACCACGGGGGGAGTGGATTCGCTACCTCAAGAGGAACTCAGCAGAATACAACAACTGTTTCTATGGAGATCGTAAACTGGGAAGCCAGAGCGATGTAACAACATAGACAAGTAGGACAACAAAGGAGTGAAAACGATGAAAAATACACTGGGACTAGTTAATAGAAATCCGGGCAAGAAAAGAGGGAGGAAAAAGCATAATGAACTCTTGATGGAGTGTGGAAAGCTGATGATTGATTCAGGTAAGATGAAAGATCTAGCCAACTACTCCTTTACAAATATTTTATAATGAAGTTGACATCTTGGAATATTAGAGGTCTAGGGAGTAAGAATAATCAGAGAATGCTTAGCAACAGAACGAAACAAGAAAATCCGGATATAATGTTTATCCAAGAAACACAATGTTCCATTCAAAAGGTAAGACAAATCCACAGTAACTGGCTCAGCAGCTATGAGTTTCTTGAAGTAAAAGCAGAGAACACAGCAGGGGGTTTACTCACTCTATGGAATCCCCACAAAATTGGCATTTTGGCTACTGAGGCATCCATAAATTACTAATCGATTGTCATTCAACCAGTAGGAGAAAGGGATACCTTTCTGGTCACAAATGTTTATGGTCCTCAGAGAATAGACGACAAACTTAAGTTTTTGGATACCCTGGTGGATCTCAGGAGCAGACATGCAGATATACCCTGGATCATGGGAGGGGATTTTAACATGGTTAAATCCCTTTCAGAGAAGAAAGGAGGAACAAGATCTCTAAGTAAAAACTCCATGGCTTTCCAAACTTTTTCTAACAACATAAAGCTTGTTGATACTAATTGGAATACGAGCCTATTTACTTGGAATGACAGGAGAGGAGGAGATGCCCTAGTCGCCTCAAATCTAGACATATTCTTCATCTCTGATAATCTTATGCTAGATGGGGAAGATGTAACAGCACGAGTCCTTCCCTTTGGAGGCTCAGATCATTGGCCAATCCAATTGGAAATCAAGGGTATAGGTACTCCTAGAAATAAACTCTTCAGATTTGAAAATATCTGGCTGTCACACCCAGACTTCACAAGAAACATTGAGAAATGGTGGTTAGAGGACTTGCAGATTTAGGGAACTAGAATGTATCTTCTTCACAAGAGACTAAAGTACATAAAATGCCAGCTTAAGGAATGGAATAAGAAGGATTTTGGTAATATTTTTGAAGAAAAGAGAGTAGTTGAAAACAAAATGTAGGTTCTCAACCAAGCTCTAATCAAGGAAGGCTATGATAAAGATATCAGTGAACAAGCAGATAAACATTATCAAAAATGGGAGGATCTATGTAAACAAGAGGAAATATTTTGGAGACAAAAATCTAGAGTTCAATGGTTAAAAGAAGGAGAGCGCAACACTAAGTTCTTTCATAGAACCACCATGGCCAATAAAGTTCACAATAATATCTCTTCAATCAAGAATGAAGCAGGGGAACTTCAGATATCCCATAAAGCTATAGAAGCTGTGTTAATCCACCACTTCCAAGGTATATCACAAGAGAACATTTCAGATAGAGAGCAAGCCATCAAGGAAATTACTAGAAACATAACGAAACTGGTATCCAGGGAGGACAACTTCAACCTTAATAGACCAGTAACAGAAGGGGACCTAAGAGATGTAATCAAGGACATGCAAAATGGAAAAGCACTGGGCCCAGATGGTTTCAATGTGGACTTTTTCAAAAATTGTTGGAATATTGTTAACCAGGACATATTGAATGTTGTGGAGGATTCCAGGTCAAATAAAACCATTTTGAAAGCCATCAATACTTCCGTCATAGCCCTGAACCCCAAATAGGAGATTTCTCTTACACTGGATAAATATAGACCCATAGCCCTATGCAACGTAATCTACAAGATTATATCCAAGGTTGTGGCCAACAGACTCAAACCTTTGCTTCCAGTCCTGGTTTCTGGGGAGCAATTAGGTTATGTGGAAGGGAGACAAATTCTGGATAATATCATTCAAGCGCAAGAAGTGGTGCACTCTTTAACTAGCAAGAAGCAGGCAGGTATGATCATGCAATTAGATATTGCCAAGGCTTATGACAAGTTAAACTGGGTCTACCTTAAGAAAATGTTGATTGCATTTGGATTTGATCGTATCTAGGTTATATGGGTAATGGCACTGGTGACCTTTTCCAGTTTTTCTATTTTGGTCAACGGCTCCCCCTCAGAGATTTTCAATCCTTCTAAAGGCCTCAGACAGGGGGGCCCGCTCTCCCCCTTCCTTTTTATTATCATGATGGAAGGGTTGGGGAGAGCTATAAAGCAGGCACATTCTTCACGAAAGTTTAAAGGCCTGCAGCTTACTGATAATGGGCAAGCTCTGACTCACTAGCAATTTGTAGATGATACCATGCTTCAGGGACTCCCCACAGTCCAAGAAGCTTCAAACTACAAAAGAATTCTAAATCTTTTTGCCTTGGCTTCAGGTATGGAAGTAAATCTCTCCAAATCAAAAATCTTTTTCTTCAATGCCAATATTGCTATTCAGAAAAACATCTCCAGAATTCTTGGCTTCCAAATGGATTCCCTTCCTTAAAAATATTTAGGAGTCCCTCTAATGGCAAAACCAATGCACAAAAGTATATGGCAACCTTTAATCAACAAGTTACAGGATAAAGTCAGGAAATGGACTGTCAGATCTTTAAACCTTGCTGGCAGACTAATTCTTACAAAAGCAGTGCTTCAAGCAATCCCCATCTTCATGTTATCAGCCCTCCCAGCTCCAAAAGGGGTCCTTCAACAATTTCGAGATATTCAAAGAAACTTCCTTTGGGGTAGGGAGGAGTCTAAGAGGAAATGGCCCTTAGTTTCTTGGGATAAAATTTGTAAGCCCAAGAACCATGGAGGGCTAGGATTGGATGATCAGGAGATTCTCAGTAAGGCTCTTGGGGCCAAACTTTGGTGGCGCTGGGTCCAGTAACCAAATACTCAATTGGAAAAGATCTAGAAAGAAAAATATGCTCATTCCTGGCAGAACAGTGCTCTTATAAGAATGTTAGGAAATATAAAAGGTTCTTATATTTGGAACAAAGCCTCGGAAAATAGAAGACTAGAACAAGAGAACAGCTTCTAGGAAATCAGAGATGGAGATCTTTCTCTTTTCTGGGAAGATAAATGGTAGCAAGAATCAATTCTGGTGAAAGAAGACTTCTTAGATCTTAAACAGGAGTCAGATTCCCAAGTTTTAATAAAGGTTAAATATTTATGGATACATTTTCATAGTAAGGAAAAGTGGAGAATCTGGAGAAACATAGATTGCAGAAATAACAATCTCCTGAAAACTAAAGCAGAGGAGCTCAGGAAAATAATAGAACAAAGGAAGATCTTAGTGGCAGAGGGACAAGACCAACTGAGATGGGGAGATAACAAAGAGGGCACCTTTAATCTTAAGGAAGCAAAAAACATTCTCCTTGAGCTGGATCCCCTGGTTCCAGATAAAATCTAGCAAAACCTTTGGAAACATCCAGGGTGGATGAAAATCAAACTCTTCATGTGGGTTGTTTATCACAAGAAAATTCTGACTTGGGACAACATAAGGAAGAGAGGTGTACAGGGGCCTTCAAGATGCCTGCTATGTGAAGCTCAAGAAGAAACCTTGGAACATTTACTCAACAATTGCATTTTCACATCCTGTTTATGGGATTTATTTGCTACAATCTTTCAACAATCTGATAGGGACAGAAGGAGCATCATTAGTACCCTCATCAATTGGAGGAAAAAAATTTCGGATAATGAAATTCTTAACTCAGCGTGGGCTCTTATACCAAGCTTCATCATATGGAATGTGTGGAAGGAGAGGAACAAAATAATTTTTAAGGGGGAAAAATGCCCCCTCAACACCTGCTGGAGTTAATCCTGAAACAGCTCAAGGAGACTGTGAGAACCACTATTCGCAACTTCCCCAAAAATCCCCCCTCAGACACAAATTTAAAAATTCTCAGGCAGCTGGGGTTGTAGAGGCTCACCCTCCTAGGCATTGACAGGGGGATCATTTCGTCGGATACGGAAAAAGAATTTTGGCATCCTCCTCCGAAAGGCTATTTAAAATACAACATTGATGGGGCTTCAAAGGGGAACCCGAGAACAACAAGGTATGGAGGTGTACTCAGAAATTCAGAGGGAAGTATCGTTAGCATCTTTCATTACCACCTAGGTACAGCCACCAATAACATGGTCGAGCTAATGGCTATGGAACAATGCCTGGATTTGCTGAAGTAGGACAACTGTCAAAATGTCATGATAGAGGCAGATTCAGAGTTAATTATCAACTCAGTGCAAAAATTTCACAATGGAACTGCACCGGATAAAGTCTCTAAACATTGGAACTAATTAGAGTTTTCCAAAGAACTCAAAGCCATCTTCAGGGCCTGCGCACTATCAGTTTCCACCACATTCGCAGAAAGGAAAACAAGCTAGCGGATCTTCTAGCCAACCAGGGGGTCAGCTGCACAAGTAAAAATGGGTCAATGAAGTGGCAGGAGTTGAGGCCTAGTAGACTAAGAGCTCTTTGCTGTGAATAGGTGGAAGATGACAGGGAGGTGTTTAGACTCAATACCAGGGGGAATAGCTCGATTTAATTTTCCTATCGTTGAAACTTCTTTTTGGGTAATGTTTGCAGAAGAAAAAGAACCTTGTCTAGTAGCCCTGACTCAAGATGTAAGAGTGATGCAGATCTCAGATGTATCTCTTAAGTCTTGGCTCAATGGAACACTTTCACCCTAGCTTTTTCCCAATCCAAGGCGAGGTAATTCTACTTTTGCTAGAGGAACCAGGTCTTTCGGCAACTAGGGATTCCAATCTATGGGGTCCAGTTTGCAAAACCACCTCCCTGGTGGTTTCGGACTGATCACGCAACCCTTAGAGTGGGAATGGTTTTCGCATTTCCGCAGCGATCCCATTCATCCTGCGACACATGGCAGGGTGAGGGGGCGAAAAACCGCCCTCCATCACGGACTAACTTTCCTCCTTTTTATCCATCGCAATATCCTTCTCATCCACTGGATTTGGGTGCTGCAAATCAACGGTGGTCCGATGAAGTGCAACTTAGTGGGGCTGGGCTGGTAAAATTCGGGCTCTTTTGAGATGTGTATTTTTCATGGCCGTCGATCTTTTTTTTTTGTTGGGTTGGTTTGTTGGGTAGGGGTTTTCTGGAGGGAGGTCGTGCAATAGCTCGCAGGCTTTCCGTAGGTTGGTCTGGGGTCTTGTCAGTAATGTCTTAGGCTTAAATTTTTATACGTAATGTTGCACGGGGTAGCCCTTGAAGGCTTTTACTTTTATTTCCTTTCTATATCTTCGACATCGAGTGGACAGTGGTATATACTATAGATTATTTTTTGACTCAATGATATAGAAGGATCCATACTTGCTTAAGCAAAAAAAAATATAATATTTATCATAGGATTTATAATATTTATCCTAGGTATTATAATATTAATATTAAGGTTTATAATGTTAGAGCTTATAGTATTTGGTTTATATTGTGACATTGGAATGGTACAAAAAATCTATCCAATATCAAAGTGTGACAAGCATCATTGCAATGCTGCAAGTATTTTGACAATCATTGTGACAATGATTCATTACATTACAATTTATTCAATGTCACACTACAACACTGAATAGATTAAGGTTTAATATTTTGATTTATAATAATGTTTTTAGGGTTTATTCTGGCTTATAATATATTTTTTATGGTTTATTCCTAGGGTTTTTAATGTCTTGATTTTATAATATTAATCCTAGGGTTTGTAATCCCTTGGGTTTACAATATAACTCCTTGGGTTTATTATTATTCGTTTAGGTTTATTATTCTTTGGTTTTGTAATATTAATCCATTAGGTTTATTAATCCCTTTATTTTATGAAATTATTAGTCCCTTGGTTTTATTAATCCCTTAGGTTTATATTATCAACAATCTCTCAATCCCAACTCTTATTGGGAGATTGAAGATTACTAGGATTGTTAGGGTTTTATTTGTACGTACGAGAAGAATTCATGATTTGAAAGGTGGTACCTTAATTTATTTTGTAATTAACATTTATGATGGAATGATTTTGAATAAAAGATGCTTTTTTTCTACAAGTTTTGGGGGCTATCCAACACTACACTGAGTTTCACCAGATTTAAAAGATGCACGTTTTCTACAGGTTTTGAGAGTTATCCAACACTACACCGAGTTTCACTACCAATCTTGGGAGTTGGTTTGTATTTTAACAATGTTTATTTTCTTCTTTGTGCTAATCACAACTAAAATATACTTTTAGATTAAGATTAACTTATATTTTCTAACTCTTTATTGCAATATAGAAATATAGAAATAAATTTATATATTATATACAACTTAGTATGTATTTCCATATAGTTTAAAATTGAATATATATTATCCCAATAAGCTTTTTGATTGGTGGTGAATAGATGTTGTAACAACCCCACCTATCCCTATTTTTATCAAATAAATTGTGATTGTGTATGCTAGTGCAAAAGCCAAGAATAGATGAGTTGATTTACTATGAACACTTGAATTCTTTTTTTTAATATAAAATTTTGATACTCGCTTGAAGGAAGGGACGCACGAATCATGGTTTGACGGGGTGGTGAGTTTTTGTTCTTTGAAGGCCATGAACCCAACTGAATTAAATACTGAAGTAAGTAGAATTAATTTCAAAATTTAGTTGTAGGTTAATCGATGTCACAATCTAACATATTTTGTATATGATGCAATTGGGGAGGAGTTCTCTCTCTCTCTCTCTAAATTAAATATCGAAGTAAGTAGAATTAATTTCAAAAATTTAGTTGTAGGTTAATCGATGTCACAATCGAGCTCTCTCTCTCTCTCTCTCTCTCTCTCTCTCTCTCTCTCTCTCTCTCACATTCTATTAGGGAATAGAGACCATTCAAGACCACTGGTGTATTGCTTGGAGCCACCTCTCTCTCTCTCTCTCTCTCTCTCTCTCTCTCTCTCTCACATTCTATTAGGGAATAGAGACCATTCAAGGCCACTGGTGTATTGCTTGGAGCCACAGAATAGTCAACAAAGTAGTTGTGGAGTTGATTATTGAACCTTGTGGTTAATTGAATCATTATGAATTGGGTGGTATATCCTATGAATTGTTTGAGGCCATTTGATTATGTTTCTAAGCTTGAGTGGCTAGTGGGAGGATTAGTAGATGATTGAAACATACTGGTGTATTGCTTGGAGCCACGGAATAGTCATAGTAGCAAAAAAAGTAGTTGTGGAGTTTATTATTGAACCTTGTGGTTAATTGAATCATTATGAAATTGGGTGGTATATCCTATGAATTGTTTGAGGCCATTTGATTATGTTTCTAAGCTTGAGTGGCCAGTGGGAGGATTAGTGGATGATTGAAACATTGTGTTTTTTTTTGCATAAATAACATACCACTTTTATAGGACAATTTGAGTATTTGTGGTGCTTATGGGAGAGTTGATAAACCACCTAGATAGTTGATTGTAGACCCCTATGGTCCTTGTCATGAAAATATAGTTGATAAACCACCTAGACTAAGTATATTTTGATCTGCAGTTCTATAAGAGAAAAGTAAGTGTGAAATAGATGAAAAGGAGCCTAGAAAAGAAGACTAGAAGACAAGAAAAGAGGAATTGATCTAAAACTTTATCATTTTTTGTCACACGTACGAGTGCACTAAAGTATTGCAGGGCCAAAGGTGAAGGACTGAGATAGCAGACCAAAATTACATAAGTGGAAGAGAGGGTCGAGACCCTAGTTGACATGATTTGAGGTGTTTTGATTTAATTTTGAAGGATTTCCTTGTTCTCTTGGGAGGCTGACTTAGTGGGATGGAGGAGGTATTATTTTTGGGTCAAGGGTCTTGGTTATCTCATTTGATTTGGTTCTTGAAGAAGAGAAGAGAATTTTTGATTTTTCCCATAAAAGAGGGCTTTTTCCCTGGTTGAGAGCCTATGTCCTATCTCCTTATTGTTTTGATCCTCATGCATTTATGTTTTGGTACTTCCTTGATAATAAGTAGATAAAAGAAGACAGAAAAGAAGATAATAATAATACTAAGAAATCGCAAGTAATTATCAAGATAAGAAAATATTTAACATCAACATTTAGGCTTCATATAGTAACTCAAAAACTTCTCAAATTGTAAATACATTAAGGCTAAGACCATTAAGCATTGTATACTCTTGATGGCATTCTATTAGTTGATCTCCACACTTGCCTTTGACTATCACTACCAGCATCCATCTCACACCACCAAATTTAGACATATGGTTTTGAGTCATAGTTTAACATCAATGTTTAGGCTTCATATAAAATCTCAAAGCCTTCTCAAATTAAAAAAACCTTATCTCCAAGATTTTTTTTACACAATGCGGAATGCAGAGATGCATTTGTATTACTAATCGTACTCTAAATAGGTAATATAAATGTATGTCTGGAGGTACCAGGGAATGTCACCGGCCTTATCTAGCATGCAAGTTTCATTTCATAGGGGATAGCTTTGTAGTTTCTCTATAGGTAAAGTGGGCTTATTCATTGAATTGACATAACACTTATAATACACATAGGTATAATCCAGAGAAAACACTTCTGGCATATGTTCTGGTGTACGTGGCTTCCAAAAATGATTGAAACCATTTGAATACACATGTCGAGTAAGAGTCGGGTCTCACTTCGATCCTTTGTTGAATTGTAAGTGGCCTTCCAAAACATGCTAGTGGGGTCTCTGCACTTTGCATTGCATAAACAAATGCTCTTGGAGGTGAGAAGTGAAATGAATTGAAGTCTTTGACTCTAGCTATAAACAAGAACGAAAAAAACAAAAAACCAAACTACTTACAAAATACCACCATAATGTGAGACTCCACTAATTCTTTGAGTGAAATTATATAGTTCCAATATGTGATCGTAAAACTCTTCCATGAACTCTTGCAAAAGGATGTCTTCCGGCTTAGAGATGCTAAAAATTCAATTATGCATTGCAACCTTCTTGTGGGCTTGGCAAGATTCTTATAATCTTAAACAATGTTCTTTGCATAATGCTTATCCACTAATCACCAAAATTTGCAAGCCTCTCAGTGTAATTTGAATAATAATAAAATCATTGTAGTTTTTAATGTGTTATTATTAGATCATAACAACATGATAGTTAGTTGACCTATACTTCTATTTACATTAGAGCGATCAATATCCATTGATTCACAGACAACGTTGTTGACAACATTAAGGTTATTTGAATATAGGACTTGTGAAGCATTACACTCAAAGAGTTACTGGAGCCTCACATTATGGTGGTTGTTTGTAAATATTTTGGGTTTTTTTTGTTTTTATCGATAGCTAGAATGCCAATAATACTTTGAAACATATAAAAATGCTTAAAATGTTAGTTTCAACATTAAGCACTATGAATGTAGGTTTCTTTGATGTGGAGAGTCTTAGAGAGATAGTTGTCCGGAGTGTGACTTGAATTGTGTAGAGTGAAAAGAATGAAAACCGCACTCCGCATAATGATCTCTCTAAGACTCTCCCTTGGTCAAATAACATTATTACTGCCGTCAACAATAATTGTTTGCGCACAGACCATTTGGGTGTAAACAAACCATTATTCGAAATAGTCCTTTGTCTTCTGTTAATATGATGTATGGCGTTCAAGGATTGGTTATGTGCTTGTTTTTTTACAGCTCATCTTTCTTCTTACATAGGTAAAAGGGGTCGCCATAGTGTGAAATAGCTCAGGATCAATTGTGTTGTATGTCAGGAAAGGTGCAGGCAATACAATTAAATACAAAAAGTTTTATAGGTTAATTATGTCGATAGGCATCCCCTATTGTAATTGAGCACTTTAATAATTTTTTTAATTAAAAATTTCAATTAGATGATTGAAAATGAAAATATACTTCTCAATATTTTAATTTAAAAATAGAAATATAGAAATAAATTTGTATATTGTATATAACTTAATATGTATGTCAATATAGTTTAATATTTGAATATATATTATGCCAATAAGCTTTTTGATTGATGGTGAAGGGATGTTGTAACATCCTTCTTGTTCTTGTTTTTATAAAATTAATTATGATTATGTATGCTAGTACAAAAGCCATAAGGAGTTCTCTAGAGTGAGAGTTGAGCATAACACTAAAGGAGGAGCTTCTAGGTCCAAAAGAAGAGCCTCAGTGAGATCCACAAAGTCAGATCTTGCTCAAAGGAAAGAGTACATTCTATGAAGATGATGTGGAGCAGCCACATGTGGAGAAGCATAGAGCAAACAAGTGGATGCATCCACTCAAACCGAATCTTCCAGAGAAGGGAAGAAGAGGACCAGGATGGTTGAAAGATAAGTGCAGGAAGCTCATGAAAAAGATGGAGCTACTTGTTCCTCTCATAGATAGAGGAGATCGCCAGATAGATGTACATGATATATGGCACTCATGTCAAAGTTGATTGATTCTGAGCCATCTTCTTTTTGAAGAGGTTTCTTCCCAGCAGGTGTGGGTAGATGCCATGGTAGAGGAGTATGATTCCATCATGAAGAATGAGATTTTGGAGGTTGTACCTATACTTGAGGGAAAATTTGTTATTGGTTCCATATGGTTGTATAACATGAAATATGTAGTTAATGGCAGTGTTGAGAAGTACAAGGTTAGATTTGTGGCCAAAATAATCTCATAGGTGGAGGGGATTTATTATAAGGAGACATTTGCCCCTATGGAAAGATACTCACCTATCAATACCATACTTATATTGGCAACACAGTTGGGATGGAGGATCCACCAAATGGATGTCAAGACTGCCTTCCTAAATGGAGTGGTTGAGGAAGAGATCTACATTGAGCAACCTAAGGGGTTTGAAACCTTTAGCAGGGAGACATGTATGAAGGCTCAAGAGATCCCTCTATTGTCTCAAGTAGGAACCTTGTGCTTGGTGCACTCATATAGATTCTTATCTCAGTGGATTGAGATTGAAGTAGATGGCAATCTATAATAAATTATGGTAAATGGTTATCTTCTCATCTTATTTCTCTATGTGGATGCTTTGATATTGACAGGAGATGACAGGTTGATCCAATCTTGCAAGGAGGACCTTGCAAGAGAGTTCAATATGAAGGATATGGGTTTGATGCACTAATTTCTTGGCTTGGAAGTGTGGTAGGGATATGGAGAGATATTTGTTGGATAAGGGAAGTACACCTCTGAAATCCTTTAGAGATTCCATATGCAGGATTGCAAACCCATGGACTCCTCTTTGTACTAATTGGAGGAAAGAGGATGATTTTATAGGAGAGGTAGTAGATGGCACTATCTAGAGACAATTGGTGGGGTCCTTGATGTACTTGGTGAACACAAGGCTAGATATTTTTTTTGTAGTGAACCAACTTAGTTAGTTCATGGTGGAGCCTTCCAAGCTTTACTGGAAAGCAGCAAAACATGTTCTAAGATACCTCAGAGGCACATCAAACTTTGGTTTATGGTACCAGAAGACCGATTGAGTGAAGCTTCAAGGCTTCACAGATGTAAATTGGGCAGGGAGTCCCTTAGATAGGAAGAGAACATCGAGAGTAGTCTTCAGTGTTGGGTCAGTAGCAGTTTCTTAGTATAACAGGAAATATAAATATATAGCACTCAACTCAGCTGAGGGTGAGTATATGGTTGCTAGTCAAGCAACATGCAAGGCTATTTAGATGAGGAAGATCTTGGTTGGTCTCTTTAGTTAGGGGATGGATCCTAGATTGATCATAACTCTTTATTGCAATATAGAAATATAGAAATAAATTTGTATATCATATATAACTTAATATGTATGTCTATATATTTTAATATTTGAATATATATTATGCCAATAAGCTTTTTGATTGATGGTGAATGGATGTTGTAACATCCCTCTTGTCCTCGTTTTTATAAAATTATTTGTGATTTTGTATGCTAGTGCAAAATCCAAGATTATATGAGTTGAATTACTATGAACACTAGAAAAAAAATTATATATAAAATTTTGATACTCACTTGAAGGAAAGGATGCACGAATCATGGTTTGAGGGGGTGGTGATTTTTTTTGCTTTGAAGGCCATGAACCCAATCGAATTAAATACTTAAGTACATAGAATTAATTTTAGAATTTATTTGTAGGTCAATCGATGCCACAACCTAACATATTTTGTATAGAAAGCAATTGGGGATGAGTCGACTAGCTACCAATCAGTTATGTGATTGGATTGGGATGGTCGAAGCATAAGGAAATTCCCATTTCCTTATTAGGAGAGAAGAGTCAAGTGTTGCGATCTATTAGAAGCACAAAGGGATGTAGAGGAAAAATATAAATATGCACAACGATAAAGAAACATAGGGTGGTACTTTCTAGTGGGAGTAGGTCTTTTATCAATGGTCATGTTAGAGAGTTGTCTCTCTCTCTCTCTCTCCCCCTTTGAGTTATGGTGCATGAACTTTCTCTCATTCTATTAGGGGACAGAGACCATTCAAGACCACTTGTGGATTTCTCGAAGCCATGGAGTAGTCATAGCAGCAAACAAAGTAGTTGTGGAGCTGATTATTGAACCTTGTAGTTAATTGAATTGTTATGAAATTGGTTGATATATCCTATGAATTGTTAGAGGCCAGTTAACTATGTTTCTAAGCTTGAGTTGTCATTGGGAGGATTAGTGGATGATGGAATCACTTTGGTTTTTTTTGCATAACTAATAGACCACTTGGATAGGGTAATCTAGGTCTTTGTGGTGCTTATGGGAGAGCTGATAAACCACTTAGATAGTTGGTTGTAGACCCCTATGGTGCTTGTTACGAAAATATAGTTGATAAACCACCTAGATGATGGATTCAACCTCATGGACTAAAAAATGCCCCATCTATACCTTGGATGAATCCTTGTGAATGATCTCATGGGAGTGAGTGGGCCATTATAGTGCTTATTGCTAGAGGGTATTTGATAAATCACTTGGACAAATAACTCCATTTGTTGAGTGTTTACTAAGCATTGGTATGAAATATACCTAAGAAAACATCCCCTTAGACTTTGGATCCAACTCAAGGGTGGCCAATTGCAAGAGAGTGTAAGTCCCTACTTTAGTTGCTAGCCACCTTAAGATGCACAAGTAATTATAATTATTTATTTATGTTAAATTATAAACTATGATATTCCTTATTGTGCCTAAGATTAATACGTAATCCTATATGTTCATGGGTGAATGCTTGAAATTCGTTGTTATGATAACAATGAACCAACTATCTTATAAATATTTAGTTATATTAAACACTGGAACTAGGAAGTTCACTTCCATATTCATAATTGATAAGTTGATTAACATGCTATGAATTGATGATATACATGGGTTGTGTTGGTGTGTTTTCAATTCATGAATAACTTGATTAATTGTATGCTATACTCACTCTCCTATTGACAATAATAGCTTATGATTTAAATAGCTTAGCTTTCTTAGATAACTTGTAACGTTCCTTATGGAATTTTAAGTATTCCATATTTATGTAATTAATGGAGAATGCATGTTTTTTAGAATGAGTATAACCAGCTTGGAGTAGGGAGGTAAAGTTGGTTTGGTAGAGTGGGCTTTCAAGTTCCTAGAAGAGTAGTTGTGTGTGAAAGCGAAGAGCCCAATGTTGAGATGATGTGGCCAACAAGATCTACATCAGGCACATAGTTTAATGAACTAAAAGAAAATATCACAGATCTTGTACTTTGAACCTCAAACCTTGGTGTTTTCTAGCTAAGGTTGAAGCAGAGGGAAGAAAGAAACCCCAATGCTCTTACCTTAGGCACATATAGTAACAAAGTGAGGTGTTGACCTCGTATCTCAGCATTTTCCAATTGAGGTTGGAGTAGAGGGAAGGTAGAGAAATCGATGTTGAGAAGACATGGCTTGCGGAGACATGGCTAGAATTTTTAAAGAAACTGAGTGGAGAGCATGACTAGAGATCAATAATCAAGATCAATTGAGGAGGATCCCTTATTGTTGATGTTTAATAGGCATAGGGGGATGCGGCTAGGATTAGTGCCAACTTTCCCATCTCCAATTAATGATGGAGATTAATTCATGGTTCCCCCTATCAAAATTCAAAACCATTGTAGGAGGGGTCTATAATACCAATTATTTTGGTTGAGGTGGTTTCAAATGTTATTGTTACACTCAACAGAGTAGATTGACCTAGCTGCCTTGGATGGTGTGGTAGGGATGCACAGGAAAGGTAAGGACCATGTTTGTGCATGTAGATATCCATGGATTGATGTGGACCCTTTTAATTTGGAAAAAAAATATTCAACAAATCTTTTGATCCAAGAGTAAGATCAATATAAAATCTATATAGTTGGAAAGCACTCACTGAGTTGAATTAAATGGCGGTATTAGTTTTAAGTTCCATAGACCTTGAGATAAGAGGTATTTTGCAATCCCATCTCCATAATAGACCTTGGAGGTTGGGTTAAAACAAGAAAGTAACACCTTTCATGCCTAAATGGGTGGGATGTGATTACATATGCACTATTAAGGCACTCCTTGCAGTTGGTCATAGGTTCAAATACCCCTTGAGTGAGCTGACCAATTTACTACATAATTTTATTTAACTTTTAATATATATTTTCATATAATGTGATATTATTTATATGAGAGTAGTTTAATTGTTTTATGTTTTCAATTTTTCGAACTTTTATAAATTTTGATTCGGTTTTCGAAATTATATTTTTTAAAGAAATGGATAAGGATATTATATTGGTGGTGCCTTTATTATGGGCTAGAACCCTTACATAAAATTATAAGATTTTATCAATGATATATTCAATATTCCATAGATTTAAAAGGCCATAACTAGCACTGTCATTTGTGCTTATACAAAAAACAAAATTACAATTATAGACACAACAAAAAGACCCAAGGAACAAAAAACATTTATAGGGAAACATTAAAATAAATTAGGATTTGTAAGAACAATCATAGAAAACCTCCAATTATGATGACCATCAACTGTGTCCATTGTCTAATAGGTCATCTTCACTAGGGCAGCAATATTTTTTATGCACAGAAGAAAATCCTCACATAACTCATTTAGAGAAAGCTCCATGTTACTAAGGTGATGTAGGAGCTTCGCTTCCAAGAGAAGCTAGAAAATTTGCCGTTGTTTTTCTGCCATGTCGTTTTGCTTTTTTCTAGCTTCCAACAAGGCTTTGGTTGCATCCAAGATTCTTTCTAGCATCGAACCATCTTTATCCATCACTGGAATCTGCGAAAGCTCAACCATACCCAAAAAAATCCATAAAGAGCAATTAGAAAGAACACAAACCAAATTAAACCAATCACTATAAAGGTACAATATCCCATAGAATCACATGATAGCTTGAGTAGCCATTATATGATAGTGTGAGTAGCTTCTAGGTTTGTGTCATGTGTCATAGTCCTTGTCATCATGTAATAGACCCTTATTGTGGATTTTGTATCAAAGAATAATTTTTTTATATGTAAAATGGTCTTGTAAACATCCTCAATCAAGTCGAACTTCCCTTCCTTCAATTCAACCTCAAAAGGGTTGATCTAACCACTATAAATAAGAAGGAACTCAACCTCATTTGTTGACTCACTAAGTATATTTTGATCTGCAGTTCTATAAGAGAAAAGGAAGTGTGAAATAGATGAAAAGGAGCCTAGCAAAGAAGACTGGAAGACAAGAAAAGAGGAATTGATCTAAAACTTTATCACTTTTTGTCACACGTACAAGTGCACTAAAGTATTGCAGGGCCAAAGGTGAAGGACTGAGATAGTAGACCAAAATTACATAAGTGGAAGAGAGGGTCGAGACCCTAGTTGACATGATTTGAGGTGTTTTGATTTAATTTTGAAGGATTTCCTTGTTCTCTTGGGAGGCTGACTTAGTGGGATGGAGGAGGTATTATTGTTGGGTCAAGGGTCTTAGTTATCTCATTTGATTTGGTTCTTGAAGAAGAGAAGAGAATTTTGGTTTTTCCCATAAAAGAGGGCTTTTTCCCTGGTTGAGAGCCTATGTCCTATCTCCTTATTGTTTTGATCCTCATGCATTTATGTTTTGGTACTTCTTTGACTATCACTACTAGCATCCATCTCACACCACCAAATTTAGACATATGGTTTTGAGTCATACTTTAACATCAATGTTTAGGGTTCATATAAAATCTCAAAGCCTTCTCAGATTAAAAAAACCTTATCTCCAAGATTTTTTTTACACAATGCGGAATGCAGAGATGCATTTGTATTACTAATCGTACTCTAAATAGGTAATGTAAACGTATGTCTGGTGGTACCAGGGAATGTCACCGACCTTATCTAGCATGTAAGTTTCATTTCATAGGGGATAGCTTTGTAGTTTCTCTACAGGTAAAGTGGGCTTATTCATTGAATTGACATAACACTTATAATACACATAGGTATAATCCAGAGAAAACACTTCTGACATATGTTCTGGTGTACGTGGCTTCCAAAAACGATTGAAACCATTTGAATACACATGTCAAGTAAGAGTCTGGTCTCACTTCGATACTTTGTTGAATTGTAAGTGGCCTTCCAAAACACGCTAGTGGGGTCTCTGCACTTTGCATTGCATAAAAAAAATGCTCTTGGAGGTGAGAAGTGAAATGCTTTGAAGTCTTTGACTCTAGCTATAAAGAAGAATGAAAAAACACAAAACCAAACTACTTACAAAATACCACCATAATGTGAGACTCCACTAATTCTTTGAGTGAAATTATATAGCTCCAATATGTGATCGTAAAACTCTTCCATGAACTCTTGCAAAAGGATGTGTTCCGGATTAGAGATGCTAAAAATTCAATTATGCATTGCAACCTTCTTGTGGGCTTGGCAAGATTCTTATAATCTTAAACAATGTTCTTTGCATAATGCTTATCCACTAATCACCAAAATTTGCAAGCCTCTCACGTATAATTTGAATAATAATAAAATCATTGTATTTTTTAATGTGTTATTATTAGATCATAACAACATGATAGTCAGTTGACCTATACTTCTATTTACATTAGAGCGATCAATAGCCATTGATTCACAGACGGCATTGTTGACAACATTAAGTTTATTTGAATATAGGACTTGTGAAGCATTACACTCAAAGAGTTAGTGGAGCCTCACATTATGGTGGTATTTTGTAAATATTTTGGGTTTTTTTGTTTTGTTTTTATCGATAGCTAGAATGCCAATAATACTTTGAAACATATAAAAATGCTTAAAATGTTAGTTTCAACATTAAGCACTATGAATGTAGGTTTCTTTGATGTGGAGAGTCTTAGAGAGATAATTGCCCGGAGTGTGACTTGCATTGTGTAGAGTGAAAATAATGAAAACCGCACTCCGCATAATAATCTCTCTAAGACTCTCCCTTGGTCAAATAACATTGTTACTGCCGTCAACAATAATTGTTTGTGCACGGACCATTTGGGTGTAAACAAACCATTATTCGAAATAGTCCTTTGTCTTCTGTTAATATGATGTATGGCGTTCAAGGATTGGTTATGTACTTGTTTTTTTACAGCTCATCTTGCTTCTTACATAGGTAAAAGGGGTCGCCATAATGTGAAATAGCTCAGGATCAATTGTGTTGTATGTCAGGAAAGGTGCAGGCAATACAATTAAATACAAAAAGTTTTATAGGTTAATTATGTCGATAGGTGTCCCCCTATTGTAATTGGGCACTTTAAGAATTTTTTTAATTAAAGATTTCAATTAGATGATTGAAAATGAAAGATATCATCATATTCTAGTCGTCGTCACCACATCAATAAATGGAATCGATAAAAATAACTTCTTTACATATTTAAATTAAGTAATTAAACCTTGTTTAAATTAATTTTTTACCAAATTATAATTAAATTATAATATATTGTGCCTTTAATCATTAAACACGTATAAAAATTAATGAAAATTAACTTCATTGAAACTTGGTTTACCAAAAGCGCCTAACATATTTTGAAACGTGTCTTCATACTTGAAAAGACACTTGAAAGGGGGATCGAATTCTTGTCCACCAACATGTCATGGTTTGTTTGTGATGGTAATCTCATAAATATATTAATCGTCATGTTATCTCCTATGTTCTTTTAAGTATACTATGAACCATGGAAAACCAATAACCGACAATATAAACTAACGGCCATGGTTTTTAGGTGTAACCCTTTAGGTTTAACATTTATAGGTTTTATCTATTTATAATATAAAAGAAGGTTTATAATTATTATAATGATTTTATGGGTTAAGTTTATAACGATTATTATAATGTTTTTAGGGTTCCCGTTTATAACGATTAACTATTATAATATAAAGTACAATATAATACAAATTTTTTGGTATTTTTGTTCTGTTTTTTAATGTGGGAAACGCTTTTGGGTTTAACGTTTATATGTTTAGGTGTTTAGATTTATAATATGAACTATAACGTTTATAAGGTTTAATGATTCCAAGTTTAGGTTTACGAAATATAATTAATATTTTATGTTTAATTCTTTTTAGGGGTTTAATGATTTTAGATTTATAATATAATATAATATTTTAAGTTTAAGATTATAATTGGTTGTTAATTCATTTAGTTGGTTAGATTATAGACACGACCAACAATAAAGAAGAGCTTTTATGGGTTTTATGCCATTACAAAACATTTAATTTATTCTTGATTGTCTGCTTTTAGAAAACATGAATTTCATCTAAGTTTTTGACCAAGTCTTGGTTGTTTGCTTTTTGCTGGTTTGACTGTTTTCCTGCAACGTCAAGCCCAGAATTATTTTTAATTGCCACGAGAGCTTGATGGTTCGGCTGTAAAGATTTTCCCTGACCCTAGTGAATCCGAGATCGAGAATCATTGAGCATCTATGTCCTCATTGTTACTTCGTCATTGAATACCCGTTTCCTGTTTCTCCATCTCCAAGATGTGCTCCCGAGCCTCTTGGGGGACAATGTTGTTGTAATTGAGGGTAGTCTACATTTTCATTGCCTCATCTCTTGTTCTTAGCTGCATGTTGGCTTGATTCCACCTTTCCCTGTTCATGCCTCTGTGGTAGCTGGTGGAGGGAGCATTTCTTTCGCGAGGGGCCATACGTGTGGTTAAGGTGATAGGGGTCTTGCAACAGAGTTGGGCAGAGGACAGAGACTAGGAGCGTGAAAGGAATTAGGAAAGGGGGATCCAGAGCGATGGGAGTAATGGGTAAGATCAATGGGCTTGGGATATTTATAGAAGAGTCGAGAGATGAGGAGATCAAGGAGGAAGGTGGCAATAATTAAGCCATTAATGTTGGTGAGAGACGTGTACTTAGCCTCCGTAACGATGTAGGAAATATTATTGGTGCTTGGGTGGGGAAGGAGGTAATCCATAACTAGAAACATGATTAAGATCTCAAGTCCCATGGGATAATAATTGGATTTGATACCAGCGGCGAGGTCTTCATTGTCCTTAGCATTGATAGCCTCGCACTCTTGATGGAGGGGACCTTCCCCCAGATCCCTCCATGCAAGGGACTGCAAACTTTCCTTGCCAACTATGGCGTCATTGGCTAGCATGTCTGCCACACCATTCACCTTCCTTATAACCACCTAGAATTGGAGCCCACTAAGGTCTCTAAAGTGTTGTTGGATACAATGAAGAGTTTTGGTTAATCTCTAGTTGTGCGTTATCTTGCTGACCACGGAGCCTTGCTGGATTTTTTAGGCAGTCAAAGTTTCCAACGTCGAGTCTCCCTTAACAATTAGGGGGCTGAAGTGCATCTCCTTAGAAACATGATTAAGATCTCAAGTCCCATGGGATAATAATTGGATTTGATACCAGCGGCGAGGTCTTCATTGTCCTTGGCATTGATAGCCTCGCACTCTCGATTGAGGGGGCCTTCCCCCAAATCCCTCCATGCAAGGGACTGCAAACTTTCCTTGCCAACTATGCCGTCATTGGCTAGCATGTCTGCCACACCATTCGCCTTCCTTATAATGACCTAGAATTGGAGCCCACTAAGGTCTCTAAAGTGTTGTTGGATACAATGAAGAGTTTTGGTTAATCTCTAGTTGTGCGTTATCTTGTTGACCACGAAGCCTTGCTAAATTTTTCAGGCAGTCAAAGTTTCCAACGTCGAGTCTCCCTTAACAATTAGGGGGCTGAAGTGCATCTCCTTAGCAATAGCCAGACCATGATCCATCGCATGGAGCTCCACCGCATTTTTGGTATTAGTCCCAAGTTTCCCAAAGTAGACCCATTGAATCTCTCCTTTGGCATTTTTTAAGACACCACCAAATCCTGTTGCATCCATATTACTTTTGGTTGTGCCATCGTAATTCAAATTTATAACATTATTATTTGGGGGGGACCAGTGAATGTGAGCTTTGGGGGAAGCAGTTGCAAGGTTAGGAGTGGCTTGGAAGAGGTTGTGTAGATCCAGAAGGAGGAGCATATGCTACTCCGTAGGATGGGGGGGCGGGGGGTGCTTAGACACTAAGAATCTTGGATATGGACATCGTTTAATGGATGCTCTATTTGATCATGGTAAGAAGGTTTTCCCCTGGCCTCTTTATATTCTTGAAAGTTCTTTTGTTGTGCTCCTTCTAGATAACCCAACATATGGTCCCTGAAAAGAGATTTCAGGCATGGTCTACTACTGGGAGGAGGAAAAGCTTGAGTGCCATTTATCGAGGGTGGTCTGGATTGAGACCCTATCCCTATCGGTGGTTTTGAATATTTCAGCCACCCATTCCCAAGTTTTATTGGTATAGTTATAGGTGTTCAGAAGATCGTTGGTAGTTTCTTCTTAACATTTGTAGAGAGGACATCTAGAGGGACCTATGAATCCTTTGCGATAAATATTGTCCCATGTGATAATTTTACCGTGCATGACCAACCATAGGAAAAGGGTGATTTTCAGTCATAGTTGTCTCCCCCAGAGAGTTTTTAATCTTTGTTGTTGTTGTAGCTAATCATGATTTTTTATGTAGTTGTAAGACTCCTTGATATTGAAGAGCCCAACCAATTTTTCCCCACCGCAGCTTATCTTCCCCATGGTCTACCTCAATTTTTCACTCCTAGAGGTGTTGATCAAAAGAATTCCAGTCTCAATTTTCTCGTAAGGGAGACCACTCTTGTATATCCAGCCACTCCCTCCATTGAGCTTCAAGCATGATGGGATTCCTATAGTGAGCAACTTGAATTTTCCCCTTTTCTTGCATGGTTCTTCGAAGGGTTGCATGATGATCACTGCCAAGCATTGGTAGATCTTGCCAAGTGTCTTCCTAGAAGAGGGAATTTCCCCATTACCAATTTCCCAAAAGTTTTGTTCTTGAATAATGTTTTCATTTTTCCATGCCCGGTTCCATATCATCGATATGTGGGTATGACCTAAGAGCTTGATGAGGTCCATGTTGGAATGATTGGGTGTGTATTTCACTCTCCATAGTTGGCCCCAAGGCATGCCTGGGTTTTCCAACCATATCCACTAGTTCCCCCCCCCCCCCCCCCCCCCATGGATTTTCCCAGAAGTTTTGGATCTCTGAGGCCGAGCCCACTTGCATTCTTTGGTTTGCATAGCTGATCCCACCCCACTAGGGCCCATTTCTTCTTCATGTTTGAGCCTCTCTAGAGGAAGCTTATTTTTATATTACAGATGGAATTTTTGATTGATTTTGGGGTGGCCAAAGTTGAGAATAGATAGAGAGGCATCACTTGAAGGATATATTTGACTAAGACAAGCCTCCCATCCAAGTTGAGGAATCGAAAGGTCTAGTTGGAAATTTTATTATGTAGTCTATTGAGTAGGTCCTCCCAATTAGATTTCTTGTAGAATTTATCAGTGAGGGGAACCCCCAGGTATCTTGAGGGAAGGGAGAAAATCTAAAATCCTAAGACTCTAGTGATATTTCTTTGGATGGACAAGGGGGTGTTGAAGAAGAAGAATTTTTATTTTTCAAGGTTAATTGAGATTCCTGACACTTTAGAGAAAAGACTAAGTATATGTTTGAAGGTAGTTGCTTCATCAAAAGTTGGGATAACCATCAAGAGGGCATCATTGGCATATTTCTAATGAGTGGAGGTTGGGCAGAGTCATGGAGCTTAAGACTAGTTAGGTTGTTATTAGAGCTAGCAGTTTGGAGAGATCTGCTTAATCCCTCGACCATGATGACAAAGAGGAAGGGGGACAAGGGGTCTCCCTGCCTGATGCCTCTTAAAGGGGAAAGATATTATAGGGGGAGACATTTACCAAAATATAGAAGAAGGCACCCGAGACCAGAGCCATGATCCACTCAATGCAATCCTAGTGGAACCCAAAGGCCTTGAGGACCTCACGTATAGATTCCCAGATAATTTTGTCGAAGGCTTTTGAAATATCTAATTGCATCATCATGTCAGGCATTTTGAGGGTCTGAAATGAGTGAATAGTTTCATGAGAGAGGATAATAATGTTGAGGATATTTCTGCCTTCCACATACCCTACTTGATTGGCTAAGAGTAGAAGGGATGGTAAATTCTTAAGACTATTTTCTAAAGTAGAGGGTTATTGGTCAGAATCGGTCCAGTGAATCAACCCCTTCCTCTTTGGGGATTATAGAGGAATGTGGAATTCAGATCCCTAAGAACCGTTTTGTTGATCCTAGAGTCCTCCACCATGGCATGAACCTCATCTTTGATGAAGACCCAAAAATGTTTAAAGAATTCAATGGTAAAACCATCGAGACCTAGAGATTTGCCCGATGGCATGGTTATCACTACTTCCTCCACTTCTTGCATGGAAACCTCTCTGAGGAGCATCTTGTTGTGATCGTGGTTAAGGATGGTGAGGATATTACTGATAATTTCTCTGATGGCCTAGGACCTGTCTGCATTGGGCTCCTTAAGGAGATTGTTGTAGAAGCTATTTAGTTCCCTTAAGAAATCCTCATGGGTGTTGACCAATATCATCTGTTGTTCTCATGCTTAGAATTCTATTGGTTCCCCATGTTGAATGATAGAGTGGTGGAAGAAAGTGGAGCTCCTTTCACCACATTTGAGCATAGGAATCCTGGATTTTTGTTGCCAAAGATTTTCTTCCTATTTGGCTCTCTCCTCCCATACTTTTGGAAGGTCGATTTCCTCCTCCTTCATCTGACCTATGATGCATTGTTGGATGATAGTTGGCCCACTATTTTTTCATGTTGCTTAAGAAATCTGGGTGCTCCATCCAAAAAGCTTCAAATCTGAAGGGGTGGTTTTTGGGGGTCATTGAAATGTGGATTTTCATAGCTACTAGTGAGTGATCAGGTCATGATTGTGGGAGTATTTTGAATTCAGTTTCCCAGGAGGCCAGGAAGATTACTTCTGATATGAGGAATCTATTGAGTCTGCAGGTGATTTGTGTATCTCCTCCCCGTATGTTTTTCCAAGTGTAGGTACCATTAATAGTCTACATGTCTACCAAATCCATTTTGTCTATGGTTTCTTGGAAGACTTCAGCATCCCTATCCATCTTCCTAAGGCATCCTTTCTTTTATTACATATTGAGGATCATGTTAAAGTCCCCACTTATCATTTTCAATGGATGGGATATGATTTCAAGGATTCTCATGACTGAATATAGCATTTGAATCGTTTCTTCCACCCTGCGAGGTCCATATATGTTGATTACAAAAATAGTTTCTATGGTTCCTATTATTTCGAGGACAACAATGATAGAACTTATAGTCGCCATTGAGGAGGTCGATTCATATTGTGATATCTTCTGATGGAAAGAGATATTGGGGGTTTAACCAAAATCCCTTTCCCTTAAAAAAAAATATCGATCTTGAGGCTTGTGGGTTATGGCCCACAAAGCCTATCGAAAGCATTTCTTTAGGCTTTAAGCCTTTCAAATCATGGACTATTCCACTATTGGGTCTTTTTCACCATCAGAAGCTTTAAATTACACATTTAAGCCTTAAAGCCCCAATACAATACATATATCAGAAAAACACGGTCAAGGGATTTACAAAGGGAAACTCCGCTCTGATCCTAACAACCGGACCTCAAATCTTTATAAGTCGCAACTATAATTGTCAGCGGGTCCGCACCATTAATTGCTCCACAAAACTGCTCTGATCCCGATACCCAATTGCCGATTGGCTTATCTGCGATATCGCCATATCGCTCATCGACGTATCGGACATCGCTCCTCCCTGCTCTTTGACCTCTCCAACATATGATGGTTGATCGCATTTGTACCGTCGATCTGGACTCTTGATCCGACGATCAAGGATCCATCGCCTTATCGCTGATCACTCTGCGATGATCGTCAGGTCCGATAACACCCTAAGGCCTCTGCCGATGCGATATGATCAGGACCATTGGTCTCACAGATCTAACGGATCTTGTGTTTCATTTCTCTAGCCTCCTCTTGGACTTAATATCTTTTGATTGATGGATTTCTACGTTAAAGCCATAGTTTCTACCAGACTCTGTTTTAAACACACGACACACCATTAACTCGTTTACAAATGGATTGCCATCGATCCTTAAGTGATCGATGGCCGATTAACATTTCCTACCAATGGAATTTAAGTCATTAAACGAGTAAATATATAAATAACCCAAAGGCACAACATAGACACGCGGAATCCACAAATCCACAACTTATTCATTATATGTATAAGATTACAAAACTAAGGCATCACATCCTTAGAATGAGTTCTCTCTTGACTACATTTCAACACTTTGTTTTCACAAATTATATCTCTATCACTCCATCTCTATCTGTCTCATCATATATATTTATAGAACATGGAGGTTCATCGTTACAGGAATATTGGATTGGGTCACTATGAAGGATATGATCAATCCTATCCTTGATTTGCTCAATAAACCCTTAAACTCACTATACGTAGACACATGGCAGATTACATTTAATTAAGTCTTCTAGAGACTTATCCATTCCATCATTTAAGCTTTGTTTTAAATAGAAAGTCCTCTTGTTTAGCTCGATGGTCCACGTCCTCCTCCTTCTTCGCTTTGGATTCCTCTTTTTGACTAGGAGTGCTAGATGCTCCTGCATCATCTTCCATAGAATTAGATTCCACTCAGAGGTTCCACATGATGCATTGGCTAAGTAATTGTAGATTTTGCAACATTCCTTTTGTAGGGCCGACAAATTTTCCATAGCGAGATTTGTCTCCTGGAGGATCACTATATTTGGTTTGCTAAACAATGTTATTTGTTTCAAGAGACTCTTTTTTCCAGGGCAATTTAAGACTCTAATGTTCCTTGAGATGCAACTCATTGAGAAAGATAATGGGTTAGGGTGAGAGCTCTTACCTTTCCCTCATATTAATCTTGCACCTAATTCCTGAATGAGTTGGCTTGTGATTCTTCATCCTCGTTTCTAGGTTGGACCTTTGGGTTTGTACAGATCAATTTTGAGTTTTGATAGAATCCCTTTGTAAGCTTTATCCTCTGGGTGCTTCCTTTTTGTGGTATGTTTTAGATATTTTAGTATAAGATATGCCCCTTCTTTTTTTTGGAGGTATTCCTAGGGTGTTGCGGCCATGCCACTTTTGTCCCATACTTCTGCTATCAAGTTGAGATCAACTCTTCTGATAGCTTCTTCTATGACTTGGTCCTCTTCTGAGTTTTCTTTGGGATCGAGATCCATATCTACATCTCTTGATATCTGGCCATTCTTAGTGTGGTTATGTCTAGGGGTGTCCCCTTGATTTTTCTCTTGTAACGTTGGTTTTTCACCTTCCTCCTCAACATTTCCTTCTAAAGTTTGTTCTTCCAGTACCTCTTGCAGGGCTTCGAAATTATTTTTTTGGATGGGTGTTACTAACCCTATTTTCCTTGAGTTCTCTTATTGTTCCTGCTTCTTGGGGTTACCACAGTGAAGCTCTGTTCATCCATCTTCTTTTGCACTTGGGTATTGGTTTGTTGAGAGACATTTTATGGAAAGTCTCTGAAGAGATGTTTATGCTCATGACATTTCCTACTTCTGGAAGGTATGTGCTCATAGTCTATGTTCTAGAGCCATACCTCATATCCAAAGACCAATTTTATGGCCTCTAGGAGTGCCCTTGAGATGTCCATATAGATGCAAATTATGGTGTATGAGACGTAGTAGCTATTCTTGGCACCCTCCGACATTTTGATGTATTCTCCTAGTTCGTTTCATATTCCTTTCAACACAAAAGATGACCAATAATCCATGGGGACTGAATAACGTCTCATCCATGTTATCACCAAAAAATTGACCATCTAGCCTAATCTACTAGATGGATTGAAGTACACCATGTAAGGCCAATTTTACCATAGTAAAATTGTTTTCAATGTGAGAAATTACTTAATAAACCACATTTGTTCAGTAATTTATAATTAAACCCATGAAGAATAATTAAATAAATCACTATTTAATTAATTATCTTCTAGTAATAATTGATTAAACTATTCTTTAATTAATATTCCTTTTCATATTTGACCCAATTATGAAAAATAAACAAACAAATTATTAATTATCTTATTTTGCTCTAGGAATAATTAATTAATCACTAATTAATTATTATTCCTTGCCAAGTTTGACTAAATCCCTCGGGAATAATTAAATAAATCATTATTTGTTTATTATTCTTTAACCAAATATAATAAAATATTCAAAGTAGTTATTTCTAGAATGAGGTTAATAATATTTTATTATTGCTCATTATTCGAGGATAACTCAATATTTTGTTATAAATAGAAGAGTTTTCCACTCATTGTTCACTTTTGATTATTTTCATTGTTGCACTCACTATTGTAACTCTGACTATTATCATTGCCATACACCATTTTTCTTCCATTTGAGTTCCCATTGAGCTCAAACATTTTATTTGTTGGGTTTATGCATTATAGAGGAGAGAGACTCTACACAAGATGAAGACATTTGAGGATACACAAGAACCCATCCCATAGAGGGGGACGGGTAACATTTATTTGTTCCCTTCATAGGTGTTATAATAAAATATATTCTTTGAATATCTGGTTTCCATTGGATTATTGGAGTTATTATTACTATTTCATTTTGTTGTTTAACTATGATTGTGGCATAGATCAGGACTTTGGCAGGTTTTGTTTCTATCATTTGCTGCAGATCTACAATGTTAAGCAGTCATTTATATTGTTGGGACTGTTTCTCATCCATAGTCTTAGGTGATTTCTTTCCGTACACCTTTGAGAAGAAAACACTATAACAATCGATACGGGGACCTTGGTGAAGTGTTCATTTTCTGGTGTGAAGCTTTCCTTCCAGTAATGCATATATAACCCCACCGAGTTGAAGAAGTATGGGTCCCCTTCAAAGATATGGTCACAATCCTCCACGAGATCAAAAATAACTATGAAAAAGCCTTTGGAGCCTAGTTGCAATCTTTTTTCTCCTTTTGGGTGCCACTTGGTATGAATCCACCATTTTAGATATTTTTCCGTGGGCTATATGCCCATGAATTTGAATATGATGGTGTGTTCTTGCATGAAGTCTTTGTATGTAGCAATATCTGGGACTTGAATTTCTAGGACTGGTATTTTTTTCGCCTTTGGTTTGCATCTGTTACTTGTCCGTGTTTGAGTTCAATGCTTTTCTTCTGCGTCAGGCTTGCTAGAGCCCTCTACATCATTTGGCTATGGGGTGATAAGCTAGAGCCCCCCCCTGACTCTATCATGGTAGTGAATAGAGTAGAACGAACCAGTAAACCCTAGTAGCCCACTACCCTTGTACGGATTGTATCAAGAACTCTCTTGCCATATTTTAAGTTTAATATTAATTGATACCATACCTTTTTTTTTCCATTTATAAGATAAATTTATATTAGTTTATAATATAAGATTTTAGGTTTAAATATTAGATTTAGGGTTTTATAATAATTATATATTTTATGTTTTAATATTAAGTTTTAGTATTAAGGTTAATATTTAGATTTAATAATTAGGTTTAAGTTTTTTAATACTATATTTAAATTTAATAATATTAGATTTAATATTAAGTTTATAATATTATGATTAGGTTTAATAATAATAATAATAGTAATAGTAGGAGGAGGTAGATTTAGATTCAATAAATATAATATTAGGTTTAGCTTTAATAATAATATAATAATATGATATTAGGTTAGTATAGTAATGGTTAATATTATTATTGATTATTATTATAATAGTATTTTAACATTAAATTTTACTAATATTAATATTAAGACTTCTATAGCATTAATAACAATATTATAGAACTAATTTTAATTATTAATAATGTTTGTTTAGAAAAATACTGATAATATTAATATTAATATTGATAACAATATTAATATTAATAGTAATAGTAATTACAATAATGTTAAATAAATAATATTAGTTTTTTTTCTCAATCGGTCTACTTCTATTGTTTATATAAAAAGTGTTACAGCAAGGCAGCTGCCTTGAAAATTCTTGCCATGAAGTTGACATTTTACAAAAAATTCTTGACCTCAGTCTGCGGAAGATAAATAAATAATATTATTACTCATTATAATAATGTTAAATTAATAACATTATGTTTTTATTAGGTTTACCTTTAATTTTAACATAATAATATTATTTTACATTTAAATAATATTAAGTTAGTATAATAATAGTTAATAATTTTTTTTTAAATAATTTTTTCACATTAAGTTTCATTAATATTATTAACATCTATATCATATTAGTAATAATTATATAACATAGATACCTTGGTTGATTATGATCAACTATTTTAATCATGGTTATCATTAAATTTAGTTTATAAGATATAATATAATACGTTTAGGTTTAACTTTTTAGAGTTTAATGTTCTTAGATTTAGATTCATAATATAACATAATATTTTTAGGTTTAATATTAGAGGATATAATATATTTTTTATTTTGTTTATAACATAAAGTTAGGTTAATTTATAATATAACGTTTTAGATTATTATGTTTTAGGTTTTAGGTTTTAATATTAAGTTTTAGTATTAGGTTTTAATATTAAGTTAGTAGAGCATAGAATGTTCAAGGTTTACTATGGTTGACCATTTAATATTATGTTTTAATATTAAGTTAGTTTAGCATAGAATGTTCAAGGTTGATTATGGTTGACCATTTATTACCGTGGTGGATCATGCTTGACCATAAACATTGATTGATTGTTGTGACCATGATTGATTATGGTTGAACATGGTTGATCATGATTAGCGATGGTTGATATTGATTAACCATGGTTGACCATGATCCACCATGGTCCACCATGGTAAAAAATGTTCAACCATGATCAATGATGGCTAATATGGTCAACAATGGTCAACTATGATTAACCATCATTGAATTTAGTTAACCATTATCAACCATGATCAAGGTCTGTCTACTTGAATTTGGTCAGTCATGAATAACCATGGTCAATTGTGATGGACAATGGTTGAATATGGTCAACCATGGTCAACCATCATCACCCATGGAGACAATGGTCAATCAAAATGGCTAAACCATGTTCACCTATAGTGAATGTTTAAAAATGTTTAATTGTATTAATATTAATATGGTTCAAAACACATCGATTTACTAATATGGTTGACTATGTTTGCCTAGGTTTGACAGTTAATACTTTTCAGCTTTTTTCAAACATAATACCCTATTATTATTATTATTATTATTATTATTCATCGATAATAATAGTTAAATATAATCAAACACATTAGTGAAATGTAGTCAAATAAAGTCAATGTTTAAACAATTAGCCATCATCAAAATTTGTCAAACCCTATGTATACCAGCTTTAGCAATAGTCAACCTTGTTCACTCATAGTCATCCTCAGTCAATGTAATTCAACCAGCTTCAGTTATAGACAATGAAGATTAACAAAAGTTAAACATTGTAAACTTTAGTGAGCTAAGGTAATCCTTGGTCAATCACAACCAAGTTTTAAAGATGTTTAAAAACAATAATAATAATATTAATAAAGTTGACAAATGGTATCGAAATCTAATCAGGGTTATAATATTATTCCTAGGGTTTTTACTCTCTTGGGTTTATAATATAAATCCTTCAGTTTAATATTATTCCCTTGGTTTTATAATATTAATCCCTTGGGTTTATAATATCAATAATCACTTAGGTTTATTAATCCCTTGTGTTTATAATATTAATCCTTAATATATAATAATATATTAGGGTTTCTAATATTGAGGTTTGATATATTAATCATAGGGTTTATGATACTAATCGTAGGGTTTACAATCCCTTAGGCTTATAATATTAATATTGGGGTTTAATATTAATCTCTTATATTTATAATCCAATTAGTTTATAATATTCATCTCAAGGATTTATTAGTCCCTTGGGTTTATAACATTAATCCCTAATATGTATAACAATATATTAGGGTTTATAATCTCAAGGTTTATAATATTAATCTTAGATTGTATATTCTTGTAGTTTATAATATTAATCCCTTGGGTTGTTAATATTAATCAAAAGAGTTTATAATATTAATCCATTGGGATTATTGATTCCTTGGGCTTATAGTATTAATAATCCCTTGGGTTTATTAACCCCTTAGGTTTATAATATTAATAATCACTTGGGTGTATTAATCCCAAGGGTTTATAATATTAATCTCTTGGACTTATAATATTAATAATCCCTTGGGTTTATAATATTAATCTTAAGGGTTTATAAAAATAATTCCTTGGGATTATAAAATAATTCCTTTGGTTTATAATATTAATCCCAACGGTTTATAGTACCATTCTTAGGGTTTATATTCCTAGGGTATAAGGTTTAATATATTAATTTTAGGGTTTATAACCTTAGGGTTTATAATATTAATCTTATGATTTATAATATTGGGTTTTATAATGTTAGGGTTAATAATATCCAGTTTCATATTAGGGTTTTATAATATTTATCATAGGATTTACGACATTTGAGGAGTAGGAGTCAGACTTCTTTAGGAGCGCGAACAGGGAAGAGCGAACAGAGTTCATTGCACGCAGGGGAAGTCAAAGAACCCTATGAAAGGTGGAAGAGGAGGGGGCCCCACTCCCTCCTACAAGGAGGCCATGGCCAGCAGGGGAAAGGAGCCTCTAGAAAATGTTAGGGAAACAGGGGTGGAAGGAAAAAAAATCACGGAAGAGGGAACAGAAGAACCCATAGAAAAGGATCAACATGGCACAAAAGACAAGGAGGTAGAAGACAAAAAACAAGAAACTAAAGTCAAGAAACACAAGGGATCCTAAAAACCAAAAACAGATATAACTCCCAGGGTGATTTTAAATAATCCAGAGCTACAAGCGTACAGGGAACACATGGGGACATATGCCATCATCTGTAAGTTCATGGGACTATGGCCCACTGAAAAAGCCCTACAGTCATGTATCAAATACCACTGGAAACCTAAAGGAAGCATATATCTTCATCTTGGGTCTAAGGGTTTCTTTACGGTGGTGTTCACAAATATTGAAGACAAGGACAGAATATTTGAAGGAGGGCCCTACTTCTATGCTGCTGCAGGGCTCTACATGAGACCATGGATAATGAAATTTGTCCCAGAAAAGGAGACTTTTACTTCAGCTCCGGTCTGGGTAAGGCTCTACTCTCTACCTCTTGATTACTGGCAAAATGAATTATTGGCGGCCATAGGCAATAAATTAGGTCGCTATGTTAAAGCCTCTAAAGCCACTAGGAGAGGAAAATACACTTCCTTCGCTAGAATATGTGTGGAAATGGATCTATCAGGAGCTCTACCAGAGGATATAATCTTGGAAGTTTTTTATGAAGAATGGGTGCAAATAGTAGATTATGAGCACATTCCATTCAGATGTCGCAAATTCCATGAACATGGACATCTCTTCAAAGACTGTCCTCTCAACAAAGAAATAAACAAAAGCAGAAGCAATACAATGAAAGAATCAGATAGTTTTCAGAAAGTGGTTAAATGAAGTAAAGGAAGTAAAAGAGGACCAAAAAATCAGTAGCGCGAAGGACAACAGTTTAGGCAGAATAATTTTCAGGTGCTTCAGGAAGAGGAAGAGATCACTAAAGAAGATCAAGCAATGGAAGGGAGTTCTGCAGAAAAGGAGGAAGGGAAAAACCTAGAACAAACACAAAATGATGAGTACCAGAAAGAAGCCACTATGAGAGATGTTGAACAAGAAATGGATCAGGAAATGACTCAGAATGATACAGACCCAAAGGACCATGAACTACTAGAAATTATTGATAAAGAAAACCTAGAACTAGAAGGCTTCTTGAGGCAGGGTACTACGGGGAGAGTGGATTCGCTACCTCAAGAGGAACTCAGCAAAATACAACAACTTTTTCTATGGAGATTGCAAACTGGGAAGCTAGAGCGATGTAACAACATAGACAAGAGGGACAACATAGGAGTGAAAATGATGAAAACTACACTGGGACTAGTTAATAGAAACCCGGGCAAGAAAAGAGGCAGGAAAAAGCAAAATGAACTCTTGATGGAGTGTGGAAAGCTGATGATTGATTCAGGTAAGATGAAAGATCTAGCCAGCTACTCCTTTACAAATATTTTATAATGAAGTTGACATCTTGGAATATTAGAGGTCTAGGGAGTAAGAATAAGCAGAGAATGCTTAGCAACAGAACGAAACAAGAAAATCCGGATATAATGTTTATCCAAGAAACACAATGTTCCATTCAAAAGGTAAGACAAATCCACAGTAACTGGCTTAGCAGTTATGAGTTTCTTGAAGTAAAAGCAGAGAACACAGCAAGGGGTTTACTCACTCTATGGAATCCCCACAAAATTTGCATTCTGGCTACTGAGGCATCTAGAAATTACTTATCGATTGTCATTCAACCAGTACGAGAAAGGGATACCTTTTTGGTCACAAATGTTTATGGTCCTCAGAGAATAGATGACAAAATTAAGTTTCTGGATACCCTAGTGGATCTCAGGAGTAGACATGCAGATATACCCTGGATCATGGGAGGGGATTTTAACATGATTAAATCCCTTTCAGAGAAGAAAGGAGGAACAAGATCTCTAAGTAAAGACTCCATGGCTTTCCAAACTTTTTCTGACAACATAAATCTTGTTGATACTAATTGGAATACTGGCCTATTTACTTGGAATGACAGGAGAGGAGGAGATGCCCTAGTCGCCTCAAAGCTAGATATATTCTTCATCTCTGAGAATCATTTGCTAGATGGGAAAGAGGTAACAACATGAGTTCTTCCCTTTGGAGGCTCAGATCATTGGCCAATCCAATTGGAAATAAAGGGTATAGGTACTCCTAGAAATAAACTCTTCAGATTTGAAAATATCTGGCTGTCACACCCAGACTTCACAAGCAACATTGAGAAATGGTGGTCAGAGGACTTGCAGATTTAGGGAACTAGAATGTATCTTCTTCACAAGAGACTAAAGTACATAAAATGCCAGCTTAAGGAATGGAATAAGAAGGATTTTGGTAATATTTTTGAAGAAAAGAGAGTAGTTGAAAACAAAATGCAGGTTCTCAACCAAGCTCTAATCAAGGAAGGCTATGATAAAGATATCAGTGAACAAGCGGATAACCATTATAAAAAATGGGAGGATCTATGTAAACAAGAGGAAATATTTTGGAGACAAAAATCTAGAGTTCAATGGTTAAAAGAAGGAGAGCGCAACACTAAGTTCTTTCATAGAACCACCATGGCCAATAGAGTTCACAATAATATCTCTTAAATCAAGAATGAAGTAGGGGAACTTCAAATATCCCATAATGCTATAGAAGTTGTGTTAATCCACCACTTCCAAGGTATAACACAGGAGAACATTTCAGATAGAGAGCAAGCCATCAGGGAAATTACTAGAAACATACCGAAACTGGTATCCAGGAGGACAAATTCAACCTTAATAGACCAGTAATGGAAAGGGAGCTAAGAGATGTAATCAAGGACATGAAGAATGGAAAAGCACTGGGCCCGGATGGTTTCAATGTGGACTTTTTCAAATATTGTTGGAATATTGTTAACCAGGACATATTAAATGTTGTGGAGGATTCCAGGTCAAATAAAACCATTTTGAAAGCCATCAATACTTTCTTCATAGCCCTGATCCCCAAATAGGAGATTTCTCTTACACTGGATAAATATAGACCCATACCCCTATGAAACGTAATCTACAAGATTATATCCAAGGTTGTGGCCAATAGACTCAAACCTTTGCTTCCAGTCCTGGTTTCTGGGGAGCAATCAGGTTATGTGGAAGGGAGACAAATTCTGGATAATATCATTCAAGCGCAAGAAGTGGTGCACTCTTTAACTAGCAAGAAGCGGGTAGGTACGATCATGCAATTAGATATTACCAAGGCTTATGACAACGTAAACTGGGTCCACCTTAAGAAAATGCTGATTGCATTTGGATTTGATCATATCTGGGTTATATGGGTAATGGCATTGGTGACCTCTTCCAGTTTTTCTATTTTGGTCAACGGCTCCCCCTCAGAGATTTTCAGTCCTTCTAGAGGCCTCAGACAAGGGGACCCGCTCTCCCCCTTCCTTTTTATTATCATGATGGAAGGGTTGGGGAGAGCTATAAAGCAGGCACATTCTTCAGGAAATTTTAAAGGCCTGCAGCTTACTGATAATGCGCAAGCTCTGACTCACTAGCAATTTGTAGATGATACCATGCTTCAGGGACTCCCCACAGCCCAAGAAGCATCAAACTACAAAATAATTCTAAATCTTTTTGCCTCGGCTTCAGGTATGGAGGTAAATCTCTCCAAATCAAAAATCGTTTTCTTCAATGCCAATATTGCTATTCAGAAAAACATCTCCAGAATTCTTGGCTTCCAAATGGATTCCCTTCCTTCAAAATATTTAGGAGTCCCTCTAATGGCAAAACTAATGCACAAAAGTATATGGAAACCTTTAATCAACAAGTTACAGGATAAATTCAGGAAATGGACCGTTAGATCTTTAAACCTTGCTAGCAGACTAATTCTTACAAAAGCAGTGCTTCAAGCAATCCCCATCTTCATGTTATCAGCCCTCCCAGCTCCAAAAGGGGTCCTTCAACAATTTCGAGATATTCAAAGAAACTTCCTTTGGGGTAGGGAGGAGACTAAGAGGAAATGGCCCTTAGTTTCTTGGGATAAAATTTGTAAGCCCAAGAACCATGGAGGGCTAGGATTGGATGATCAGGAGATTCTCAGTAAGGCTCTTAAGGCCAAACTTTGGTGGCGCTGGGTCCAGCAACCAGATACTCAATTGTTGGCATTATGATTCAAGTGTTGTCCTTGATGGCAACTCACTTAGAGGTTGGTACAGGTGATGGCAACTTAATCAGAGGACAGATCTTAGTACAACAGGCCAAGAAAGTTCATACACGCAGGTTCATTAAGCCCAAGTCGCGTATACACGCTGGTTCACTATATACCAAGTCGCGTGTACGCAGGTTCGCTATATACCAAGTAGGGTATACACGCAATTTCATGAACGGAAAAGAGCGTACATGTCAGAAAGCTTACTTTTGGTCCATGGTAGTTAGTCCTTGGAATTTGTGCCCATGGTTTTGGACCATGGAGTCTCGACAGACGTGTTGATCCCTAGTATTGAGTTGATGGTATTGGGTTACTATGGTTTTGGACTGTGGTATTGTGAAGGGCCTAAAGCTATATAAGGAGAAAGATCATTAGGCCAGATGGAGTAGGGAGTGTGTGTGAGTGATGAAGATCTGAGGAATTGTGAGATCCAAATGCTGGTTATGGGTTGGTGATCTGAACCAAGGTTTCACTCATGTGGAGGATGATGGAACGAGATCTCAAGGCTTGGAATAATTATCTTCATATGGTTTGACTGTGGACAGACTAGATCTACTGACGCATGTTTATTATTATTATGATCTGGGTATGTTTTGATGTCTGATACAGCTGCGGAGTTTTAAGCTTGAATTTGCAGATCTGTACGCAGGTTGGTTTTGGTAAAAGAGCATATACACGCAGGTTGGGTTCATCCAAGTAGCGTATACAATGTGAAGTATGATATTTGAAGATGGAGTTGGATCTGGTTGTTGTTATGATGTTGTTGACAAGGTTTCAGTGATTCAGTATTGGGTGTTTCAGTGATTGATGATGCAGGTTGTACTACAATGGTGATTGTCTTATGGATCCAGTATGAAAATGTATGAAACGTGGTCTCGGGAAGATCGTAGGCCGGCACCTACGTACTGGTAAACATATCAGCCAGTACAAGAGCCAGGGGGTTGTAGCTCCCTTCCAGGAGCAGCTGGAAAACGAGTGAAGGTTGTAGCCTTCTGTAGGGTTGGCACCTACGTACTAGTAAATGGATCGGCTAGTACAAGAGCTATGAGGGTTGTAGCCCTCTGCAGGTTGTAGCCTGCGTGCTGGTAAAGGACTGCACCAGTACATTGTAAAAGAAGTTTCTTATTAAAGGAAGATAGAAACAAATTGCAGCAGGTGGTTTTCACCCACATTGGGTTTCCACCTTATATCATGGTGTTCATGTGTGTGCCTTATGTGTGATGATCTGTTCTGTTATACTGCACCTGTTTACTGTTAATATGGTTAATAATGTTCTGATGCATTTACTGAAGATAAGCTAACTGAATCATAAGATTACTGCATGTACGCTAGTTGCCCTTAACGAAGTCGCGTATATAGGCTGATATCCTTAACTGAAGCTGCGTGTATGAATCTGAGTATGAAATTGAAAAAGTTTTATCTGATCTGATAATACTGATTCACCCCCCCTCTCAGTATTATTTCCAACATCAATTGGGAAAGATCTAGAAAGAAAAATATGCTCATTCCTGGCAGAACAGTGATCTTATAAGAATGTTAGGAAATATAAAAGGTTCTTATATTTGGAACAAAGCCTCGGAAAATAGAAGACTAGTACAAGAGAACAGCTTCTGGGAAATCAGAGATGGAGATCTTTCTCTTTTCTGGGAAGATAAATGGCAGCAAGAATCAATTATGGTGAAAGAAGACTTCTTAGATCTTAAACAGGAGTCAGATTCCCAAGGTTTAATAAAGGTTAAAGATTTCTGGATACATTCTCATCTTACGGAAAAGTGGAGAATCTGGAGAAACATAGATTGTAGAAATAACAATCTCCTGAAAACTAAAGCAGAGGAGATCAGGAAAATAATAGAACAAAGGAAGATCTTAGTGGCAGAGGGACAAGACCAAATGAGATGGGGAGATAACAAAGAGGGTACCTTTAATCTTAAGGAAGCAAAAAACATTCTCCTTGAGCTGGATCCCCTAGTTTCAGATAAAATCTAGAAAAACCTTTGGAAACATCCAGGGTGGCTGAAAATCAAACACTTCATGTGGGTTGTTTATCACAAGAAAATTCTGACTTGGGACAACATAAGGAAGAGAGGTGTACAGGGGCCTTCAAGATGCCTGCTATGTGAAGCTCAAGAAGAAACCTTGGAACATTTACTCAACAATTGAATTTTCACATCTTGGTTATGGGATTTATTTGCTTCAATCTTTCAACAATCTGATAGGGACAGAAGGATCATCATTAGTACCCTCATCAATTGGAGGAAAAAATTTTCGGATAATGAAATTCTTAACTCAGCGTGGGCTCTTATACCAAGCTTCATCATATGGAATGTGTGGAAGGAGAGGAACAAAAGAATTTTTAAGGGAGAAAAAAAGCCCCCTCAACACCTGCTGGAGTTAATCCTGAAACAGCTCAAGGAGACTGTGAGAACCACTGTTTGCAACTTCCCCAAAAACCCCTCCTCAGACACAAATTTAAAAATTCTCAGGCAGCTGGGGTTGCAGAGCTTCACCCTCCTAGGCATTGACAGGGGAATCATTTCGTCGGATATGGAAAAGTAATTTTGGCATCCTCCTCCGAAAGGCTATTTAAAATACAACATTGATGGGGCTTCAAAGGGGAACCTGAGAACAACAAGGTATGGAGGTGTACTCAGAAATTCAGAGGGAAGTATCATTGGCATCTTTCAAAACCACCTAGGTACAGCCACCAATAACATGGCCAAGCTAATGGCTATGGGAAAATGCCTGGATTTGTTGAAGTAGGACAATTGTCAAAATGTCATGATAGAGGCAGATTCAGAGTTAATTATCAACTCAGTGCAAAAATTTCACAATGGAACTGCACCGGATAAAGTCTCTAAACATTGGAAACTAATTAGAGTTTTCTAAAGAATTCACAACCATCTTCAGGGCCTGCGCACTATCAGTTTCCACCACATTCACAAAGAGGAAAACAAGCTAGTGGATCTTCTGGCCAACCAGGGGGTCAGCTGCACAAGGAAAAATGGGTCAATGAAGTGGCAGGACTTGAGGCCTAGTAGACTAAGAGCTCTTTGCTGCGAACAGGTGGAAGATGACAGGGAGGTGTTTAGACTCAATACCAAGGGGAATAGCTCGATTTAATTTTCCTGTCGTTGAAACTTCTTTTTGGGTAATGTTTGCAGAAGAAAAAGAACCTTGTCTAGTAGCCCTGATTCAAGATGTAAGAGTGATGCAGATCTCAGATGTATCTCTTAAGTCTTGGCTCAATGGAACACTTTCACCCTGGCTTTTTCCCAATCCAAGGCGAGGTAATTCTGCTTTTGCTAGAGGAACCAGGTCTTTCGGAAACTGTGGATTCCAGTCTATGGGGTCCAAACATTAATACTTAATCCTATATGTTCATGGGTGAATGCTTGAAACTTGTTTTTATGCTAACAATGAACAAACTTTATTAAAAATCTTTAGTTATATTAAACACCAGAACTAGGAAGTTCACTTCCAATTCATAATTGATAGGTTGATTAACATGATATGAATTGATGATGTACATGGATTTTGTTGGTGTGTATTCAATTCATGAATAACTTGATTAATTGTATGTTATACTCACTCTCTTATTAACAATAATAGCTTATGATTTAAATAGGTTAGCTTGCTTAGAGGAGTTGTGATGTCTAGGGATAAATTGTAACATTCCTTACGGAATTTTAAGTATTCCATATTTATGTAATTAATGGAGAATGCATATTTTTGAGGATGAGTATAAACATCTTGGAGTAGGGTGGTAAAGTTGGTTTGGTAGAGTTGGGCTTTCAAGTTCCTAGAAGAGTAGTTGTGTGTGAAAGCCAAGAGCCCAATGTTGATATGATGTGGCCAACAAGATCTACATCAAGCACACAGTTTAATGAACTAAAAGCGAGGATCACAGATCTTGTACTTTGTACCTCAAACCTCAGTGTTTTCTAGATGAGGTTGGAGCAGAGGGAGGAAAGAAACCTCAATGCTATTACCTTAGGCACATAGAGTAAGGAAGTGAGGTGTTGACCTCGTATTTCAGCATTTTCCAATTGAGGTAGGAGTAGAGGGAAGGTAGAGAACTCGATGTTGAGATGACATGGCTTAGGGAGACATGGTTAGGATTTTTAAAGGAACTAAGTGGAGAGCATGACTAGAGATCAATAGTCAAGATCAATTAAGGAGGATCCATTATTGTTGATTTTTAATGAGCATAGGGGGATGTGGCTGGGATTAGTGCCAGCTTTCCTGTCTCCAATCAGTGATTGAGTTTAATTCATCGTTCCCCCTCTCAAAATTCAAAACCATTGTTGGAGGGGTCTCCAATACCAATGATTTTGGTTGAGGTGGTTTCATACACTAGTATTGCACTCAACAGAGTAGATTGACCTAGCTACCTTGGATGGTGTGGTAGAGAAGCACGGGAAAGGTAAGAACCATGTTGGTGCATGTAGAGATCCACGGACTTATGTGGACCATTTTAATTTGGGAAAAAAATAATCAGCGTATCTTTTGATCCAAGAGTAAGATCAATATAAAGTCTATATAGTTGGAAAGCACTCATTGAGCTTAATTAAATGGTGGTATTAGTTTTAAGTTCCATAGACCTTGAGATAGGAGGAATTTTGTAATGACATCTCCATAATAGACCTCGGAGGTTGGGTTAAAACAAGAAAGTAACACCTTTCGTGCCTAAAGGGGTGGGAAGTGATTACATATGCACTATTAAGGCGCTCCTTGCAATTGGTCATAGGTTCAAATACCCCTTGAGTGAACTGACCAATTTACTACATAATTTTATTTAATCTTTAATATATATTTTCATATAATTTGATATTATTTATATGAGAGTAGTATAAATTTTTTATGTTTTCAATTTTTCAAGCTTTTATAAATTTTTGGTTTCGGTTTTTGAAATTATATTTTTTAAAGAAATGGATAAGGATATTATATTAGTGGTGTCTTTATTATGGGCCAGAACCATTACATAAAATTATAAGATTTTATCAATGATATATTCAATAGTCCATACATTTAAAAGGCCATAACTAGCATTGCCATTTGTGCTTATACAAAAAACAAAATTACAATTATAGACACAGCAAAAAGACCCAAGGATCAAACAACATTTACAGGGAAACATTAAACTAAATTAGGATTTGTAAAAACAAGCATAGAAAACCTCCAATTATGATGACCATCAACTGTGTCCATTGTCTGATAGGTCGTCTTCACTAGGGTGACAATATTTTTTATGCGCAGAAGAAACTCCTCACATAAATCATTTAGAGAAAGCTCCATGTTAATAAGGTGATGTAGGAGCTTCGCTTCCAAGAGAAGCTATAAAATTTGTCATTATTTTTCTGCCATGTCATCTTGCTTTTTTCTAGCTTCCAACAAGGCTTTGGTTGCATCCAATATTCTTTCTAGCATCGAACCGTCTTTATCCAGCACTGGAATCTGCGAAAGCTCAACCATACCCAAAAAAATCCATAGAGAGAAATTAGAAGGATCTGGAACTTGATATGCTTTTCTGAGGAACTTGAAATGTTTAGGTCCCCAGTATGGTCACTAGAATATTCTGGTAGTGACTAGGCCCTTAAATGAGCAATGTTGTTTGTCTTGGTGGCATATGTGTTGCGTTGTCCCACTTTTCACTGCATTATGTTCAATGACTATTGTGTTGAAAATGTGATGTTGTCCTCTCTCTTTTGCTACTTACTGATTAAAATGTGTTGAATGTGTTCTCATTGTCCTCTGTCCTTTTGCTACTTATGCTATTATTTTAATTTAATAATTTCTCCTTTTACATTAATTTATCCATTTATAGAGTATTGGGAAATTTGGGGAAATAACCTTTAATCATAATATATGTGATGCAAAGGGGGTGATTCTTTTGGATTCTGAATGAATGCACATGGAGGGGCCACATGGAAGCTAGGGATTGGGAGAAAAGAATATAATCGGGATAGTGAGTTATACCGCTACGTGAATGGAGGTCAGGCAATGGAACAGTAAGCGAGAGTGAGATCAGGCGGGAAAGAAGTGAGGGCTGAGTGGTTTTCGGAGGGGGTGTGAGTGGTTAACAATACTGAGAGGGGGGGTGCGAAATCATGAAGGAGGGACACGTAGAAGCAGGGAAAACCGCTTTTCGGACCCCCCGCCCCCCCCACACCATTAAAGAGAATCATAGCGGGGGGGAGGTTCAAAAAGGCTATAGAGCCATTGGATTAAAATAGGCTCATGATCAGAGAGGTGAACTCGTGTAGTGTTTAACGTCGGCGGGAAGAGGTACAGTGTTTAACCATGGGTGGACCTGACAACCCTTTAAATTTACCATATAAATTATCACATCCGGAGGGCTTATTGCAATCGGCGAGGGTACATGGGAGCAGAACAATAGACCCAAACCCAAAAACCCTTTCAAATCCATTGTATAAATTATCGCATCCGGAGGGATTATCGCATTCGGTAAGTGAGACCTTTACCATATTCCATCGTGTTATGCCGACGGACCAGACCGGATAGCCCATCAAATTGCAACATATAAAATATCACGTCCAGTGGGGTCTTTCCACATCACAATCGCAATTGGGAGAAGGACTTTGCAGCGGAGGGGTTTTTACCATGTTCTATAATGCTTTACAAACGGACCAGACCTGACACTGTAACAAATTTCAACCTATAAAATATCACATCAGGGAGGGGTTATCGCAATTGGTGGAGGGGTAGAAACTTTGCGTTATAGGTGAGCAGGGCTTTGCAATATGTGATAGTGGGATGATGCGATATAGCAACACGTGGCCTACAAGCCAAGTTTATGCCTCAGGGGTAGTGCAGGGCTTTATGTAATGCGATGTGATGTAAATAAAAGGATTTCAGCATATTTTGTGATGTATATGAAACAAATGGAAACATGGCTAGAGTTGGACTATTATCAAAGAATGGGAATGCGACTAGAGTTAAATCTACAGTACAATATGGAAATGCATCTAGAGTTTATATATCAAATGGATTCTTGGGATAAGGCTAGAGTTTTGGAATTAATATGAACAAAGGGAAAATGTATAAAGGCTAGAGTGTATGGAAACAAAAGTAAAATTGGCATGATGGGTTAATGGAAATCTAGAAATGGGGCAATGGTTATGCGGGTCCCGACTAGAGTTAAAAATCATATGGCATATTCATAATGGGGAAAGAATTTCACAAGGACAAATGCAAATATAATTTGAAACTGTAGCCAAAATAATTTCGGGCCTTTATCTCCTTTTGAAGGGAAAGTTTCATTCTAGCCTATCTTTCAATCTAGGAGTCTGATTTTGGCACAATATATACTGTTGGAAATTTTCGTTTGAGCACTTTCTGATGAAAACACCTGTAGTCTAATCTGATCCAAACATTATCATGCAAAAAATCTCCTCAAATCCTAATACTTGGTGTCGCTTTGGAAATAATTTGCAGGATGAAATATTATTTACAACATCTCAAACATAATAATAATCAACTACAATCAAGCAATCCTATAAAAATTATATGACCCTAACAGTGGTCACCTCTCCGAAATGGCCACTACCTAGAAAATCATGTGTATCGGGTACTTTTGGCCTTCTCTCTTTAGAGATTGTATTGAGGTGGTCAAACACTGTCCCAATTTCTAGTTATATGCCCCTAAGGCATGAGCTCTACCTACTCCCCTCCATCCTATTGTCACAACCAATCCTTTATGTAAATGGGTTATTGACTTCATTAAGTGTCGATCCCAATATGATAATAACCACAAGTATATTATCGTGGTCATCAACTATTTTACCAAATGGACTAAAGACATGTCAATGTTCATTAATATTGCAACTATTGTAGCCCTATTCTTCTTTAACCATGTTATCACTCAATTTGGGGTTCCAAAACAATTTGTCTCTGACCATGGCCGACACTTTAAAGGTGAGATATGGCATGAGCTATCCTCTCTGTTGGGCTTTGAACATCAATATTCATCATCTTATTACCCACAAGGCAATGGCCAAGTTGAATTTGTCAACAAGATCCTTAATACTATGCTTCAGTGCATAGTGAATAAACACAAGACCAAATGGAATTTAATTCTCTTCCCTACTTTGTGGGCCTATAGAACTTATGTCAAAACTTCCACTGGGTTCACTCCTTTCCACCTTGTTTTTGAAGAGGCTCAACAGTTTTACCAATCGAGTGTGAAATCCCTTCCCTTCACCTTTGTCATTGAACTCCTCCCGGGCACCCAACCTTTAGAACAACAACTCATCATGCTTGAGAGCACCACTGAAGACCATCATGTTGCATTACAAACCATCAAAGCATCCAAAAAGCACACTAAAGCTCAGTATGACTGCAAAGTCCACCCTTGCGCCTTCCATGAAGGCGACCTTGTTCTTGTGTATGACCAAGCTCATGATGTCCCAGGACATGGAAGTTTGAACCATTATAGATTATAGAAGAAATCCTTCCTAATCCTCGCAATGCACTCTACCTCAAAAAACTTTACCCACATAATTTCCCATTGAAATGTGTGTATCTCTTTCTTTCTTCTTGCATTTAGGTAGTTTGAATCCCCCAAATCGTTACACATTGTATTCTTGCATCTTTCAAATGAATTCATCATCCACACTTTATATCAGTTTTTTTGATGGTGCGAGTCGCTTCACCAGGAATCTTGCCTCGGCAGCTCGGGCCATTTTCATCCCCTTGCATTCATTAGTCCACTCCAATGGCATTTGCATTGGATCTGCCACCAATAACCAAGCCAAACATGATTCTATGGTAGGTTTTTTAGCCGATTCCCTTGACCATCGCATCCTTCACCTTCATGTTTGTCTTGATTCCTTTCTACTTTTCATGCAATTGAATGGCATTTATCATGTGCATAATCTTGTCCTATTTAGAAGATATCTACAAGTTAAGATTTTCGCACGTGAATTTGAATCCATTTCATTCAATCATGTTCCTAGAGCCCAAAATCACTATGTAGATGCCATTGATAATAACATTTTAAATTGGCATTTATCACATGTAAGAAGACAACCATAAACAAATGGTGAACCGTAATTGTCACAAAAAAGATGCATAACCATAAATATGTATCGTAATATAGTTTTTTGATTCACTTACTCTAAATACATCCGATGTGCTCATTCGCATGTTATTATAAAATAAAAATGGGGACCCACATGTCCCTATGCCTAATAACTATCATCTGGAAGCTCCCAAGCCAAAGACTCCATTCCCCCAACCCGTAGATCTCATACTGCCTGACTGACCATCGCAATGAACTGCATGATTCCTTGCCACTTTGAGGGAAGACCCGTGCACTCATATGTATATTGATCTTCTAGCTCATGACACCTGTGTCTGTCACCCTAATCAGTAATACGTTGCATCTACGTCAGATATCCTCCATTAGGTAATCACCACCTAGTCTTTGTTGTGATGAGGTGCCACCCTGATCTACAACCTCTGTCATTGTGGCTCATCCCGTGTATCATGTCAGCCTCACCGATGCTATATTTGCATACCAAAAAGTTTAGAAATTAGTACCACATATATATTTCTTAAACTACAAATGCATCAAATGTATTGAAACTTTCAGTTACCATCTGTGCCCCATGCCCTTCTGGGTGGAAGTGGTAAGTGAGGATCCTCCCGATAGTTCATGCCACTGTATGGATAGTCATCTATGTATAGTGCCATTTGGTCCCAATGAGTGAAAAAATTAAGTCGAAACACTCGCTTGACTCCCCCTCCTCCACCTATCTCAGTATCTACCCCCAACGGCACATCCTGAGCTCCGGTGGGCCCCCATCACAGATCTAGACATGAGATCGAATAGTGGGGATCTTCTCAAAGAAGACTGAGCATAAAAATGTCTCGAATGAACAGTTATCATTGGTCCTCAATCTACATAATTTTAACTATCATTTTAATGACAACAACATCATTTGGGCCCACCCATAGCAGGTCCCTCCCATCACACTCTCCACCAGCATCATCTTCCCTCTAGTGATATGGTGGAAGGCATGACTACCACAAAAATGCAACACCACCGTGACTATAGCTCATGTCTCTAGCCTCTCAAAGTCAATGATCTGTATGTTCGTTCCCTTTGCACGACTCCCTGGTACACAATGACGATCAACAAACTCATCGATATGTCTCCCACAAACAGCATTGGATGTATCTCCCCTACCACCCCTAAGGGGGGAAGTCTTATCAGAAAATATATGTCTTGGATTGTGATCTCGACCATGTACCCTTGTACTACAAAGGCCTCCTGATCTGGTTCCTAGTAACTCATTATCCTCAACAACAAGGGCTCACTAGCCCTCATCATAGGTTTCTCTAAGAACTTCAGCATGCCATATCGTGCCAACACCCCTCTCACTACTTGATTTCCCTAAATCTCAACATGGAGGGACTCATAATATCTTTCTCGCCATGATACCTTCAACTTTTCCATACTTTCAAAATACCATTATTTTTTTCAGCCAAGAGTCAAAGGCATGCATGTCCAGTACTTAGCTTCAACGTCCAACAAACCTCTAGTCCTGCCCATCTTCTCAGCCCAGACTCAAAACTGCATTGGATGCACTTGTGGGCCCCATTCCTGTGCTCCAAAGTTTAGATCAAGCCCCCGAAAGTGTGTTACGACTACAAGGATAAGCAGGGGTCCCTCGTAGAGAGATGAAACCCTAATTTGAAAATCTAGTCCACCAAAAATGATGAGTAAGGTTAGGCCACCTACCTCCAACTTATAGATCCTGATTCTGAAGGTCGGTTTGTTCGATATTATCTCCACAAGATTTAGTGCTTTCCCCTCCTCTCCAAATTCTCCACAACTCACTATGTAAATGAATTAGATTTAGAGGCAAAAAGCAATTTTATAGGAAAAACCCTAATTTTTCAGTCGCCCATTGTGACCAAAACCTAGCTTCGTTTGACAAACCGTCAACACTGTTGAAAATCTCTCACTGAGTTCTACAATGGGTCTCTCTTTTTTTTGGTAATTTGACACTTCATCGGGAAGCCATTTTTTCCATGAGGTCTCACTTTGGAGCCTCTTAAAAATGAATTTCTTCATTTGACCCACCCATACTCTGGTACCACTTTACCTTTGCATTGGTTAACACACATGTTGATTTTCATCATGATTAACCATCATTTACTCATTTTTTCATGGTCCCCTTCGGGCATCTCCGATTTGGCAGCTTCATTGAGTCACCCTTGTTCAGAGCATAAAAGACAAGTCACCCTTCTATTTATAGGTTCTGTTCCAAGTCGTCAATCTGCCACCCATCTTCTTTGATTCCATCATCATACCTGGTGTCAGCCCATCAGCCACTCTACTATGACCCCATGTGCCATTGTTGAGGATTCCTTATTGCTTTGACTCTGGTAGACCCTCTTATGTCAAACTCAATACATTTATTCCAGAAGAGTGGTCTAGAGGGAAGTGTACCTTGGTTCCAACTTCCATCTTTGTTAGGTGTCTTAGATCAATCAAAGGGAATCATCATTTCCCTTTGACTTGGTTTTTTCTCATGTGTTCAACACCATCTCCTTATCGCATGATTGAGATTCGTACACTTGATAATTCGATGATCTAGACGACTGTCCCAGTGATTCCTGGGTTTGTGTGAGATTTTCCAGACCTCATGAGGGGTGGCCCTTCATGTAACCCCCCACATGCCCAAATGACCATAAATTTTGATCCAACCTCAGATGTAGTTTCGCAGATGTGATGGGTTCGATTTCCGCCACTTGCAGTGCCCACAACACACATGTATCCTTCAAATGATCCATTCAGATCTTCAGAGACCTTTCTTTTCCAACAGGGCTTCTTTGGTTGTGACCCCCCCTCACCATGTCAGCTTGAGCAACATTATGTCTCATGTACTCAGATGTTATTATATTCAGTCCTGGCCTATGTTTTTCCAAGCACATTATATATATGGGATCCATTGTGTTATTTTCTGCTCCATTGATGCCAATGTGTCATGTATCATGTAATTTGTAGCTTAGTCCCAAAGTGTTGGGCTCATCATTATTATTTGTATGCAGTTATCTCGGTGGGTATGGGTATGCCTCCTCTACCTCATTTGAGATCACGTACTCCCACATAAAAGGGGACTTCTATCAGTTTCTCGCCCACTCCATTTTTTTCCGTCCTTGCATTGCTTCAGTTCTCTCTCACTCTCTCTCTCTCTTTGACTCTCCTTTGGTGTCTCATGGAAGTGTAACCTACAACATATTTCGATCATACGATTTTCTCCTAACACTCATACGTTGGGGGACAATTTGTTATCACCAAAAAATGATCACCTAGCCATTTCTAAGTAGGCGGATCGAAATACACCATGTAGGATTAATTTTACCATAGTAAAATCACATTCACAATGAAAAATAATTTAGTAAACCACTTTGATTAAATTATTTTCTAATTAAAATAAAAAACCAATGAGCATAATTAGATAAATCATTATTTATTTAATTTTCTCTAGGAACAGTTATTAAATAATTGTTTAAATAATTATTCCTTGTCACATTTAACTAAATCCCCTATGGATAACTTAAAAAGTCACTATTTATTTATTATTCCTTATTTCCATTATTGGAATAATTGTTAAATCACTATTTAATAATTATCTCAATTTCACGCCATTCTTAATCCTCGTGAAATAATTAATAAATCATTTTATTTGTTAATTATTTCTAAATAAAAATATTTAACCATTTTAAATATATTTTCTCTCTCCAATAAATGTAATAAAGTATCCCTAGCAATTATATCTTGATTTGGTCAATATTATTTTATTATTCTCCATTTTCGAGATTAACTCAATACTTTGTTATAAATAGGAGAGTTTTTCATTCATTCTTCAACATGATCATAATCATTGTCACCATTATCGTCTTTTTTCTCTTGAAATCCAATTTGAGTTATCCACATTTTTTTTTTGTTTTTTCACATATTGAGAGAGAAGATCGTTTACTAAAGCATCAAGTACATCAAAGGACCCATCCCACAAAGGGGGATTTGCAGACCCTTTTGTAGATCTCCTTCACAAGGTGTTTTTAATAAAGAATTTATTCAATTAAAGTCTTTCCATTTGGGTTATTGCATTGGATATATTTATTTGTTTTTTGTTCTATATCGTCTATATTTTTGTTACAGGTTTTTCCATTTTTATTGCAGATCTGAATCCTAAGCATCTATCAACTTGTTGTTAGGGTCACTTCTCACCTAGTGACTTAAGTGAAGTTTTTCTGGTACACCTTCCAAGAAATTTCACACTAACAACAATGGTTAGAAGGGATGTGAAATTTGATGAGGAGTGTTTTGGAGAATTTAGCATCTGCGGATAAATACTAATTCCCTAGATAAGTAGTTGTATCTAGAACAACAGTTTAAAGTGTTTTAGACTTTTACTATAAGCAATAGATAAGATGTGAATATAGAAGGCCTATCTGTAGTTCTGCTTTCCTCTCGTCTCCCTTGTATCGATTCTGTCACTCCTTCCCGTACTTAATCCACTCGAGAAGTACCCTATAAACACAATAGAAGACAAAAACTGATCAAAGCATACAATCTATTGAATATAAGTGAAAGGAATCGGATACAATTCACACACTTAAGCTTTATGAAACAATACAAACATATGGAAAAAAGGTTCAAACACTTTATTAGATAGAAGAAGGAATTACAACCATTGGTGTCTGATTCAAAGCCATTCCTCCAGCTTGGATCCCATCCACATCACATCAAAAGTATGACAAACTTGTAGCATCACAATACTTGCTTCAAAGCCAAATCTCATAGCAACATTATCTCCTTATAATTCAACATAATCCAGCCCCTTATCACTTATATGAGTGGTCAATTTATAGGAAGATGAAGGAGGTTTTGTCATTAATGGTGGCATTGAATGGCCTTCCATACTTGGAATTAGTTCCATGTAGGAAGGGATGAGAGGATAGGATGCACCTTAACTCATTCCTCCTCCATTTTTGAGCTCATAGGAGTTGATAAGTGAGGGAAACTTCTAGATGACTCCAAAAGATAAGAATATTCCCCAAACCCTATGTGAATTTCGCTCATTCTCGCCCAGCGCAAGTGAAAGGAAGCCTAAGTGCTCTGCAGAGCACCCTAGTAGTGGACTTAACTGCTCTGCAGCGCACCTTCATAATAGCTTACCTGTGCTGGTCCCTTTAGAGACTATTTATGGACGTCTTTAAGTCATGAAACCGTCTGGGAAGGAGGCATTCAAAGGGGTGACTTGTTTAGGGATTGAAGCAACTGAAATTAGGGTTTGATGAGCCCTAAAACACTGATATGGATGTTGGGATTTGATGTGCCCAAATGGATCTGTAACATCTGCCCCCTAAAGCATGAAGTTGGAAAAATTCCAATGCCGAATGAAATGCTTTACAATGTGATAAGGAGGTATCAAAGTGGAAGGTGACCTACATCAATTACAATACATATATCATGATATTTGATTTTTCATGAATTTCTGAGCGAAGGCATACCCATGCTCAGCTTATAAACTTTCATTACTTGTACATAAATAGTCGTCTACAGATATAGACCCATGATTGGAAAGACTATCAATGTAAACCCATTGTACATATGATTTATACTCCTGAAATCGCAGCCCGGATGGATGAAACTAGATCCGAGGACTTCAATCTCTTTCAACCATTCACTCAAGTACAAGTCTAACCATGTGAATATGTGATCTGAAGTCGAACATGGGAAGACACCATCTAATTACTAGCCAATGATGTGAGTTGTCAATAGATGCGAGAGAACTCACCGACAATGATAATGATCCTCAAGGTACTGCAGTACATTTTGCATGGTGTGAATAGATGATTTGATGTTGAACACCATACAAATTATTTCAATCAAAGGCCATTGATGTATGCCTATTTCCAGAAGTAAGAAACCTTCCATTGATGCATGCAAGCCTCAAGGCAGTGAATGGGTGTTTCTAAGTCAACTTCTTAGATAATGTGTTGATGTTGACAAGAAGTGACTCGTCACAGGAGAGCCTTGATGTATCCCAAATCAATGACACGAAATGACTATAGTGATTTTAGAGATGGAATTTGACTGACGATACAAGGTTCAGGAATGGCGGTCATGAAAATGAAGGTTTATGGTATTGCAAAAGATGAATTTTGACTGAATGTCTTCTCTTGAACATGTCGGCGACACTAAAGTGGATTGGTAGCATTAACCCAAAACAAAGTGATGGATGGTATGATAGACCAATGATGTGATAACCATCAAGCTAATAACCCAACCCAAATAGTCACAGTGATGGAGTGAAAGTGTCATGTTCAAGAGCAACCTGCTACCATAAAGTGGTTTTCCCCTTTTCCCATTTTCCCCAATCATTGCTGACTAGTACCTCTTTATTTTTATCAATCTTGAGGAGGATAACATATGCTTGTTGTATAATTTCACCCTTCGGGTGAATCCATCACTATTTGATGTTTTAACGAGTCTAGCAAAGGTGAAACTCGATCTTGTCTAGATGGACAAGTTTGTCGCTATTTAATGTTTTAACGAGTTTAACGACAAAGATAACTCGGTCCTTTTCATGTTTAGAGGGTTTGAAAAGGGAAAAAAATAAAACTCCACAAGTTCTTTTTCATAAATTAATCTCTCAAGCCTGAAAAAGCGTAAAATAATACAAGAGAGATATCATTTCCAATCCATTAAAAAGCTGGAAAGGACAAGCACTCAGCAATATTTTCATATTTAGAGAGTCTGAAAAGAGATTAAAGAGGACTCCATGGGGGTTCCTTTTTCATTTTTATCAGAGCTCAAAAAAGAGATAAAAGTGTGCTCTGTGGTCAAAGGTATAACTTATAATCGAGCACATTGAATTCTGTAGAATAGTTGCAAAACCTGCTCAAGGCATCGCCAAATGGATTAAAAATATCTATCTCATAGGAAAAATAGGTAAGTACTAATGTTTAATCGATTAATGAACATGAAATAAACATAAAACAAGTTTTTACCATGGCATTTTACCATTTGGAACTTACCATTCAGTTTTGTGCTCCGAGCTTAGTATTTACCTCGAATTTCACCAGCTGATTGTGAGAGATTCTGCGGACCATTTCTCGATCCATCTGGACCAAATAGGAACTAAACCTCTCTTCTTTCTTTTCAAGTCATTCTTTTGTCATTTCATGCAAGTTTTAGGGTTTTTTGAGGCCCCTGGGGTTTCATTTTTTTGACCTGGGATCAGCGCAGGCTTTCACATCGAAAATTGCGCTAAAGAGCACTCAGATAGAAGGTTGCATGCACTGCAGTGCACTGTCTCTATGTCTAGGCTGCGCTGGGCACATTTCCCAAGTTTGTTTTAGCTATTTGCTCCAAAAAATTTCTTTTTTTTTTTGCATGGGAAGGATCCTAATTTAGCTTATGATTGTGATTCAGGCTTTCATCGGATCAAAATGTTAATTACATGGCAAGAAAGAGAGCATGAAGAAAAAGACATGGTTTCCCTAAACAATCTGGGTACAATTGAGGCCCTCAACAATTGCGGGTTACTCAAATACTTTAATTTGTCTGGAATGAGGCAAAAAATAGAACTACTGCAGTTCCTTGTTCGTGCATGGGATCCGACAGATCAGACTTTTCACATTAGGGACAAGATGGTCCCTATTACCATTGAGGATATCTACTTTCTTACCAGACTGTCGAGGCGAGATGCCCCCATCTCACTTTCTGGATTTGCCGGTGGAGGTGATCGGTGAGAGATTATATCAGACAGCTTTGTCATCCAGGTACACAGCCTAGCAAGGATGGGAAAATAAATATCATGGATGTAGGTGATTTGCCTTTAATAATGATCCTCTTCACAATCGCAAAATTGACTTGCAGTGTGACACTCCATCCGGTGAATAGATCTTATATGCAGTATGAACTAGAGTGTCTAGAACCAAAAGTTTTAAACTGGTGCGAGGTTGTTCTTTCTTTGCTGAAAGAACAATTGACTAAGGTAAAAAGCGGTAAGACAAGGAATTTTTGCTATGGTTTGATCTTAATTGCTTTTGCCTTAGAAAGAATCCCATTGATGCAACCACAGCATGTTTCTCTGGGTGTGGCTGGTCCTAGAGATCCATGTATGAAGAGGTGGGTAGAATTGATGGCTCAACATGCAGGTCAGCCAACAATCATTTTCTCCCCTACATTTTTTAGCTGGCTTGAGGGACAACATCTTGCTATCAAGAAGCATCCATACTCAGGGATGGATTTCTGTGGAGACCTAGATTTGATTTTACCATTTGGAGCACAATGGGGTGCTATGGGTAAGTTGTTTGACCAAAGTGTTTTTTTATTTTTTCAAGTTTCTACATTTTTTTTGTTTTTAATGTTTCCAAGACTAAACTAAAATTACTCTTATGCATGCAAATGTGGGTATTGTTTGACTTGCGGGACACCAACAGGTTGCAGGTGGTCCAGCGCAAAGAAACATCGAGAGAGTAGTTCTCCAAGACTTGGATTGGGCCGAAACCTTAGTAGAGTTGCAGGATCACATAGAGGGATTAACCCTTGGTATTCTGGATATCCGAATCAAGGAGTTACCTATGAGGTTGCAGCGCCACACTATTGGTGTTCCTAACCGTTGGGCTAGGATTTTGCACATGATAGCACAGGTTGTGACTTGTTACCATGAGCACTACTAGATCTAATTAGGATTTTTTATGTGCACTTTTTAGTTTTTGGGTTAGATGACCAAATGTGTCTTGGGCACAAATTTTGTAAAAACTTTTAAAACACCTATCTATTTTACTTTCAAAGTTTTTCTATGGTTACTTTCAAAGTTTTTCTATGGTTATATGGTAATTTTCGACATAGTAATGTTTGAGGTACAAACCATTTCGGGGCTGCGACAATGGAATCCCATCATAATCTACTAACTCGTAGGCACCTTTTTCCAAAACACGCTTGACAATATAAGGACCCATCCACATTGGTTCAAATTTTCCTGCTCCAAGTTTATCAACTTCCTAATCATAAAGCAAGACCAGGTCTCCTTTTGAGAAGATACGGGACTTGACATTTCTATCATATTGCGCCATAATACGTTTCTTATGCACTTCATTAGCCAATGTGGCATCACGATGTGTTTCATCCAGATGGACTAATTCTAAGAAATGCACTTCTTCTTCAGAAGTGTCAGGTAACAAGTCAATCGCGAGTTTGAGTGATGAAATTTTACATTGTATCGGTAAGATTGCTTCCAAACCATACACCAACTGAAAGGGTGTGAATCTAGTTGCATTTCTCACCGAGGTTTGATATGCCCACAAGGAAAAGTACAGGATTAAATTCTAGTTTCTCTTCTGAACCCCCATCATTCTTTGCAACATCTACTTCAGGACTTTGTTGATGGCCTCAACTTCTCCATTCACTTGTGGGTAATATGGGGTAGAACTATCATGTGACAGTCCTAACTTAGCAGTCAATTCAGCCATCATGTGATTGAAAAAATGTGACCCATGATCTGTAACTATGGCTTGTGGTACACCAAACCAGGCAACCACATGGTTAGAAAAGAAAAGATTAGGCGTTTTGCCACTGTTGTTCAATGTTGGCATCGACTCGGCCTATTTGGTAAAATAGTCAACAACAACTAAATATACCCATGCCCCCCAGCCGAGGTGGGGTTACATGTCATAAAGTCAATGCCCCATTTGGTGAATGGGCTAACAACAATGACTAGATGCAGTAGTGTGGGTAGTAATCTAGTTTTTCGGTCATATATCTGGCATGCATGATAGCTTCTGACAACAATAATACAATCTTTAAATATAGTTGACCAGAAGTAACCAGCACGAAGAATTCTCTGTGCAGTCGCATAACCTGATAAGTGTCCACCACAAGCACTAGAATGGAAATCATTCAATGCTTTCTCAGCTTCCTCATGCGTGAGCCACCTCTGTAAAATCGTATCGTTACCATGACAGTAAAGTGTGTCACCAATGATTAGATAACCTTTGGCTTGGTAACGAATACGTCATTGTTACGAGCGAGAGGTATCTTGCCGGAAAGTTTGGGTCTGGAGATAGATCAGTATATATCCATACCATGCATCAGATGACAAAATTAGAAACAGAGACTCATCCAATATTGATGGTTCAGATGTTGAATCAATGGAGGTCAAGGGAAGGTCACATAGTAACTCAGCAAAAACTAGAGATTTATTTGATTTCACCTTGATGAATTCCAAATCAAACTCCTGTAAAATAACTATCCATTTTGAGTATTTCCCCCCTAGCAATTCATGTGACAAAATGTATGTCATAGGGTTGCAATTTGAAATGATAGTTGTTTTCCTTAACAGGATATAATGGCGAAAAATTTGAACAGCGTGCACAGCTGCCAAAGCTAGTTTTTTGACATAAGAGTACTTACTTTCTGTGTCATTGAGATTACAGCTCAAGTAATAAATCGGATGTTCAATCCCATTTTCTTCCTAGACTAAAACCATACCAATGGTTGTATCTGCAGCGATGAGATATAGGTAATGGTCATTTTGGTAATTTGGAGAATACATTAATGAAGCTTTGATCAAGGTATCTTTAAGAGTGTCAAAGGAAGCTTGCGCGACATGATCCCAATGAAAGGGTATCTCCTTTTTCAAAAGACCTGTAAAACCTTTAGCCATCTCAGCATAATTAGGAATGAACCTCCTCAAAAAGTTTTCTTTCCCTTGGAGTCTCTGTAACTGTAAAAGATTTGAAGGTGGAGGCAAATCCAGAATTGCCTGAACCTTTAATGGATCGAGTCAAATCCCCTCTCTAGACACTACAAACCCAAGAAACCGACCAGAACCAACACAAAACACACATTTGTGTGGATTGAGTCATATCTTGTAGTGTCAGCACCGTAAAAATATTGCTCTCAAATGTTGCGGGTTGATCAGTCTGCTTTCGTGCATGAGCCTGTAAATCGTCAAGGTAGGGTTGAATAATGTGCTTGATGTCATGGAAGGCATAATTCATTACCCTCTGAAAAGTGGCGTCAACATTCTTCAAACCAAATGGGAGTTTCCTATAAGTGAATGTGCCCAATGGACAAATAAAAGTTTTTTTCGATTTGTCATGTGGGCGTATATTGATTTGATTGTAGCCGAAAAAACCATCCATAACGAAAATATTTCGCATCTGGCACATTCGTCAATAATTTGGTCGATAAAAGGAGTAGGATAATTGTCTTTTGAACATGCCTGATGTACATCCCTATAATCGACGCACACTCGTATTGTTCCTTGTTTCTTCATGATAGGAACAATACTGGAAACCCAATTAGTAAGAGGAACAGGGTAAATAAAACCAGCCCTCAAAAGTTTTCCAACTTCTGCTTTAATTGCAGTGGCTTTCTTTGGATGAACAGGTCAAAGCTGATGTTGAACTGGCTTGACATCAGGGTACATTTTGATTTCGTGTTCAACAATAATAGAGTCAATTCCTAGCATCTCCTCGTAAGACCATGCAAAGATATCTCTAAATTCATGAAAGAGAGTACGGTAATTATCAAGTTCTGATGGAGAACAAGATTTGCCGACATGAATATTCTCGACAATATTATGCTTGGTCGAAATATTAATAGAAATCGTTTCTTCAATATTTGACAAGTTTCGCTTAGATTCTATTGTGTCTATGAAAACTGAATTCGATAGGAAATCAACAACTAATGGGTGGTTTAGTTCATTTGAATAATCTTCGATGTCATCTGGAAGATGGGAATGATGATGATAATCTTCCCATGGTTCTTCTCCTATCATCATTGATTGGATGATTCCTTCATCTGTAGAATGTATACATGAAAAAGGAGCTGAAGAAGTACCATATTCTAATGAACAGTCTACCAATAATTGTTGAGTGCGTATTTGGGTTTGTCGCACAAGCCCGAAAAATTTATTTCTATGATGATTCAATGGGGCTTAACGGCATTACCTCAATATTACTATCAACTTCAACCTTGTTGGTAATTCTCCTTAAATCAGATGAGGTGGAGGAAACCATATTACAAGTCTCTACTCTTTCCACTTCCAACAAATTCAATGGTGACGGTAGGGTAAAAGTACCCATTAGGGAAGGATCTTTAAAGAGACCTACTCCAACACTCTGAAGTGACAGCGGGGGTCTGTGTACCAACGGAATGCTTCCTGTATCCTGTGAACTATTGGCAAAGAAGGCTAGCTGATCAATGACTGTGATTCCACCCTTAGAAGGGAATGCAATAGTACGAAAGTACGTGGAAACCATAGCAGCCATAGCATATACCCATGGCCTTCCTAGTAAAATGTTGTAATCGAGGAGTCCGTCAACTACCTCAACTTCAACAGTAATTGATTTTCCCCCCACTTCGATTTGCAGGTTACTCAAAATCCCAAAAGGAGTATATGTTCTTCCATCAAAATCTTTCAACGTGGTTGGTGATCGTGACAACATCGGTGAACCAAGTGTTTTCCAGCAGCTCATTGACATAATGCAAGTAGATTCCCCCTCATCAATAATAGTTCGGTGAACATTATTATTGAGAGCTTTTACCGGAATTAGGAAGGCTAACTGCGCCGGTAACTATGGTGTATATCCCGCATGGTTAAAAACCACAAGATTAGAATCCGTAGGATTTACTCCGCCTATTGATGATTGTAAAGCCTGCTTCTGGGTGGGACAATTTTGTAACACCTCAAGTGTCGACATAGCAGAAGGTAATTGAGCAAGATCTTCCACTATGTTATAATTCTGCGTTGCTCGAGCCCAAGGGTTAAATGTCGATATGTGCACAACTCCCTTTGGTGGTTTTATTTTCAATTCTGGTACAATAGGTGGAATATTTTCAGATGAAGTCGAAGTCGAAGGATGAGGTTTATCAGTGGCCTGATTATTCGACGCTGACGGTTGATTTCCATAATCTTTATTTCTCGTTGACACCAAAGCTTCATTTTGTGGCTTTGTGAAGGATAAAATGAGTACTTGGGATGTGGAAGCATGGTCTGTTGCAACCAAATGTGTCTCCGGGTTTGGAAATGGATCAATCAACACCGCCAATGTGTTCGAAGTCTTTAAAAGTTTAGAGATCTCGAAGTGGTGTGGACAATATCTCATAAAATGCTTGTTATTATAGATTAGACATGGATAACGAGGTTTCCTTGCCGAAGCAAAGGAATCAGATGATTTCTCTGGAGGGGAATTATCTTGTTTCTTTTTATTTTTCCCCTTTTTCTTGCTTCCAGGTTGCTTTGGATTTTTGCCTTTTTTAGATGACACGACATTAATTTCAGAAGCAAGAGCGCTTTCTGATGCATTGGTAGTTTGATTGGTAACGGCAATGGTTTGACAAGATGGTCTTCCTACCATTTTCGTGCTCGAAGAGCAGATCTCACCATCACTAGCATGAGAGTCCTTACTCGATTGTGGAGGAGGAGGAATAGTGAAAGCTGGTTGGGGTGCATTGGGAATTTTATCATAAAGCGTGCCGGATTGTGTGTAAATCAAATCCAAGTATTGGGCACGAGAAATTACTAGCTCTTCTGTGAGAACTCCACCTTTTGCCACATCCTCGGTGATTGATGGCAACAAGGATTTTATGAACCACTCAGCTAAAAGCTGATCAGGAACATATGTCTTAACCACTCGACGATGACGTCGCCACTCTTTAATATGATCTGATATATGGGTAGCAGTCGTCTATTTAAAGTTGGATAGGAGTTCCGTTCCAGTGTTGTATCTGATGGGTAACTCAAAGTGGGTCAAAAATGTAGTGGCTAAAGTGGTGAAATTGTCGAAAGAAGCTCTTGGCAACTCAATGTACCATTTAGTAGCTGGACCAGTAAGTGTTCTTTGGAAAAGAGGAAGTCTAAGCGAATCATCATTTAAGGAGTTTTATGAACACCACAAATGAAAAGTCATGACATGATTTGATGGGTCTTCTCCAGGATTTCCTTTAAATTTCAAAATGTCAGATGGTAACTTATGCAGAATTATCGGCCACCAAGGTGCATGTAAGATTGGGTCATTAGTGAGCCAATTTAAATCTGGTAATTCTAAAGTTGCTACAAATGGCAACTGTCGATTCAAGCGAGGTTGAGCATACCCAAGATATGATGGAATTTCCTGAGCAATAGGTCTTTGCATACTAACATAGGGCATTTGCATTTGGTAACCTTGGTATGGTTGTTGTTAAAAAAACCAACATAAGGTGGTTCTTGATAACCAAGTTGAATGTGTGGTTGTCAATAACCTGCAAATCCTTGTTAACCAGGACCTTGGTAAGCTTGATATTGACCAAACCCAGGTTGAGCCTGTTGAGCAAGTCCAAATTGGGGTTGGAATTGCTGGAATTAGGGTTGTTGAAATTGAGGCTGCCACGGTTGTTGAATCAACTGTTGTTGTTGGTACAACTGTTGTTGATTTAATGGTTATTGTTGCCCAACAATGAAAGGTTGGCCAGGTTTTGAATAAACTATACCAGTGTAAGCTTGGGTCAGTCCAGATAAGGGTATACTAACCTGAGGTTGCTGCTGAACCCCGGAAACAAGTGGTTGTTGTATGGAAACTTGAGGAATTTGAACTTCTTGACCTAAAACTTGTGGTTGCAAGGTAGAAGGATCAATTTGTATTGGTTGAGATACAATAGTTTGAATTTGTGACTGTGGTACAATAGTAACAATAGGTGTAGTAGGAATAGTTGACACTGTTTGCATTGGTTGTGTTGGATACACAAGCCTAGGTTGAACTGGCATTGTTGGTTGCCATTGAAAAACTCTAATTCCAGATTGACTTGAATACTGCGGGATATTACCATATGATGGTCCTCCAGAATGAGGAGGATATGGTGAATAAGCATATTTCTCTCCATATGGTGGTAATCTAGTATTTAGTGGATACATAGGTCTTTGTTGACCAGATTTCCCAGCTAGATATTGATATGTAGGATCAAATTGTTGAGTTCCCATAAGAGAAGAACTAGGTAAAATTCTGGTTGAGGACATGGGTGATGACCATGGTGTAGAAGCAACCCTTGAGTGGGTTCCAGATAATGATTGGTAACCAACCGGGATGGATGGTTCACCATAAAGGTGTGACTCAGGTGTGGTAGAAAACATCGAGAAGGTTGCAATAGAAGATTCTACTGCAACTGCATTAGAAGATACAGTCTGAGATGTTGACGGTTGTTTAGCCATAGTTAACTGACCCAAAAGTTGTCCTAAAGAATCAATGGGTACTTGAAAATAAGCAAGATCAAATGGAGCAGTAAAATGAGGAGTATGAGGGTAAAGATAAAGCCTAGCTCCAAAGTGGAAAGGGGTTACAGGTGTAGAATCTTCTTCCAATTCTTCCTCTATAGCAATAAGACCTGGTGGAAGAACTTTACCGTCAGGTCCGTAAAATATTTCTGGTGTTGAAAAAGTTGAAGTTTCAATAATTACTGATGTTTGAGGGGTAACCAGTTGATTGTCTTCTGGTAAAGTAACAACTTCTGAATTTTCAAATTCGAAGTCCAGATGTTCAGGTAAATGAACAATAGTTTCAGTAAGAGGTTCCTAAACAACTTCAGGTTTAGATGTCATTTTCATTTGAACTGGGATAGGTTCTGGATTAACTTCTGGTTGAGCTTATTCAAGTTCAAAAGTACTTTCTTGTTGGGCAACTTCAAGTTGAGGATCAATTTGTTGTTGAAAATATCAGTTACTATTTCACTAGGATCAGTGCTAATGTCCTCAGGTAATTGTGAAACTTCTTCTTCAGAAACAAATGTACCAGAAATGGTTGGAGTAACTGGAGTCTCAATACTTACCAAAATAGATGATTCAGGTAATTCAGATGAAGAACTAGGAGTTCTTGATGAGTTCTTGATGTACTAGACTCAGTTAAGCGACACTACTTTGTCAAAATAGGTGTCACTTCGGGTGGCAAAGGCGGTTTGCTCACTGTTCTCTGCGAACGATGGGGTAAGGGTTGATGTTCCTCCACAATTGTTGATTAATTTTATTATCAGAAAAGAAATAAACAAAAAGGGGTATACTAGGCAAATGTTTTACCAAGCAACTGTGAACTGCAGAATACCTCCTGGCGAACCAAGAAGTACGGGTAGGAAATCTCCCTGAATGTTGTGTTCGGTGTATCACAGTTTACAAGGCAGCCAACTCGGTTACTTAAGGATGGATAGCAACCTAGAGTTGTCCTCCCATATATACCCAAAGGTACGTGGAGGCCCAGTCCATATAAGCACTGTCTAATGCAAAACCGCATAGTGAGAGCATTCCCATATACTTTACGTACTGTAACACCACCCTATATACCCAAAGGTACGTGGATGAGCTATGATATACTCACATACGTGGAAATATGTATCACACTCGAGATGTATTGTAGACAAGTTAGTGACAATTGCTTTGTTTTACAGTGTCGGAACACATCTCTAGCCTAGAACCACTAAATGTTCTCGTTAATGACAATGCTCCATTAGGTAAATTGATGTTAATTTTAAGTTGATATTTCTTAGGATTTTTCCTTTCAAGCTCACCGTGTGATGTATTCTGAAATTCCTAGGAATGAAACTATCATGATAAGCATTCTTTCCATTCAATTTAATGATGAAAATCCTAGCTACTCAAGGATAGAGCAATCAAAATTATTTTGATCAAAGAGCAAAGAGCACAATCTAAATGCAATTTCCCTACACTATTCCTATGAGTACACACAAACTTTTTCAATGCAACATGCATGTATTTCTTTTCGATTTCCTTAATGTGAATATGAACAAAAGGAAATATGCACATAAAATCAATCAATCTTTCATAGGAATGAAGACTTTTATGACAGTGTTAATTCGAAGGAAGAGAAGACTTTACGACACTTTCTTTCAAATGAAGACTAATCAATTATTTCCTAACTTTGACTATTGATTGATAATGACAAATAGAACATGAAGAAACATTAATCGATCCAATCAATGTTGGGCTAGACCAGGAGATAATAACTCATTTTTCTGAGACATAGCATTCATTGATCAATCAGCAAACAATAAAACATAGAAAATTTGGCAAAAAACTCTTTCCAAAGGTGGGAAACTGATCCTAGGAGGATCAGTGCAGCCTAGAGTGGGAGACAGTGTGCCTCAGAGCACTGTCCCTAAGCCAAGGGTGCTCTGTAGTGCACTGTGTCCCTCACAAGCCTGCGCTGGTGACAGTAAGCCATTTCAAGAGGCAATTTGACATAGTTTTGACCAATTTTTCAATGCAAACAGCTGAATTACAATATATGAACACAAATAAGGTCTACAAGGATATCTTAGGAGGTGGATAAGCTACTAGGAAAGAGGATTATTCCCTAGTGGGGTCGCCAATTTGTTTTGGAGAATTTATCATCTACAGATAAATACTAATTCCCTAGATAAGTAGTTGTATCTAAAACAACAATTTAAAGTGTTTTAGACTTTTCCTATAAGAAATAGATAAGATGAGAAGATAGAAGGCCTACCTATAGTTCTTTCTTTCCTCTCATCTCCCTTGTATCGATTCCATCACTCCTTCCTGTACCTAATCCGCTTGAGAAGTACCTTGTAAACACAACAGAAGCCAAAAACCGATCAGAGCATACGATCTATTGAATATAAGTGAAAGGAATTAGATACAATTCACACACATAAGCATTATGAAACAATACAAACATATGGGAAAAAGGTTCAAACACTTTATTAGATAGAAGAAGGAATTACAGCCATTGGTGTCTGATTCAAAGCCATTCCTCTAGCTTGGATTCCATCCACATCACATCAAAAGCATGACAAACTTGTAGCATCATAATACTTGCTCCAAAGCCAAATCTCATAGCAGCATTATCTCCTTACAATTCAGCATAATCTAGCCCCTGATCACTTAGATGAGTAGTCAATTTATAGGAAGATGAAGGATTTTTTGTCATTAATGGTGGCATTGAATGGCCTTCCATACTTAGAATTAGTTCCATGGAGGAAGGGATGAGAGGATAGGATGCACCTTAACTCATTCCTCATCCATTTTCGAGCTCATAGGAGTTGATAAGTGAGGGAAACTTCTAGATGACTCCAAAAGATAAGAATATTCCCCAAACCCTATGTGAATTTTGCTCATTCTCACCCAACGCAGGTGAAAGAAAGCCTAAGTGCTCTGCAGAGCACCCTAGCAGTGGACTTAACTGCTCTATAGTGTGCCTTCATAATGGGTTACTTGCGCTGGTCCCTTTAGAGACTATTTCTGGATATCTTCATGTTGGGTGTGCAGCATGATTATCATCCTAATTTAGAGGTCTTCGTTTCAGCTGGATGTATACCCCAAGAATATTGTACACCCCTCCAGGCCTGTAGGGGTTCGGGTGGGGGGGGGGGGGGGGGGACCATCCACCCCGGCTGGGGGGTTTAGGGGCTAGTGGTCACCCGGCAGGGGTTTCGGTGGCAGCGCCCATGAAGCTAAAAACAAATGTAAAATTTCTTTGTAAAAGTATAGTAATTTCTAGTCAATCTGGGCTGTTCATTAGGGGGATGATTTGATGGTAGAATTTATGTTTAGTTTAGGGTTTTTTTTCCCTAGAAGGAAACCCCTCTCTTTGTATGAGGGTATTTTATTGAGGCTGTTGAATATATGTGTATTCTCAGAGCGAGAAACAGAGAGGTGAGACTGTGAGAGAAAACAAAGGATATTACAGCGGATCTGTTGTAGGTTGCGTCTCTTCATTTTTGCTAGATAATAGAAAGGAAGGACTGGCTATTCGGGGTGTTCGTAGCCCAAACTGGGTGAACCACGTATATCTGTGTCTCTTTGCTTTTATGTGTTTGTGTTTTTTCGCATATTATATGTCTTGCATTTCTCTGTCACAATATTTTTCTAACAATTGGTATCAGAGCTAAAGGTATATTTGGCTAATAAACTCGCAGGAAAGAAGGGTTTCTTGTTCGAGTGGGAGCAATGGAAGAAGATGGTAAGTTTAGGGTCGAGAAATTTAATCGCCAAAACTTCCCATTGTGGAAGATGTAGATGGAAGATTATCTGTATCAGAAAGATCTATACCTACCATTGAGTGGAAAAACAAAGAAAACGACGGCTATGACAGATGCAGAATGGAACATTCTTGATAGAAAGGCACTCGGAACAGTATGGTTGTGCCTCGCAGCGTCGGTCACCTTCAACATTTCGAAGGAAACAACGACAGAGGGTTTGATTCAGGTGTTGGCAAAACCATATGAAAAACCCTCGGCCTCAAACAAGGTATTTCTTATGAAACGGTTATTTAATATGAAGATGTCGGAAGGTGGATCTATTACAAACCATTTAAATGATTTTAATATAGTTACAAGTCAGTTAAGTTCTGTAGGGGTAAAATTTGATGACAAAGTTAGAGCTCTATTATTCTTGTGCTCATTGCCAGAAAGTTGGAATGGTTTAGTAATGGCCATTAGTAACTCTATTTCTAGATCTCGTACTTTAAAGTTTGATGATGTTGTCGGTGCTATCCTTAGTGAGGAAATGTGATGGAAAAGCTCCGGTGAGACATCAAGTAATGCTTTGAGTGCAGAGTCTAGGGGAAGAAGAATAGAAAGAAGAAAGAGCTCAGGATATTGCAGTAAATAAAGGAAAGGCAAATCCAAGTCTAGATAGGGGATAGTGTGCTAGAAATGCAGAAAGAAAGGACACCTAAAGAAAGACTGTAGATCTCGGAGGGTAAAAGAAGGAGATGCACAGCAAGAAAACAATCATGAAGCAAATGTGACAGGTGAGGTGTTACAAGATGCTTTGATTCTTTCTTTCGAAAATATTACTAATTCCTGGGTGGTAGATTCAGGGGCCTCATTCCATGCCACACCTGATAAGAAATATTTTCATGACTATGCTCAAGGAGGTTTTGGACAAGTCCATTTGGGTGATGATAAACCTGAAAAATTGTTGGAATGGGTAAGGTTCTTGTAAAACAGCAGAATGGAAACCAATGGCTACTAAAGGAGGTAAGGCATGTTCCATATCTAAAGAAAAATCTAATTTCAACAGGGCAGTTAGGCGGTGAAGGTTGTGTGACAACTTTCAAAGATAAAGATTGGAAGGTCACCAAAGGAGCCCTGGTAATAGCAAAAGGTGAAAAGGTTGGTACATTGTATTTATGCAATGGTATTTCTAACTCTGTTAATACTTTAACTTCCAAAGGAGCAGATGCAGCATTATGGCATCATAGGCTCGGACACATGAGTGAGAAGGGGATGAAGATTCTTCTTTCAAGGAATTTGTTGCTGGGTTTGAAGAATGTTGATTTGGACTTCTATGAGAATTGCATTTATGGAAAACAGAAGAGAGTCTGATTTCTCAGAGTTGGGAAAAAAAGAAGAGTGAAAAATTAGAGCTTGTGCATACAGATGTATGGGGACCTGCTCAGGTATCATCTCTCGGTGGCTCTCATTGTTATGTTACTTTTATTGATGATGCAACTAGAAAAACTTAGATTTATTGTATTCAAAATAAATCTGATGTATTTGATACTTTCAAGAAATGGAAAGCTTTGGTTGAGATTGAGACAGGAAAGAAATTGAAGTGTCTCAGATCAGACAATGGAGGTGAATATTGCAGCAAAGAGTTTGATAGGTACTGTTCAGAGCCTAGAATTTGCAGAGAGAATACAGTTCCAAGAACATCACAAGAAAATGGTGTGTCAAAAAGGATGAACAGAACAATCATGGAGCGTGCAAGGTGCATGAGATTACATGCAGGATTGCCTTTACAATTTTGGGCAGATGCTGTAGATACTGTTGTTTATCTGATAAATAGAGGGCCTTCAAGTTCCTTGGATGGTGGTATTCCAGAGGAAGCATGGATAGGTAAAAAGGTAAACTACTCATTTTTAAAGCCTTTTGGTTGTGAGGCCTTTGTCCATATTAATAAAGAAGATAGAACACAGCTTGAGGCAAAATCAAATAAATGTACCTTTATTGGATATGGTGTTAATGATTTTGGTTATCGCTTATATGATTATAAAAATCACAAAAGAATTAGGAGCAAAGATGTAATATTCAATGAAAAGGTATTGTATAAGAACCAGTTGCAAGAAAAGAAACAGGAAAAAGAAAACAATGAATACACAGTTCTTGATGGGATCACTGAAAAAGTAAAGGTTCCTGAAAATAATAATAATCAACAACCACAACAACAAAAACCACCACAACAGCAACAAGCACCCAAAACACCTGAAAGTGGTGTTAGAAGATCTACCAGGATAAGTATACCCCCTGAATGATACTCTCCTTCATTATATTATTTATTATTGATTGATTTTGGTGAACCCGAATGTTATGAAGAAGCAATGTAGGTTGAAAGTAGGAAGAAGTGGGAGCTAGCCATGGAAGAAGAGATAGACTCCTTAATGCATAACCAGACTTGGGACTTAGTCAGGTTTCCTGCAGGTAAAACTACATTGCAGAATAAATGGGTTTATAGGCTGAAGGAAGAAGATGGAGGAAAATAGAGGTACAAAGCTAGATTTGTGGTGAAGGGGTTTGCATAGAAGAAAGGTATTGATTTTGATGAAATATTTTCTCATGTTGTTACAATGACTAATTTAAAATTAATTAACTCCGAATGAGGTAAAGGCCTATATAGTTTTTTCTTATTCTTTTTTCATGACATTTCGGTTGATACTCCAATTTTTTGTTCCACTTTACTTGTATTAGCTTGTTATGGAGATTTACCTTAACAAGATCCTTTGACAATAAGATTAACCATCCATCCAATCGGGAGAAGAAAATCCGACGGTTTCGATCATAGTCCAAAACAGTTTGACGTACCATTACATTGACCCAAACAAAACGAACGTCAGGGTTAATGTAACCCAAGCAGCTTTATTCATGGTTAAGAATAAGATTTCAAAAAATATCCATTCCTGCATAAATTTCCTACACCTTATGCTAACAAAAAGGAAATACTGTTGTGACTCTGATCATTGTGTTTTTACTGAAAAAACAAAATGATGGCAGGTATATTATATTGTTATTGTATGTAGATGACATGCTTGTTGTAGGGTCTAACATACAGGAAATAAATGTGCTCAAAAGAAAATTGGCAAATTCGTTTGCAATGAAGGATTTGGGAGCTGCAAAACAAATCCTTGGTATGAGAATAACTAGAGACAGGAAAAATCGCAAATTAACATTGTCTCAGAATGAGTACATACAAAATGTATTGAAAATATTCAATATTCACAATGCAAAACCAGTTAGTACACATTTTGCTAGCCATTTCAAACTTAGTGAGGAGATGTGCCCAAAGACCCAAGAAGGCATGGATTATATGTCTAAAGTTCCATATGCATCAGCATTTGGAAGCTTAATGTATGCAATGGTCTGCACAAGGCCTGATATTGCACATGCATTGGGAGTTGTAAGCAGGTACATGAAAAATCCAAGAAAAGAACATTGGATGGCAGTGAAATGGATTCTCAGATATTTGAGAGGTACCACAAATCAAGCATTATGCTTTGGTGGTTCAAACATTTCTCTACAGGGATATGTTGATGTAGATATGGCAAGTGACAGATATAACAGGAGGAGTACTACAGGATATGTATTTACTGTAGGTGGAACAGTTGTCAGTTGGGTTTCAAAAATCCAAAGTGTTGTTGCAATTTCAACAATAGAAGCAGAGTATGTTGCTGCTACAGAGGCTAGTAAAGAAATGCTTTGGTTACAAAGGTTTATGGATGAATTGGATAAGAAGCATGATATGGGCACGTTATACAGTGATAGCCAAAGTGCCATTCATCTTGCAAAGAACTCAACATTTCATTCCAAGACTAAACACATACAGCTCAAGTACCATTTCATACGATCAATGTTGGAAGATGGAGAGTTGAAGCTGGAAAAGATACACACTAGCCAGAATCCTACAGATATGCTAACAAAAGTTGTAACCAGGGAGAAACTGAGAATATGCTCAGTTTCAATTGGTCTTCAAGGATGATGATGAAGATGAGAAATAGCCAAGTCGAAAGAGGAGTCATTGTCCAGAAAATGAAGCAGCGGTGGAGTTGCTACAATCATTCTCCAAGTGGGAGATTGTTGGGTGTGGAACATGATTATCATCCTAATTTAGAGGCATTTGTTTCATTTGGATGTATACCGTAGGAAGATTGTACACCCCTCCATTTGGGGGGGTACGGGGGGGACTTGTCCCCCCTTCGGGGGTTCGGGGGGGGGGGCATCTGCCCTGGCCGGGGGATCCGAGGGCCAGCGGTCCCCCGGCAGGGGTTTCGGGGGCAGCGCCCCCGAAGCTAAAAACAGATGTAAAATTTCCTTGTAAAAGTATAGTAATTTCTAGTCAATCTAGGTTGTTCATTAGGCAGATGATATGACGGTAGAATTTACGTTTAGTTTAGGGTTTTTTTTGCCATAGAAGGCAACCCCTCTCTTCGTATGAGGGTATTGTATTGAGGCTGTTGAATATGTGTATTCTCAAAGCAAGCAACAGAGAGGTGAGATTGTGAGAGAAAACAGAGGATATTACATCTATTGTAGTTTGTGTCTCTTCATTTTTGCTAGATAATAGAGAGGAAGGACTGGCTGTTCAGGGTGGACATAGCCCAAACTGGGTGAACCACGTATATCTGTGTCTCTCTGGTTTTATGTGTTATAATATATGTCTTGCATTTCTCTGTCATATATAATATTTTTCTAACACTTCAAGTCATGAAACTGTCTGGGAAGGAGTTATTCAAAGGGGTGACTTGTTTAGGGCATGAAGCAACTGAAATTAGGGTTTGATGAGCCCTAAAACACTGATCTGGATGTTGGGATTTGATGTGCCCAAATGGATCTATAACAAGGAGAAGGTAATGAGGTGTTCTCTTGAGAGGGAGCTTCAGTTGTAGCCTAATCTAGAGATTTTGGATCCAAAGAAAGAACCTCAAGAATATTTGGAGTGTCAATGAAATCGACAAGTGGTTGTCAGACTGAAAGTCTCGACAACATCAGCGAAGCAGCCAGTGGGCATCTTCATCAGCCAGTGGGAATTTGTTATCAGCGGTGAGCATCAGCAAATTCGCCAGTGGGTGATCGACAACCAAAGCAGCAGTGAGCAGCTTTCATCATAGCAAAAGCAAAATTGAGTTGTTTTTCGACATCTTCAGCCAGTGGGCGATCATAATCAGCAAATACGCCAGTGGGCGTTCATCAAATTGTGTCAGTGGACACCAGATGTTGTTTTCAAGCAAAGGACAATTGGATCCTTTTATGGCTTGGCACATGATGGAGTTGTCAAGCATCCTTCTGAGATGAATCAGTCATGCAGCTGACTCAGTCTCTTCATATTGCAGTTTCTTCAGCATCCAGATTTGGCGGTTTTTTCAGGCAATGTTTTTGAGGATCAACATGAGAACTTGGAAGATGGTTCCTCGTTCTTATTTTGGATTTATCATTGAAGGGGGGAATTGTTAGCCTCTCTCATAAAACAATAATAAATCCAAAAATAAATTAATTAATTAAATATTCCAAGTTAGGAATTTGTGCCTAACTCTTGGGTTGTTCCTTTAAGATAGGAGTTAGTTTAGGTAACTCCTATATTGGTGTGTTTCTGGTGAGAAATTATCTCAACCAAAGGAGAAATTATCTCAACCAAAAGTGTCTAAGATAGCATGCACTATCTTGAGACACTGTCTCTCATCTATTTATTTTTAACACTGTATTCAATTATTTTGGGGAATGACCCGGATGCGGGTGTTCGCACATGCATGAATGCTAGGCCACATGGCCAGCAAGTGTTGCCATGAGCCAGCTCGTGGAGGAACGTAAGGGATGCCGCCGCAGGCATAAATGAAGGGGCTCCCGTTCAACAGTCTTAATGACATTAATGGAGGTAGGCGGTGAGGGCAAGGCGCATTCATGGCGCTCTTGGTTCAAGGGCCAGCTGATGAACTTAAGATGGGTGAAAGGATGGAGTTATGCCATTCTCAGCAAGACGACCTCGCTGCGCAGACGTGTTGGGACATTCTCTGCCTTCTGGTAGACGCTGAGGACTCTGAATTATATGCAACGCAAGGGAGAGATAGCAAGGCACCATCTGCAGGTGCTAAGAATTGGAACTTTGCATTGGAAGCTCTGTTTCGAGCAACCAGTCCCTTTGCCAACATGGCTAGAACAAGATAACGGCAACCGTGCAGGCGTGGATCTGGGCGTGGAAGCTCCTCTCGCCCTCCAGCAGGGGATGCCCACCACCAGTGTTGCTGCTGCTACTGTTATAGACGGGCTGGAACTCCCCACCTGCAAGCATCTCAATTCCTGGATACAAGCAACCCAAGTGAAGGACAGCCAAAGCTTCCAGCGTTTGGCACCACTGTGTTCAATTTGGGAAGCCTCAGTGCCCACATTTCAGTCCTCTTCCTCAGAGCAGCAGAGGAGGACAATGCCGGGTCGAGCAGCAGCGAATTGCCCTCCGAGGACCAGGCGGGCAAGGCTGAGGAACGAGCAAGAGAAGCAACTGGGAAGGCACCCGTCCAAACTCAAACGCAGGAGGCGTCCACGTCCAGAGCGGGAGAAGTACGGGCAGAACCTTCGAAAGAGTATGGATGGGTCCCGATCGTGGAAATGGATCCAGAGGAAATGGAACCAGAGGAGTAGCAGACATGGGCGCAACCATCCTTCTTTTTGTCCAAGTCCTGTTCTGAGGTCTTCTGTCTCGGTCGCTTTCTATGCTTGGGATAAAATATATGCTTTTATATGGGTCTTGTAGTCTGTCTGCAGGTCTTTCTCTGTTTTGGTTTCCGTTAGCAAGTATTTTCAGGGCGTTTGCACATGTCCACGGTCGCCCCTGCGAGGGTAGTATTTTGAGTCACAGCTCCTGCGAGGGCAATGTCAAAGTTAAAAGAATTTTTTGATGAGTTTTGAGGTAGCTTGGATACATCTATATGCTAAAGCCAGCTGCCAACCCACAGTGCCACAGATGGCCATGGGAAACTAGTTTCACTGCATGTAATGTTATTTTGTACATAATATAATTAATTAGAATAGTCTTACTGAGAAAAAAAATTATTTTGGGGAATGAAAATATGAGAGAGAATACCTGAGGAAGCCATGAGGCTGAAGCTTTTTCCACCCATATTTTGTGTCTGGTTTTTATGTGTGTTTTATATATTTCTATGAGTTAACCTTGTAGATGTCCTGAAAGATTAGCAAGAGTTTCTTTGTTGATGTGCACCATGTCTTCATCACTGGAGATGATCAAACTGTGAAGAATGTGTAACAACTGAATATGTTGCGCCATCTGAACTTGCTCACTTGAAATCAGGCTCTCTTGTCATAGATGTCGTGCTTTGAACTGTTTCACTTGATTTTGTTACTTGAATGACAGGCTCGCTTGCTATGGGACTTGAATGGTATGCTCGCTTGATTTGTTGCTTATTGCACTTGCTAGGAACACTTGCTAGAGTTGTAGAACTTTCTCGCTTGATGATGATCGTATTTGCATAAATGACTTCACGCTCACTTGAATGAATAGCCACGCTCGCTTGATGTCGATCTCAACTTGCTTGATTGGTGTTAGAGTTGAACTTGTTTGGTTGCTTTGATGGTTGCTGCAATGAACTTCACTCTGGCTCGCTTGAAGGTTTGAACTTTGTACTGTTTTGACGCAAATTGCTTGAATGAATACTCACGCTCGCTTGTAGGAGATGTGAACTTGTTGCTTGTTTGCTTTAGAGTTAAAAATCGTGCATTCACTTGATTCTGCTTAAAGGAAGGGTGTCGAACACTGTCGAAAATGCACCCAAAAAAGCTTACAATGATTTTAATGACTCACTACAATGAATTCAGTTTGACTCAATTCAAGACTTGGGTGTCGGTTTCAACCGAGAATGCACCCTTACAATTCAATGTGATTTGAGTTTGATTACAAGTTCAACACTGTTGATGTAGACTGTGCTCTGAAACGTTGAAGTTTACAGATTCATTAACTTGATTGTAGTGATGTAGACATTGCTTTGAAATGCTGGAGTCTGCAGATTCATGAACTTGATTGTATTGAGTGAATTTGTTTGTTGAGGTAGAATGCCGATGTTGAAAACTTTGATTATTTGTTGTAGTGACGCAAATGCATGTGTTGAGTTTAATTATCCTTCCTTGCAGCTATTTACAGGTGTTGTACTTGCTTTATGTGTGTTAACTGAGATCATTTATGTGTCAAAACTAGACACAAATAAAAAAGCAACAACATGAAGCATGCACCATCATCAACACACTCTTTGTGTACCTAAGATCCCCTTATTCAATTTCGGGCGGATCTAGGACACAATCACCACAAAAAATATGTCTTTATTAAGTATTAAGGTCATCAATCTTTCATCCTTTACAACATTTCCACTGAAGCTTTCTCAAACAATGAGAATCTGACGCTCGCAAATTTTGGAAGCAAATGCATTAAAAAACTGACTCAACCTCCTACAACAATGAGCTTTCTTCTGAAAAACCAATCACTTCAAACTTACAGAGAAAAAAAAAAATCAATCCTTATCACTCCAACAAAATCACTTATCACTCCACAAAATCACTTATCACTCCACACTCAAAAAAATGCACACTTATTGCTCCAAAATTACAAAATAAATTTACCTTATCTCTCCATTACAAATAAATGATTTTATCCACTCCTTATCTCTCCTAAAAATCACACTTTATAACCTTATTACTCCATTACATAAAGAATACTCCTTATCTTAAAATTACAAAATTTAAAATAAAAAACACATCTTCTTACGTAGCTTTTAAATCCTTTTCATTTTAAAACACTTTATGAAATCACTTGAAAAGTGATATAAAGTTAAGTTGAAATAGGTGAATAAATTTTAGATTTCGATTTAAAACATGCACCATTCCCTTTATAAAAAATATACGTACCATAACCATACGTATTTTTTCCAAAGCTTGTTCACCGTAAACTTCCATTTGAACTTTCTTCATGCGCTTTCTGAGTTCCACATTCTGTATATTATATTTCCAGGGACGAGATCATCGTGCTGTAGAATAGATGCTTCGCCTTGCTCAAATCACACGCAATTAGGCATGAGATTCTTCACTACGCTGATCCAACTTCACCACGTATCCGCATATTATGATGGATTGTTGCAGCCTTACAGGAGATTTACAGTCTGCCCGTGCATTGATGGCCATAATGCTGCAGGATGGATTCACATTTCATGCTTGTACTTACTCAATCCTGATGAAGATAGTGTTGGCAAATGATGATTTTGAAGCAGCAATTAATTTTTTCAATGAAATGAAAGATGAGAGAGTTCATTCGGATGTTCAGTCCTATAACACCGTTCTTAGGCCAGCTTCTGTAAGAGGATGTCTTGACATAATTGATTTACTAGTCGAGCATATGCATCGTGAAAATATTCAACCAGATCAGAGTCCATGGGCCATTCAACTTTGCTTACAGTCGGACCAAATAGTCAACTAGGAAAATGCATAAGCCTGCAAAGGATTCACAGAATATTTTTGAAGCATTGGAAAGTAAATACCGTATTTTCTAGCTTCAAATTGTTTTTCATCATAGTTCAAGGTCGAACTGTCCACAGGTGGATTGACTGCGCTCAATGACCTGCAACGATTCATCAAAAACCTCGACAACACATTGATATTATGGGAGGATACATTGTTGACAGTATTCGTAGATGGAGGTTGTAGCTGAGTCTTTTGTCAAATCCAGCTCTAATGGAGAAAAATAGATGGAGCATAGAGAGATCCAAGATGAAGCTCCGAGTCGTTCTGGATAAACACTATAGTTGTTAAGTACTGGCCGAGCTTCATCAGTTGTGGAGCTTGCTGAAGCATTCTCTAGATCAACATTTCAATTTATATGTAATGGTGAAATTAAAAAATCCATTATATAAATGAAGCATTGGATTTAAAAATCCATTTAATATCAAATGCACAGATGGAAGTAATCAACATAACTCTGCATTATGTTTGACTGATTCACCATAAGACTTATGCGTTATATAAAACAAGAAAACTTTAAGAATCGATTGATATCAATCTCAAACTCAACGCAGACTTAACTTGGTTTGATAGACTGTAATTTCATTGAATATACGGGTTGAATGCAGATCGAATCTGCGCTATTGCTCCACCTCTATGCTGCTTGAACTCATGTTGCGTTGATTCTCATGGAAGGCTATCACCACTGCTGCTCTGCGCTCAACTTGTGCTCTCTTCGTCCGTTGAACCAACTCTCACGGATACAATACTCACGTTGCACTCTGGATCACAACCCATGAACTATACTCTTCTACACTTGCACCAGTCGGCAGGGTCGGTCTCCACATAGACAGGATTTAACCTAGAACAGCTCTTATACCACATATTAAAAATGAAATTAACTCAAATAGATTACAGAAAAACACACATAAAAACCAGACACAAAATATGGGCGGAAAAAGCTTCAGCCTCATGGCTTCCTCAGGTATTCTCTTTCATATTTTCATTCCCCAAAATAATTGAATATAGTGTTACAAATAAATAGATGAGAAACAGTGTCTCAAGATAGTGCATGCTATCTTAGACACTTTTGGTTGAGATAATTTCTCACCGAACACACACCAATATAGGAGTTACCTAAACTAACTCCTATCTTAGAGGAACAACCCAAGAGTTAGGCACAAATTCCTAACTTGGAATACTTAATTAATTTATTTATTTTTGGATTTATTATTGTTTTATGAGAGAGGCTAACATGGAGCAGCGACAAGAAGAGGAGAAGAGAGTGGAGACATCATCTCAAGCGAAGACATTCAGAGAAGGAAGGAAGTGAACTAGGGAAGCTGACAAATTATTGCAGGATGCTAGAGAGAATGTGGGAGCACCCACATCACAGCGCAGGGAGAGGAGATCATCAAATCAGTACACTGGCTACATGGCTCCAATGAGTAAGCATGTAGATATTGAGCCATCCTCATTCGAGGAAGTTGTAGAGAAACCAATATGGGTTGATGCTATGGTAGAGGAATATGATTCCATTTTCAGAAACAGTGTTTGGGAAGTGGTCCCATGACCAATAGAGAAATCATTGGTTGGTTCAAGATGGATTTGCAAGGTAAATCATGCAGCAGATGGTAGCATAGAGAAACACAAGGCTATATTTGTGTCCAAGGGGTTCTCTTAGGTTGAGGGAATTGAATATGAGGAGACCTTTGCTCTAGTAGCAAGGTACTCATCCATCAGGTCAATTCTAGCACTGTCAGCGTAGATGGGGTGGAAGATCCACCAGATGGATGTGAAGGCAACATTCCTCAATGGAGTTATCAAGGAGGAGGTGTATATTGAGCATCCAAAGGGGTTTGAGACCTTTGACAAAGATTCACATGTGTTCATACTCAACTGATCGTTGTATGGACTCAAGAAAGAACCATGTGCTTGGTATACTAGGATCGATAGCTATCTCACCAATTTGGGCTTCACCAAAAGTGAAGCAGATGAAAACCTTTATCACATTGTGGTAGAAGGTAAATTAGTGATTAATGTGTTATATGTTGATGACTTGATCCTTACTCGTGATGAGAAATTCATCATATCTTGTAAGGAGGACCTTGCAAGAGAGTTCGAGATGAAGGCAATAGACCTCATGCACTACTTCCTTGGTTTGGAAGTATGGAAAGGAGAGGGGGAACTATCTGTCTCTAAGGGAAAGTATGCCAACGAGATACTTCAGAGGTTCCACATGGACAAGTGCAAACTGATGGAGACTCCTTTAGCAAGAAACTGGAGGAAAGAGGATGCTAGTTCAGGTGAAGTAGTGGAGGCTACCATTTAGAGGTAGCTTGTGGGTTCACTTACGTATTTGGTGAACACACAACCAAACATGTGTTATGCAGTTAACCAACTTAGTCAAACAATGGGTAAGCCAACAAAACTTTATTGGAATGTAACAAAGCATGTGTTGAGATATCTCAAATGCACTACTCAATTTGGTATTTGGTACAGACGAACAAAGGGAGTGAAGCTACAAGGCTTCACAGATGTAGATTGGGTAGGGAGTCCATCAGAAAGGAAGAGAACATTAGGAGGAATTTTCAGTGTTAGGTTAGCAGCAGTTTCTTAGTACAACATGAAGCAGATATTTGTGGCATTCATCTCAACAGAAGCATAGTACATGGCTACAAGTCAAGTAGCATGTGAGGTTATCTGGATGAGAAATATTATTTGGGTTATTTTGTCAGATGATAGATCCTACTGTGATTTAATTTGATAACCATAGTTGTATCAAACTCTTTGAGAATCTTACATTTCATGATCAATCCAAACATATCGACATCCAGTATCACCATCTACAAGATTGTGTGTAGAGGTGGATTATGTTGTTGTAGTACATTCTGTCAGAGGAACAAGATGAAGATATTTTAACAAGGATTTTTCAAGAGGAAAATTCGAGTTCCATAGAAGCAGGATTGGGCTATCTGATAATCCCTTTCTTGCTAAGAGGGAGTGTTGAAAATGAAGCAAAAAAATCTAGTTTTGAATTTGCCTTCATCAAACTAGATTAAAATTCGAATTTCTATTTCATCATAATACTTGGAGGTAGTTAACTGAGGTCACATGGCTATTTTTACTCAGTTAATTCAACAAATTCGAGTTGGAGATACTTGAGAGTAGTTCTACACGATTGATTGCTAATTTGTAGCAATCTATTTCAATTAATTTGAGTTATTGTCAGTTTAACTAGTTCTAACTATTAGAAGAACTAGTTGAGAGCAATTTGTGGATGTGTTACTTCAACCACACTTAGTGATAAACCAGTTAACTGGTTAATCATACCAAAATAATTTGTTGCATGCATATAATTTCAGTTACCCAGTTGAGATGGAGATTCCAAGGCAATGTACTACCAGTTTTAGCATATTCCCACGTGTATTGGTGGTGCATGCCGTCAGAGATTGACATAAGGCTATTTCACAATTCATTGGTGTGAAATTCCTAAAAAATAGGGATGATTTCCCAAGGGAACAACGCAAAGAAATATGAGCTTGAGAAGGCTTGAAATTGGCTGAGTGTTGGGCCAAGTTCAGCAAATCAAGAAGAGGGATAGAGTATACACTTGCAGGGTGTGCTCAGGCTTAAGCAAGCATTGTATTTCTTCTCTATTCTCTGATTAATGCAATAAAGATAACAATGGGTTTTGAGTTGTTTCTTTCCCCTAGATAAATATTTGTGCATGTGTGATGTTTCCTTTTGTATGTCTATGATTCTTGTTTTAGATGGTGAATTAACTTCTGCAGATGAGTAGAGTAGCTTCAAGTCTTGTGATTTAGTAAATTTTATGAGCAATATTGAATATACACATTAATTTCTATAGAAAGACCTCAATAAAATTAAATGCTTTCACTACCATGAGTATGGAAACTATGCAACCAAGTTTCCCCAAAAGAAATCCAGTAAGAAGCCTGCAACAGGAGCAGTAGGAGATGCTCTCACATTACAGTTGAAGTTGGATTTTACCTTCATTGCATGCATTTGAAAGTATTGTGTGAAGTAGTGTATGGTACATAGACACCAGTGCTTCATTTCATATGATAGGAAATGAGGATTTCTTCATAAATTTAGAGGAGAAGGACCTACAACTACACATAGAACTTGGAGATGATTGAAGATATAGTACCAAAGGGATTGGCACTATCACCTTTAAGAGTGAGTCAGGCTCCCATATTCACCTAAAGAATGTAATGTATGTGCCTCGTCTGAAGAAAAATAAATTTTTTGTAGTTGTACTTGAAGAAAGAGGATACGATGTGGTGTTCAGTAAAAGGAAGGCTTATCTAGAACATGTTGCTACTGGACAAGTAAAACAAATTGGTGTTCGGGTTAAAGATCTCTACAAGCTAAAGGTGGATGCATGCACTGCATTGATTAGCAAGGAAGAACATGTTCAAGGCTGAGATTTTGGAGATATCTAGCATAGGCGCATGAGACACCTACACCATGGAGCTCTGAAAATAATGAAGTAGATCACCATTGGACTTCCAAAATGCACCCTTGATCAACATGATGTATGCAAGGGATGCAATCTTGTAAAATATGTTAAATATTCCTTCCAAGGTTGAGATAATAGAGTTAGAGCCATTCTTGAGCGAGTTCACTCAAATGTGTGTGGACCATTTTCCTCAGTCTCAACTACAAAGAACAAGTGTTAAATGTTAAATATTCCTACAAATGTTGCATATGTTTCACGAAGAAGAAATATGGTGTTTATTTAAAGTTTGTTGAATTCAAAGCCTTAGTTGAAACATGGACTGGGAAGAAAATTGAATCCCTGAGAAGTGATAATGGAGGAGAGTATGTTTCTAATTCCTTCAATGAATAATGTGCCAAGGAGGGTATTAGAAGGGAGTTGATTGCACCCCAAAACCCACAACAAATGGGGTTGCAGAGAGGAAAAATAGAAGTATTGTAGGAGCTGCTAGAGCAATGTTGCATGACTAGGGGTTGCCACTATCCCTGTGGGAAGAAGCTTGCAATACAGTTGTTTACTTGCAGAACAAGAGCCCTCACAAAATTCTTGGAATGATTACACTTGAAGAGGCTTTCACTAGGAGGAAGCCAGATGTCTCCCACTTTCACATTTTTGGATCCATAGTCTATTTTCATGTCCCAGATGATAGTATGAAAAATTTGGAGCCCACTGTAGAGTGGGGTATCTCTGTAGGCTATACTAAGACATCTCATATTTATCAGGTGTACATGCCCTCACTCAAGATCATTGTTATGAGGAGTGATGTGATATTTGATTTGGGGAAGCCACGAGGAGTTCTCTAGAGCGAGAGTTGAGCATAACACCAAAGGAGGAGCTTCTAGTTCCAAAGGAAGAGCCCCAGTGAGATCCACAGAGTCAGATCTTGCTCAAAGGAAACAGTACATTCTAGGAGGATGATGTGGAGTAGCCACATGTGGAGGAGTAGAGACAAGACAAGTGGAGGCACCCACTCACACCGAATCTTCCAAAGAAGGGAGGAATAGGACCATGATGGTTGATAAATTGGTATAGGAATCTCGAGAACAATATGGAGCTCCTAGTTCCTCTCGTAGATAGAGGATATCTCCAGATAGATGTACATGATATATGGCACTCATGTTAGAGTTGATTGATTATGGGACATGTTCTTTTTGAGGAGGTTTCTTCCCAGCAGGTGTGGGTAGATGCCATGGTAGAGGAGTATGAATCCATCATGAAGAACGATATTTGGGAGGTTGTACCTATACTTGAGGTAAAATATGTTATTGGTTCCATATGGTTGTACAAGATGAAACATGTAGTTAATGGTAGTGTTGAGAAGTACAAGGTCATATTTGTGGCCAAAATACTCTCACAAGTGGAGGGGATTTATTATGAGGAGACATTTGCCCCTATGGAAAGATACTCTCCTGTCAATACCATACTTGCAATGGCAACAAAGTTGGGGTGGAGGATCCACCAAATGGATGTCAGGACTACCTTCCTCAATGGAGTGGTTGAGGAAGAGATCTACATTGACCAACCTAAGGGGTTTGAAACCTTTAGCAGGGAGACATGTATGAAGGCTCAAGAGATCCCTCTATTGTCTCAAGTAGGAACCTCGTGCTTGGTGCACTCATATAGATTCTTATCTCAGTGGATTGAGAGTGAAGTAGATGACAATCTATACTAAATTATGGTAGATGGTTGTCTTCTCATCTTAGTTCTCTATGTGGATGCTTTGATAATGACAGGAGATGACAGGTTGATCCAATCTTGCAAGGAGGACCTTGCAAGGGAGTTCAAGATGAAGGATATGGGTTTGATGCACTACTTCCTTGGCTTGGAAGTGTGGTATGGAGATGGAGAGATGTTTGTTGGATAAGGGAAGTACACCTCTGAAATCCTTTAGAGATTCCATATGCAGGATTGCAAATCCATGGATACTCCTCTAGGTACTAACTAGAGGAAAGAGGATGATCCTATAGGAGATATAGTAGATGGAACTATATACAGACAGTTGGTGGGGTCCTTGATGTACTTGGTGAACACAAGGCTCGATATTTTTTTTCCAGTGAACCAACTTAGTTAGTTCATGGTGGAGCCTTCCAAGATTTACTGGAAAGCAACCAAACATGTTTTAAGATACCTCAGAGGCACATAAGACTTTGGTTTATGGTACAAGAAGACTGATTGAGTGAAGCTTCAAGGCTTCACAGATGCAAATTGGGCAAGGAGTCCCTTAGATAGGAAGAGAACATTGGGAGTAGTCTTCAGTGTTGGGTCAGTAGCAGTTTCTTGGTACAACAGGAAATATAAATCTATAGCACTCAACTCAGCAGAGGGTGAGTATATGGTTGTTATTCAAGCAACATGCAAGGCTATTTGGATGTGGAATATCTTGGTTGGTCTCTTTAGTTAGGGTTGGATCCTACATTGATCCACTGTGACAATTAGAGTCGTATAAAACTCTCTGAAAATCTAGTGTTTCATGATAGTTCCAAGCATATAGACATCCAGTACTATAACCTGAGATATTGCGTGCAAAGGAAGATTTTTATGTTACAGTAAATCCCTATAGAGGAGAAGGATGCAGACATCTTGACAAAGGCTTTGCTAAGAGGCAAGTTTGAGTTCCATTAGAGCAGGATTGGGGTTTTTTCATAACCATTTTCTTGCTAAGAGGGAGTGTTAAATTACAACAAGAAAAGGCTTAATTTGATTTGTGCGTTAATCAAATGGAGAAATTTGAATTTCCTCTTTAACTGGATGAGTTGTCAGGGAGTTAGCGGGAGTGACATGACCAAATCACTCAGTTAAGTCAGTCAATTCAAGTTTGTGGGCAAGAAGTAGAGTTGTGCATGAGTTTATTGCTAAGATCTAGCTATCTAATGGAGTTATATTTAGTGAAACTCAGTTATATGATCTCTAGTCTAGAATAGAGTCAATATGAATTCAGTTGAGTAGTTATAACTATTGTTAACTCACTGATCTCTCAGTTAACTAGTTAATTTACAAAAAATAGCCCTAGTCATGCATGCAATTTGAATTTCCTGGTGGAGTGGAGGAGAAAATTCATAATGTAATCATTATTGTATACTACTAAGTACAAAATTTGCATTAAGTAGGTAAGTTAAATTCCTCAACGATTGCACAAGGAAATAGGAGCTTCCTTTTTTTTAGGATTAGGAATATCTAAAGGAAATATGCGGAAGTAGGAGGCCTATTTTTCCTAAGTATTGGGAAGAGTAGACTCAGGAGGAGGAGATTAATATTACAGTGCAGTTTGAGCTTCAAGGATTGAAGTCGTCATTGTAATAGATCATTCTCATATGATTTAATACAAACAAAGGAGGGGTTTTTCCTAGTTGGGGTCCCTTGTAAAAATTGTGCTCATTGTGATTGAATGATTCCATGCGTTTCTATTTTATGTTTTCCCTTCCATAGATTGAGTAGAAGAAATTTGTGTCTATTGTTTTCAGTTTGAATTCATTAGCAACTACAAATATCAAGTTATTTCTACGTCACATGATCGCCCCAACTAATTCCAGCCTCCTCCACATGACCTATGGTCATTCCAAGGTTTGATCACACATTTTGTTATATAACCATTTTGTCCTTGGCTCTCACAACTCACCTAGGCTACATGATTGTCACTCAGTCTGTATGACCTGTTCTAGGAATGTTCCACCTCTGTGTTGCATGACCTATTCCACACTTCACTTGATGCAATCTACCCTCATCATAGACCCACCTAATCAACTCTGCAAACTTCATTCCATTTAGTCTTCCCTCACTAAAGACCTACTTGAACAACTTCATGACTTCATTTTGTTTTCTTTACCCTCACTGCAGACACACACGATCTCCTATGCTTGAACTTCTCTGAATGCCATCAGTTATATATACAAGACAAGAGGCATATGAACTATCATGTTGGTTTATCTCCCACACACTTTTGGGTGACCATGTTCGTTTAGTACCCTTGAGCTGACTCAACATACTCTGCAACAATTATAAGTATAACTCGACCGACCCCTCCATGTGTTTGAGCTAATTCTTTGTGTGGCGCTCGACATCCAAACATACCTGAGCCTACCAATGGATGTGTCACTTAATGCTCACATATTCCCAAGCCAATATACAAGAAAAGCATGTTGATCGACACCTAAGTATGCTCAAGTTAAATGATGGGCATGTCTCTTGACACTCTCATATGCGAGAGCCGACATGCAAGCAACTCTGGCACCCATGGCACATGACTGGGCAAGCAACCCCAATATTTTACAAGTCACTCAATCACCCACATCTCGGCCACACCAAATCTAAGGTAGGTGATGTAGAATGACATGTAACTGCGCCACATCACTGAGGGCCTGTCATCTTACGCCACTAAGAATATTTTCCATCCTTGGTGATGCTCCAACTAGTAACTCTGAACTCAACAAGCTACCAACTGAAGCATCAATGTGAAAACCCATCTCTAAGTCTCTATGAGAAACCCTAAAGGTCTCCCACTACTTGATCAACATAATGTGCCATAAATATCCTCACTTCCAGATGGAAGGAATCTCCCTTTAAACTTAGTCTATAATGTATCAAGCCATTACTTTCATCATATCGATCACCTAACTATCCAAGGGATGACCCAAATGAAAACATTACTTCTTTACACCAACATAAATCTATCTTGTCTCTATGCACAAATAGCAACCAATGTTTGCACTAGCTAGGTAGCTAATCCAACCATCACATACTTACACTAAGAATGCATGTCCTCATGTCAACATTAACATTTATCTAGCCCTCTTGTCACATCCTCGTCCTCAATTCATTGTCATCATGTTAAGAAATCTTCTCCACAATGTCCAGGTTTTGTTCCATAGGTCCATCCACACAACCAACTTAAATGAAGGCATCCCACGCTCAACTTAATACAAGGACCTCCGAATGAAGTTCATCTAGCACTCCACTGATTGCTCCAAATCTATGTTTGTGAAGGGATCTCCACTCCTCAACTCCTTGAATATGAAAATAGATTCTCACGTTTCTAGGATGGAGGAAAGGTCCCACCTACCTCAATAATCCATCTATGTACTACCCAAGGCATGTAAATCGAGCGATCTCCAGAGATTTCCATGTATTCCTCCTCAAGAAGGCTCTCTATCTTGAAACAATAAACCTCACCAATCATCTCACATTGCAACTCATGCTACAATGGCTAAGCCTCCATGAATCAACCCAACCACTACTCGAGTGTCCCACGCCAAGGCCTCACCATAGTTGCAACCAAATCTTCCCAAGTCTATTGTTGAATCATGTGGATGATGTCCCAAATTTGACCCCTATTTTCCAAGTATGCTCCAAAGAGACACATGATCTCATATGTTTGAATCAAGGATGCACTTGGTCCATCCAAGTCACCCAATGAAAGCTCATCAACAAGTTAGATATCCTCCAAGACCACTTGGTCCATCCAAGTCACCCAATGCAAGCTCATCAACAATTTAGATATCCTCTAAGACCACTTGGTCCAGCCAAGTCACCCAATGTAAGCTCATCAACAAGTTAGATATCCTCCATGATCATACACACATCCACATGGATCCTCTCTCGATCACAACCGTGAAGCTAAAAAGCTATCATCTTAGTCTCCTTGAACCCAAGGCATCATCATCTCATTATGCTCTCTCTTCAACTAGCTCATGTCTCCATCAATATGTCTCCACCCCCATGGGCCATCCTCCCAATCGGGTCACCAAGACCTCATCTCAGATCATAGTGAATTCCAAATGAAGAACATCGAGCCAATCCTCGTGATGATCTGCTATCGTAAGTGTTGTTCCCTTCCATCTAGAGTACTCCCACCAGTGTGGCCTCAATCTTCAAGTCGCAATGGACACTTGGTCAATCTCTCCTATGGTCAACCATGACTTTGCTTTTGCAAGTCTATCTCATCCACCACCCTTGTCCAAGTATTTCTCTATCCACCAATGCTATCTCCTCTTGGACATGTTGAGGAATGTGTTCCTTGTACCAAGTTGTTGAGCTCTATGTCTGTTGTTGGGTGTGAGAACCACCCTACTCTTGATAATAAGCCACACTACATCGAACATGGCTTTTTGATAAGGCATGTCAACCCGAACATCATTAGACCATATTTACCCAGAGTGGAAGCCAAATGGGGTAGTCAAAAGAAGGGTTAATGCATAGGAACTCATTAAGAGTAAAGGTCATATGAGTAATCCAAGGAGGTAAATCCAACATTACCACAATTACACAACTAAGGAAAGAGGGGAGAGGAAAAATCCAAAACCAACCAACGAAGACCAATCACCTCTAAGAGGGGAGAGGAAAAATCCAAAACCAGCCAACGAAGACCAATCACCCCATTTAGGGATAATTTATTAAAATTAAGTTTAAAAAACTGGAAAATAAGTTAAAGAGTATAATGCATAGATCCAACCCATTAAATGGAGACCGACTAGAATGGCTTCGTTTAACGATATAAATCTCCACGTCAAACTCATTCTCTTTTTTGGCAAACTTGGCCGACTAAAATCGCTTGATCTAGCCATAAATATAACATCTCCGCGTCAAACTTACTGAAACTTGTATATAAAAATATCATATTGTTACACAACAAAGACAATATTACGTTAGTTCACGAAGTATCCAATATCAAGGCTTTGATTCTGGCTCAAAACAAGGCAATTTCAATCTGAAATCAAACGATTGCTGCAAAGGATAATATGATCATGGCGGTAGCTGCAGACAGTATTGATGCTAAAACTCATGTGTATCGTGCAAGAGCCTCGGGAACATCAGCGGAGACTCCCACAACTCCTGTAACAAAAGCCTTAAGATCCCCTGCAACTGTGGCAAACAATTCGAGGATTCCTAGAAGAAGAAAAGCTATTAATATTGATTCAAAATCGGAATTTAACCGTTTAAGATCCCCGGGAACTTCAGCAGAAACTCCCACAACTACTAAAGAAAAATATTTAAGAGCCCAGAGAACTGTAGCAATGAATTCGAGGACTCCAAGAGAATTCCCGGGAACTGTAGCAAAGAATTCGAGGATTACTAAAGGAGAAGCAACTAAAATTGATACAAAATCTGAAGTTTATCGTCTAACATCCCTAGGAGCTTCGACGGAGATTCCCACAACTCCTGAAGAAAAAGCTTTAAGATCTCCGGTAGCTATACCAAAGAATTCAAGAATTCCTAAAGAAAAAGCTATTAAAATTGATTCAAAACCTGAAGTTTATCGTCTAGAGAACTCCACAACTCCTAAACAAAAAGCTTTAGGATCCCCGGTTCCTGTAGCAAAGAATTCAAGAACACCTAAAGACGTTGATAAAAATTCTGAAGTTTATCGTCTAAGATCCCCGGGAACTTCGCCAGTGGCTTCAAGAACTCCTAAAGTTGAAGCTTCGAAACTTAGGTCATCGAATAATTCTTCACCAATAGAAAGAAGAGATGCTAATGGAGTTGTTTTGTCGAAAACAGATCACAGGGCCAAGCCACTCAATAATTATAAAGAAGAATGTCGTTCATGTGATCCAATTTCCAGCATGGTTTCGGTAAATGCAGTTGATGATGACCAACTTGAAATTGAAATTGCCGTAGACAAAGAGTATGAGAAGATTTTGCTGGAGCTGGACTTGCTTCCTGAAGGACTCTCACCTGTAAAACAGATTATCACTCACTCGGTTGTTAGCATGGAAAAATCAGAAATTACAGCTAATTTTGACCGATTATTTCATACCATTGATGGATCCAGGCTCAGTCCAATTGAAGAGGCGGCGCTTGTTCTGAATACATCAAATGCGACTGCGCATGAGTCGTCTGCAAATGTGATTGATAAAGAAGCAGAAGTTATGAATACGTCTGGACACAGTGATCACTTCTTTGACAGTCGGCTCATTATAGACACAATACAGTGCGAGGTTGAAAATGAAGATGAGGAGCGGGAGGATGTGAAGACCAACTCAATATTGCCATTGCAACTTACTCCCAGGCAAAATAACTATCGTCTTGCTTACCAGGATCCATTTCAAACACCGATTTGGCAGAAAACAACTTGGGAAGAAACTGACACGGAAATAGATTCTTATTATAAATGTGTCACTAGTTCTTCGGAGGATATTATCAACTCAGACTCTTATAGCCCTCCGCTTTTAGAAAATGACTACATGGAGAAACTGTATTTTCCGCAGCAGAAATGCCAAGATTTGAATAGAATTTCGTCTTCTTTTAGTTTGACTCCAGATTTGGAAGAGATGGAGCTCGGAAAAGTCGACTCAAATGGAGCTAGTTCACAAAATTTTGAGCTTAATGCTCCTGCAGAGGAATTTGCGGATTCCGATATCTCATTAATGCATTGCAATCTCTCTGGTCACGATCATGGCACTATTCCACCTAGGTATCTTGACCAAGCTGATGAAAGAGACTTCGATTTCACCTTGGAGAAGTCTCTCATGAAGCTGGATGTGATTTTCAAGGAAAGCGATGAACTTGAAGACAATGGCAACCAGCAAGATCCTCTCTATTGGCCTCTCAATCCCAACTCTTATTGGCAGATTGAAGATTTATGGGACGGTTAGGGTTTTATTTGTCCATAAGAGAGGAATTCATTATTTGAAAGGTGGTATTTTAATTTATTTTGTAATTAACATTTCTGATGGAATGATTTTGAATAAAAGATGTTCGTTTTCTACAGGTTTTGGGAGCTATCAAACACTACACCGAGTTTCATTAATGGGAGCTGGTTTGTATTTTAACAATGTTGATTTTGTTTTTTTTCCTTTGTGCTCATCGCAACTAAAATATACTTATATACTTTTAGATTAAGATTAACTTATATTTGCACGCTCTTTATGGCAATATAGAAATAAATTTAGATATAATATATAACTTAGTATGTATTTCAATATAGTTTAATATTTGAATATATATTATGCTAATGAGCTTTTTGCGAGCCACCTTAAGATGCACATGTAAATATAATTGTTTAGATATGTTAGATTATAGACTATGATATTCCTTATTGTGTTTCAAATTAATACTTAATCTTATATGTTGATGGGTGAATGCTTGAAACAAGTTTTTATGCTCACAATCTTATAAATCTTGAGTTATATTAAACACCGGAACTAGGAAGTTCACTTCCATATTCATAATCGATAGGTTGATTAAGAAGTTATGAATTAATCATTTACATGGGTTGTGTTGGTGTGTACTCACTCCCTTATTGACAATAATAGCTTATGATTTAAATAGCTTAGCTTGCTTAGCAGAGTTGTGATGTTTGCGGATAACTTGTAACGTTCCTTATGGAATTTTAAGTATTCCATATTTATGTAATTAATGGATAATTCATGTTTCTGAGGATGAATGTAACAAGCTTGGAGTAGGGTGGTAAAGTTGGATTGGTAGAGTTGGGATTTTAGGTTCCTAGAAGAGTAGTTGTGCATGAAAGCCAAGAACCCAATGTTGAGATGACATGGCCAATAAGATCTACATTAGGCACATAGTTTAATGAACTAAAAGTGAGGATTGCAGACTTTTCAAACTTATATAAATTTTTGGATTCAGTGTTTTGAAATTATATTTTTTAAAGAAATGAATAAGGATATTATATTAGTGATGATCTGGGTAAGTCTGAATTCTGAAATTACAACAAAGTTATAAGTAAGTATTTGCAGATTTGTACGCTGGTTTGCTTTGGTGAAGGTGCGTATACACACTGGTTCGACTCTTCCAAGTAGCGTATGCAAAAGAAAAGCTTGATGTTCAAGGATGACTGATCTATCAGATCAGTGCTGTTATTTTACTGTTGTCTGTCAATGAAGTCTTCTTAGATCTGAATGTAAAACTGAATGAATAAGGAGTTTGATATTTGATAGATTGATTGTATAAGTGAGAAGAAGTGATCTCTATTGTTGCCTGTGTAAAGCTCTGTAAGTTGACAGTAGATGTTCAGTATATTGCTGGTTGGTACAGACTTGATTCAAAAGTTTATGTTTGCAGTAGCTTTGGAGGTATATGCAGGTTTGATTAACGGAAGTAGCGTATACACGCAGTTTGGGTGTTGGGCAATTTATGTGCTTAAATTGCTTTCATTAAATTATCAACTAGGGAAACTCGTAAGCTTGTGATGGTGCTAGCAATATATATGCAGGAGTAGGCAACTAACTCTATGTCTAGCTAAATTATTTACGATTCAATATAATATGCAAGGGAAGAGGCTCCTAATTAAGGAGGTCCTGGTTGTCCTTCCCTATAGTATCATAGAGAAATCATTGATTACATAAAACCAAAAACTTGAAATAAAGACAAGAGAATGAACTTTAATTTTTGTTCAGATTCAAAGAGAGAGAAATACTAACTTAGTCTCTTGATTGTCCCCTCATATACTAATCCAAACTAAACTAAGATTCATTCATAAGCATAAGAAATGAAATGACTTGAAACATAAAAGCAAAAGAATGAATTTCAATTATCATACAAATCAAATGGAGACAGAGCCTAACTTAGACCCTTGGTTATCCCCTCATATGATACTTGAAACATAAAAGCAAAAGAATGAATTTCAATTATCATGCAAATCAAATGGAGAGAGAGCCTAACTTAGACCCTTGGTTATCCCCTCATATGCTGATAAGATTAAAACTCATTCATCAATCACAAACAAATCCTCAAACATCTAAGCAATGAAATAAGATCTATTATGAAATAAAATGTTCCTTTGATCCTTTTAGAGTAAGCTCAATTCTCTTAAGAACAAAGTGACAAATTATTCCATTTACTACACTAAGACAACTTATATCTAAAACTACATAATGGAAATATATGTAGAATGAAGCTTTATTCTATTCCATCATAAGTTGGATACATGCTCCAAGAGTCCCCCTCTTTGGAATGGAGGAGGTACTCCTATTTATACAATGGGATGAGATAACAAACTCATAATGATGATCCACTAATCTCTCTTTAGTTCCATACATTTCTCAACCATCTAGACACATAACCCTATCCTCCATGATCTCCTCCATGAGGTCCATGATCTTCTCCATGAGATCATGATCTTTTCCATGAGGCTTATCTTATCAAATTCGAATTTGATCATTCAAGGCCACATAAAGATGCCCTAGAAGCTTCCTTTGTACCTACACATGTCAACAAAACTCATTCTAATTGTTAGGTATAAGTATAAGCATATTATTTTCTAAAGTTTAACCATAAATCCACTTTAAAATGTTAAGAATTAATAAACTTTGGAAAAGCATAGTTATGACCCAATAATGAGGTAAATGTAATGATGTGGAGGTGGAATGGAGGTGACATGAAGGTAAAATGTGAAGGTATTGGTGAATAATGGAGTGAAAATAAGGACTATTTTGAGGCCCAACATTGGGTTTAGCCAAGTAGCGTATACAGTCTGATTCTTGGTTTCTGAGGTTACAGTTGGTTCTAAATGATGATGCAGGTTTTTGGGTTCAGCATAGTGTTCTAGTGACAGTGATCTGATTGTTTCAGATTAACTACATGTTGGTTGATGAAGTTTGAGTTTCTAAATTTCTAATGCGTTATTGATGAGTCAAGGTCTTCATATGTCTTGATATGTGCCAGGAGCATCCAGTCTGAAAATTCATGAAACATGGTCCCTGGTGGAAGAGTGGAGTTTTTTGTAGGCTGGCACATACAAACATATTGGCTAGCACAAGAGCTAGGGGGTTGTAGCTCCCTTCCAGCAGAAGAAGGAGAATGAGAGAAGGTTGTAACCTTCTGCAGGTAGAAGCCTGCATACTGGTATGAGTCTGCACCAGTACAAGATTGTAAACAGATTTTCTTATTATTAAAAGAAGATAGAGACGACAACAACAGATGGTTTTCACCCAAATTGGGTCTCCACTTTAAATCTTGGTGTTCATGTGTGTTTCTTATGTGTGATTATTTATTCTGCTCTTACTGCATTGTCTAATAAGTTACTGAGTACTAGTTTAAGATCGACACATGATAAATTGTCTAAATCACAAGTTCTCTGGATATATGTTGGTTTCTCTAATCAAAGTTGCGTGTACACGCTAGTTCACTTCACTGAAGTAGCGTATATAAATCTGTTTGAGAAATAAAATTATTGATCTGATAATATTGATTCACCCCACTCTCAATATTATTTCCAACACATTGGGGATAACCACCCAGTCTGGACCTTAAAACAACTCCTTTTTCGTTTGGGATAGTGGCTCCAATTGATTCAATTAGGTCCAGTTACCTTCTCCCAACTGCTATCAACTTTAAATATATCTCTAATTGCTAATATCTAGGGACATCATATCAATTCTTCAAGCTGATAAGGTAAGAAGAATGATCCTTAAGTTGTTTTTGTGGAACAACCAAACCAATATAAAGTTTTGCCTCAAAAGAGGACGTCTAGAAATGTAGAATTAATTTAAATGCAAACTGATTCTAAAATGTAAGAAAAAAGGAACTAAATCCTAATCCTATCTCAATTAAGAAGATATAGATCTAACCCAACCGAGAGAAAGATACTTAAATGATTTGGGATTTAAATATTTCTGCCTTATAATGAATATCAAGCTAGCGAAATACTTCAATTAACTAAAATTATGAATACCAAAATATATTATATTCAAAGACCTCTTAATTGAAATAATCAATCAATAACATTTAGGAAGTAGTTCACAAAATGATATTGATTGTTAAATCAATAATTCGAATAATTAAACAAGAATATGAAGAAATAGTTCACATCATATCATTATTTGTTAAATCGATATTAAAAGACATATTTATGAGGAAATAGTTACTCAAAAATCAAAATTCAACACATAAGGGCAGAGATAAATAATAAACATATGATTGAGACAAATTACTCATACCGAAAATAGTGCACAAATATGAATAAAATGACACATTCATCCCATTATAAAATGAAGCTAGTATTAAAAATAATAGTATTAAAAATACCAATTGATTAAATGCATTTCTCTGGCTCTGGACTCCAACAGTTTTTTACAATGCTTGAACTTCTGCTTTTAAAGCTAGAGTTGTAATAGTATGAACTCTACCCTTCAAGAATTCTTGAATTACAGAGAAGAGTAGAAACACCATTTAATAAACAATCTAAAAAGATAAATTCGTTATTTATTTATGAACAAAACAGAGGCACAAAGATAGAAATACCAAATGCACATCGCTCAACTCATAAGAGAAATAGCAGCAGTTTAGTCTTTCTCACAAAGATGATTCCAGGAGTACAGTAGTGTAACTTCTCAAAATTATTTATGAAAATTCCTGAAACAATGTTCCATTCATTCTATTGAGAAAAGTGTGAAAGTACAATAGTGTGAGCTTTTGTAAGCCTTTCTTCATAAAATTCAGGACCATAATTTCATACAATAAGCTTAAATAACAGAAAAAAAACTGAATCTATTGCGCAGAGGATTGTGGGAATTTAAACAGATCCCTTCAATACGCTTAAAGAAAAACAGTTTTTTGATAGCAATTTTCTGAAAGCAATTTGTTGTCTTCATAGGCTTTCTTTGTTCCATCGTATTATCTGGATTTTTGTCTGACTATTTGAACTGAACTATTGCTTATCAGCACAATTGTCCTCCTATGTCATGAACCTGAATGCGGAAATCAGGAATCAATAAGTAAAAATTAATGAGAATGATAAGAGAATTTCATTTGAAAATAATCACTTTTGCAGGAAATCGGGAAAAATGTAGAGCGTAATAAATCCTGACAGAGCCATCACGGAGAGGAATGTGGTAAGAGAGGTGGATTTTATGGTCCTATCACATATCACTTTTAGAATGAGAGTAAAACTCAGAATAATCACAATCGTTTGGAGGTGAGGAGTAATTCAAATAAAATCACAACCGCAATCGTGGAAAGGTGGATGCCTAACGGTTTTTCGGAGGGGGTCAGAAGTGGTAAGTGGTTTGTGAAGAGGGGGGTCCGAAAGAAAAAAGGAGTAACACGTGGATATATGGCTTGGATGGAAAAACCTCTTGTCTGACACCCCCCCTTTTGAGAAACTTAAATTGACCGCAGGGGGTCCGAAATCTTCTCTGTTGTTGATCTAGGCAGATCTGAATCGTTTATTAAATCAAGGAAAGTTGGGGTTTTATATCGCAACCAATGTTCGGAGCTGGAGGCAAAGGAATGTCCCAAATATTTGCGATCTGCGGGATGACGTGGAGGATGACATCATAGTTCACGTGGATTTGGTGTCATTGCTGACGTGGCAGATGACATGGCGGGAAAGGCCTTATCGCAAAAGCGTAATCGGCATAACGCAAGAGGTAGGTAGCAATGATCCTTTGGTATTGCAATAGCCACGGACGCGAGGGAATTTATGAATTGATATGTAATTTTTATCGAGCCTGGGGCTTATCGCAAATCACAATCGCAATCGGCGGTGCATAAGGATTAAGACTGTGATTCTTGCGATTGCGCAGATGCGGGGGATTTATGAACTGGAGTGAATAATCCTGGTAGGTCCAGCTATATCGCATATTGCAAATCATAGCGGGTCTGGGATTAATCGCAATCACAAATCGGCGTAGGTAATGGGGTATGACCCTTTGGTATCTGTGATAGCCACAGACGTAGGGAATTTTGTAAATTGAAGTGTATAATCACATCGGGTCCGACTATTGCAATCAACATTCAGAGTGGGGTATGGACTTAAGTTTTTCTTTTTTATAATTTGCGATCACTGTGGACGCAGGGAATTTATTTCTTATGATTAATTTCTCATCGGGTCCAGTTGATGAATATCACAATCAGTGTTAGCAGGGAAGTCTTTACCTTTGGAATTTCTTTTTATTATGGGATGTGCAATGCAGGGTATGGCGGAGAGTCAGAGTTTAGAAAGAATTTAACCTTTGGGAATTAAAAACTACGAATATTTTGTTTTTTATTTAAATAATCCATATTTTAAATACTTTAGGTTTTTTAAATCCTAAGTATAGTCTTGGTCTTGGGGGCTATTTGAAATTTGGTTTTTTGGATAATCAAGGTTTAATACTTGGGTTTTAATTAAAAAGCCTGAGTATTAAACTTTGATTATAGGATTTTATTAACAATTTTTTTTTTTTTTTTTAATGTTGATTTTCTATTTGTAATTTTTTGTTTTTTAAAGAGATAAAAAAACCAAAGGCTTTTGAAAACTAAAGGGTCCCTATTTTAATATAATAAATTTTATAGGAAATATATTAAAATGGGGTTTGTTGAATAGTACAATAGGGCCATACCTGTGGGTCTTGCAACAGATTTGAGCAGTGGGCAGAGACCATAGGCATGGAAGGAATTAGCAAAGGGGGATTGAGAGCGATGGGAGTAATGGGTAAGATCAGTGGGGGTGGGATATTCATAGAAGAGTCGAGAGATGAGGAGGTCGAGGAGGAAGGTGGCGATAATTAAGCCATTAATTTTGGTGAGAGATGTGTACTTAGCCTCCATAATGATACAGGAAATATTATTGGTGCTTGGGTGGGGAAGATGAAAATACATAACTAGAAACATGATTGAGTTCTCAGGTCCCATGGGATAATAATTGGATTTGATGCCAGAGGTGAGGTTCATGATACCGAGTTAGTTAGAATGTATCATCTGAGCCTGAGTGATCAATTTTCCCGTGGAATAATAATTATTATTGTTTCCTTCATTGTCCTTAGCATTGATAGCCTCACACTCCCGGTTGAGGGGACCTTCCCCTAAATCCCTCCATGCAAGGGACTGCAACCTTTCCTTTCCAATTGTGCCCTCATTGGCTAGCCTATCTTCCACACCATTAGCCTTCCTTCTAAACACCTAGAAGTGGATCCCACTAAGGTCTATGATGTGTTGTTGGATACAATGAAGAGTTTTGGTTAATCTCCAGTGGTTCGTTATCTTGCTGACCACAGACCCTTGCTAGAGTTTTTGGGTAGCCAAAGTTTCCAAGGTCGAGTATCCCTTGACATTTAGGGGGCTGAAGTGCTTCTCCTTAACGATAGCCAGACCATGATCCATCGCATGGAACTCTATTGCGTTTTTGGCAGTGGTCCCAAGTTTCCCAAAGTAGACCCATTGAATCTCTCCTTTGGCATTTATGAAGACACCACCAAATCCCACTGCACATAGATTAACTTTGGTCACGCCATCGTAATTCAACTTTATCACATTATTCTCTAGGGGGGACTAGAATAGAGAAGAAGGCACCCAAGACCAGAGCCATGATTATTAGATCCCTATAATACTAGTGATTCCCCCACTACCATTTTCATTGTATCCCTTATTGTTATTATTGTGCCTCATAGAATCTCACTATTGTTATTTTTGTGCCTTTATATTATTATTGTTAGGTTGGCCTAGTTATATTGTGACCCCTTATACTCCTATATATAGAAAGGAGGTTTTTTCATTTGTATCATCCAGGAATTTTTCATTTGTGTAATGTAAAGAAGGTTTCCCCCTCGAAGAGCAGAATTCTAAGGCATTGATCTATCTTTTCTATCTTTTGTGAGCTAGTTTCATAACATTTGGTATTAGAGCTTTGGATTCTAGGGTTTTGTTGCTCCAAACAGGTCATCGTGGAATTTTCGCTATAACTTTTTTTCTGTGACATTTCAGAAGCGAGAAAAAAAACCCATTTGAGATGCAATCATGCTGAACCTCGCGTCCAAATTTCATATGTTGTCTCGCTATTTTTCAGAGATATGATCTGAGGAAGTTAGCGTTTTTGCAAGCTCCAGAATTTCATCTAAAATAGACCATTGTGGAATGTTCGCTATAACGCTTTCTCTATGAAGTTTTAGAAGCTAACAAAAAAACCCATTTGAGAAGAAATCAGTCTGAACCTTAGCTCCAAATTTCAGATCTTGTCTCACTATATTTTCGGAGATGTAATCTGATGAAGTTATGGTTTTGCAGACCCCCGAATTACATTCCAAATAGGTCACCTTGGGAAAATCGTCATAACTTTCTCTCTAAGCATCAGATTGAATTTTTGTAAGAAGTTATAGAAAGAGGATGGACTATAGGTTTTTGGGTACCATTAAGGTTGAAATAGTTACCCGCGGCACGTCGTACAAGTTCGCTCTACTGAACAATTCTATACTCAGGTCATCGTGGGAGATTTGGCATAACTCTTCATTGGAGAATCCAATCTTGATCAGACTTGCGGGGTTAGAAATATTACTCAGAGGGTTACTACAGGAAGCAATTTCAGGCCTGGGAGATCCAAAATTACAGAGATACATCAGATTAAATATCAAGCTCCTACAAAGTGAAAAAAGGTGTGTAGTTTTTTTTTTAATTTTTGCATAAGCTTGGTTTGAAAAATTAGTTTGAAGGAATTCAAAGGGAATAGTGAGGCATTATTATCAGTAATTGATGCCCTGGAGAAAGAAAATGGAAACACCTAGTAAGCAACCTGAAAGCTCTAGCATGACTCATGAAGAAGAGTAATAAATGCAACATGATATATTAAAATTACGAGACCAAGTGCAACAAATTTTACTCGCACAAAAAGTAACAGAAAATAATATGGATTGTTTAAAGAAAGACGTAGAAGCTAAGATGGATGGTTTAAAGAAAGGCATGGAAGCTAATATGGATGGTTTAAAGAAAGGTGTTGAAGCTAATATGAATGACATGGAAGCTAAGATGGACGGTGTGGAAGTTAGGATGGATGGCATGGAAACTAAGATGGATGATTTGAAGACATATTTGACAAAGTTTCTACAAGAAATGCTTACTAATGGCAAAAGGGTAGTAAAGGAAACTCATGATGAGAACAAAAATAAATGTTAATCATGATTTCATAGACTCTATAGTTGGATCGAAGAACCACCATGTTCCAAAGATCGATATGAGGAAGTTTGATGGAAAGGATCCCGGAACATGGATACTACAGATGGAGCAATTTTTCAATCTCCATAATGTGCAAAACACACAAAAGGTATGCATTGCAACTTTATATTTGGAACCAAATCAGTTTATATGGTATCGATGGCTTTGCTTTTGTAAAAAAATTGTCACTTGGGCTATTTTTACGGATGAAGTGATAGCACATTATGAGGATACAAAAAGAAACACTTTTTTTAGCCAATTGATAAATCTCAAACAAAAGGGTTCAATGATGGAGCACATTAGGGACTTCCAAAAATTGAATATAAGGGTAAAAGATATTCCAGAGGAGCATAGGATTGATGTGTTCATAGGGAATTTAAAATATAACATCCAACATGAGGTTCACCTTTGGGAACTAGATTCATAGGAGAAGGCATTTAGGTTGGCAAGAAAAATGGATTGCAAAATTATGGAAACAAGGAAGCCTACCAATCACAATCATAAAGATGGAAGTGTTGCTGCCCCTAGCCATCCACAAACTACAAGGTTGACACCATAACAATTGGAAGAAAAAAGGGCAAAAGGGCTTTGTTATAGTTGTGATAGCAAATACACTAAAGGTCATAAGCGTGACGAGAAGAAAATATTTTACATAGATTGTGAAGAGGAGGAAGAAAAGGAATAAGAAACATCAAAAGAAGAGGATATACACCGGGAACAAACCCTAGAAAAAGGAGAAATGAATCCGACCATATCTTGTAATTCATTGGTTGGAATTACCACTCCTCAAACTATCAAGATAAAAGGGCATATCAAGAAGAAAAGGGTAATAGTGTTAATTGATTTGGGAAGTACCCATAATTTTATTCATTGTAAGATAGCAAGGAATTGAATTTCTTCCTATATCCAGCACCAGAGTGTCAAGTGATGGTTTCAAGTGGAGGAACCATAAATTGCTTAGGAAAGTGCCATAATATCAAGCTATCCATGGGAGAATATGTATTTAATAGCCCAATTCTTTCCATTCCAATGGGTGGTGCTGATGTTGTACTAGGAGTCTAATGGTTACAGTCCTTGGGTACAATAGCTTTTAATTTTCAAGAACTTTTCATAAAATTCTCTACAGAAGGAAAGGAAGTTGAATTAAAGGGTATCGCAGGGAAACCAAGAAAGATAATAAGCTCTAATAGAATGACAAAGCTTATAAAGAAAGAACAATGAGGCATAATTTTACAATTGTGTTCACTAGAGGTTCCCACATCGAAATCATCCATTTCTCAAGATCTCCAAAAAGTCTTGGACAATCATTCCAAGTTATTTGAGACTCCCAAAGGCCTCCCACCTATTCGTGATCATGATCATGCTATCAATTTGATTCCAAGAAGTGTTCCTCCAAACATCAAGCCTTACAGATATCCCTATGTCCAAAAGATTGAAATTGAATGTATGGTTGCAGAAATGCTGGAGGTTGGTATAATTCAACCTAGTCAAAGTTCTTTCTCTACTCCAGTAGTATTGGTTCACAAGAAGGATGGATCATGGCGCACATGTCCAGATTATAGGGAGCTCAACAAACTCAATATTAAAGATAAATTTCCCATTCCTGTCATTGATGAATTATTAGATGAATTGCATGGATCAGTTTACTTCACCAAGTGGGATCTTCATTCAAGATATCATCAAATCATAATGAAGACTGAAGACATTCCAAAAACAACATTTAGAAATCATGAGGGTCATTATGAATTTTTGTCATGCCTTTTCACCTTACTAATGCACCTTCTACATTTCAAGGTTTGATGAATTCCATTTTCAAACCCTTCCTTATCAAATTTGTGTTAGTATTTTTTGATGATATACTAATCTATAGCAAGTATTGGAAGGATCATGTCCAACATGTTGACATGGTGCTCAAACTATTGGAGGAGAAACAATTATATGAAGAAATATCCAAATGTTTCTTTGGAGTATAAGAGGTGTAATATCTGGGTCATATTGTATCTCATGAAGGTGTTAAGCCAGTTCCTAGAAAAATTAAAACCATTAAGGAATGGAAAATCCCCACATCCATAAAGCATCTACGAGGATTTCTCAGGTTGACAGGGTATTATCGCAAGTTTGTTAAGAATTATGGGAGAATAGAAGCACCTCTAACAACATTATTGAAGAAATATGCATTCTCATGGACTTCAGAAACAAAAAAGGCCTTTGAACATCTTAAAGAGGCAATGTGCCAAGCACCAGTCTTAGCTACACTGGACTTCACAAAAACCTTTATTATGGAATGTGATGCCTCAGGAAATGGAATTGGTGTTGTTTTAATGCTAGAAGAAAGACCCATTGCTTTCGAAAGTTGTTCAATCAAAGGAAAGTATTTACACAAAGTTATTTATGAGAAGGAAATGCTGGCAATACTACATGCACTTAAGAAATGGCAACCCTACCTGATGGGAAGACACTTCAAGGTAAAAACAGATCATGATAGTCTTAAATACTTTTTAGAACAAAGATTATCCTCTGAAGAGCAAAAAAAAAGGGTCACAAAGATGTTGGGCTATGAATTTGAAATCATCTACAAAAAAGGGAAGAAAAATGTTGTGGCAGATGCACTCTCAAGAAAGGAGGAGGATGTGGAAGCATTTCTTTGCACCATTTCTATTATCCAACTAGATTGGATAAATGAAGCAAGGGATGAATGGAAGAATGATGAGGAAGTGTGGGCACTCATTCAAAAGATACAACAAGATCCTAGTACATCTGATACATTTAGCTGGAAAAATGATTCATTATGGAACAAGGATTGGTTATACCTGTGTAAGAATTCCCAACTCAAACAAAATATTCTTAGGGAATTGCACACCTCTCCCTTAGGAGGGCACTTAGGATTTCTAAAAACCTACCACAGGATTAAGAAGGATTTTTTTTTGGGATGGCCTTAAATCGGATATTCAAAAGTTTGTGGCAGAATGTTTGGTTTGCCAACAAAATAAAGTCGAAACAATTAAGACCCCAAGACTATTACAACCTTTATCAATTCCAAGCCAACCTTGGGAGGAGGTTTCAATGGATTTTATCACAGGTTTCCGAAGGAAAGAATGTTATCATGGTGGTAGTTGACAGACTTACCAAGTATGCACACTTTTGTGCATTATCTCATCCATTTAAAGTGAGTACAGTTTCCACTGCATTTATGGAAACAATTCAAAAGCTACCTGGAAACCCAAAGATTATTGTAAGTGAGAGAGATCCCATTTTCACTGGAAACTTTTGGACAAAATTATTTTATTTTCTTGGTACTCAGTTAGCTCATAGCTCATCTTATCATCCTCAATCTGATCGGAAACAGAGATAGTAAACAAATGTCTGGAAGGATATCTTTGTTGCTTTATATCTGATAAACAGACATAATGGGTCAAATGGTTGCCTCTGGCTGAATGGTGGTATAACACTTCCTTCCATACTGCAACAAAAATGACCCCATTTATGGCACTTTATTGATATCATCCACCATCCATCACATCATATTTAAGAGAAAATTCTAAGGTTCAAGAAGTGGAAGATCACATCGAGCATCAGCAACAAATTCTCCAACTCTTAAAGGATAACCTCACCTTTGCACAGAATAGAATGAAACAGTAGGCAGATCAACATCGCAGCGAAAGAAGTTTTGATGTAGGTGATTGGGTATTCCTATGACTACAACCATATAAACAAATGTCCCTCAAGAAAGCTCAGAAGGATAATAAATTATCACCAAAGTATTATGGTCTGTACAAGGTGTTGCAAAAGATAGGTACTATGGCATACAAATTGGAGCTTCCCGCAACTTCCTGAGTGCACCCAATTTTCCATGTTTCATGCTTAAAGAAGGTTATGGGTGACAAGCTTCCAGTTCAAACAATATTGCCAGAACTTGATGAGGAAGGAAAAATCATATTGGAACCTGAAGCAATCAAAGAAATAAGAACTCGACGGCCATGAAATCGATCAATTTCAGAGTATCTCATTAAGTGGAAGAACTTACCTGTTGAAGATTCCACATGGGAGGATGAGAATTTTATACAGAAGCATCCAGAAGTACTCAAGCATTGAGGACACCACTTTTTTGAAGGAGAGGGGCTTGTTAGGTCCCTATAATACTAGTGATTCCCCCATTGCTATTTTCATTGTATCCCTTATTGTTATTCTCGTGCCCCATAGAATCCCACTATTGTTATTTTTGTGCCTTTATATTATTATTGTTAGGTTGGCCTGGTTATATTGTGACCCCTTAGACTCCTATATATAGAAAGGAGGTTTTGTCATTTGTATCATCCAAGAATTGTTCATTTGTGTAATATAAAGGAGGTTGCCCCCTCAAAGAGGCTGAATTCTAAGGCGTTTATCTATCTTTTCTATCTTTTGTGAGCTGGTTTCATAACAATTATCCACTCAATGCAATCCTAGTGGAACCCAAAGGCCTTGAGGACCTCACACATATATTCCTAGCTAATTTTGTCGACGGTTTTCGACATATCCAATTGCATCATCATGCCAGGATTTTTGAGGGTCTGAAGTGAGTGAATAGTTTCATGAGAGATGATAACACTCTTGAGGAGTTGTCCTCCTTCCACATACCCTACTTGATTGGCCAAGATTAGAAGGGGTAGTAAATCCTTAAGCCTATTTGCTAACACCTTTGAGAGGATCTTTTAGATTACATTGCAGAGGGCTATTGGTCAGTATTGGTCCAATGAATCAGCTCCTTCCTCCTTGGGGATTAAAGTGAGGAATGTGGCATTCAAAGCCCTAAGAACTGTTTTGTTGATCCTAGATACCTCCACCATGGCATGAACCTCATCTTTGATGAAGGACCAACAACTTTTAAAGAATTAAATGATAAAACTAGCAGGACCTAGAGCTTTTCCCGATGGCATGGCCATCAATGCTTCCTCCACTTTCTGCATGGAAGCCTCTCTTAGAAGAATCTTGTTGTGATCATGGTTAAGGATGGTGATAATATTACTGATAATTTCTCTAACGGCTTGGGACCTATCTACTTTGGGATGCTTAAGGAGCCTATTGTATAAGCTATTTAGTTCCCTTGAGATATCCTCATGGGTGTTGACCAATCTTCCGTTCGTTGTTATCAGGCTTAGAATTCTATTGGTTCTCCTGTGTTGAATCATAGAGTGGTGGAAGAAAGAGGAGTTACTTTCACCACATTTGAGCCAGTGAATCCTGGATTTTTGTTGCCAAAGTTTTTCCTCTTGTTTGGCTCTCTCCTCCAGTATTTTTGGAAGGTCTCTTTCCTCCTCCTTCATTTGACATGTGATGCCTTGTTGGATGATTCTTTGTTGGAGCTCATCCATGTGTTGTTCCATATCCTTTTTGTCCTTGAAAATATTACCAAGACATCCTTGTTCCATTGTTTGATTTTGTTCTTTATGTGCTTTAGCTTTTGTTGGAATTGGTACATTTGGGTGCCATTCTGAGGTGGAGAGTTGGCCCGCCAGTTTTTCATGTTGCTCAAGAAATCTGGGTGCTCCATCCAAAAAGCTTCAAATCTGAAGGGGTTGTTTTTGGGGTTCATTGAAATATGGATTTTCATAGCTACTGGACAATCATCAAATCTTGATTGTGGGAGTATTTTGGATTCAGTTTCCCAAGAGGCTAGGAAGATTACTTCTGATATGAGGAATCTGTCGAGTCTGGAGGCGATCTGTGTATCTCCTCCTTATCTATTATTCTAGGTGTAGGTACCATTAACAGTCTGCATGTCTACCAGATCCTTTTTTTCTATGGTTTCTTGGAAGCCTTCAGCATCCTTGTCCATCTTCCTAAGGCATCCTTTATTTTATAACAAATTGAGGATCATGTTAAAGCCCCCACCTATGATTTTGAATCATTTCTTCCATCCCGTGAGGTCTATATATGTTGATTACACAAATAGTTTATATGGTTCCTATTATTTTGAGGAGAAAAATGATAGAGTTTATAGTCACCATTGAGGAGGTCAATTCATATCGTAAGATCTTCCATAGAATTAGATGCCCCCTGGCAGTTCCACATGCCCAATTAGCTAAGTAACTATAGCTTTTGCAACATTCCTTTTACATGGTCTGCAGATTTTCCATAGGGAGGTTTGTCTCCTAGAGGATCACTATATTTGGTTTGCTATGCAATATTATTTGTTTTAAGAGTCTCTTTTTTCCAGGGTCATTTAAGCCTCTGATGTTCCATGAGATGCAACTCATTAAGAAATATGATGGGTTAGGGTGATAGCTCTTACCTTGCCCTCATTGATTAATCTTGCTCCTAGTTCCTGAAGGAGTTGGCTTGTGGTTTTCTGTCCTCGTTTCTAGTTTGGACCTTTGGGTTTGTACTGATCAATTTTGATTTTTGATAGAATCCCCGTGTAGGCTTTATCCTCTGGGTGTTTCCTTGTTGTGGTATGTTTTATTTCTTTTTGTATTATATATTCCTCTTCTATTTTTTGGAGGTATTGCGGCCATGCCACTTTTGTCCCATACTTCTGCTATCGAGTTGAGATCAACTCCTTTGAGAGCTTCTTCTATGACTTGGTCCTATCTTAAGTTTTCTCTGGGATCGAGATGCATACCTACATCTTCTAATGTCTGGCCATTCTCAGTGTGGTTCTATCTAGGGGCATCCCTCTAATTCTTCTCTTGTAATATTAGTGTTTGATTTAGCATTTCACCTTCCTCCTCAACATTTCCTTCTGAAGTTTGTTCTTCTGGTACCTCTTAGAGGGCTTCGAATTTATTTTTGTTGGATGGGTGTTACTCACCCTTTTTTTCTTGAGTTCTCTTGTTGTTCCTGCTTTTGGGGGTTTCCTCAGTGAAGCCTTTTTCATCCATCTTCTTTTGCACTTGGGTATTGGTTTGTTGAGAGACATTTTATGCAAAGTCTCTTAAGAGATGTCCATGCTTATGACATTTCCTACTTCTGAAAAGTATGTGCTCATAATCTATGTTATAGAGCCAGATGTTATTAATGATTATTATTATAATAATATTTTAACATTAAATTTTATTAATATTAATATTAATGCTTATATAGCATTAATAATAATATTATTATAGAACTAATATTAATTATTAATAATGTTTGTGTAGAAAAATATTGATAATATTATTATTACTATTAATAATAATTATAATAATGTTAAATTAATAATATTAATGCTCTATTAATAATATTATGTTTTTATTATATTTACGTTTAATATTAATATAATAATATTTCTTTACGTTTAAATAATATAAAGTTAGTATAATAATGGTTAATAATTTTATTTTTTTATTTTTTTAAATAATGTTTTCACATTAAGTTTCATTAATATTATTAACATCTCTACCATATTAATAATAATGATATAATATAGATCGTTAAATTTAGTTTATAAGATATAATATAATACTTTTAAGTTTAACTTTTTAGAGCTTAATGTTCTTAGATTTAGATTCATAATATAAAATAATATAATATATTTTTTATTTTGTTTGTAACATAAAGTTATGTTAGTTTATAATATAGCTGGTTAGATTATTATGTTTTAAGTTTTATAATTAGGTTTTAATATTAAGTTTTATTATTAGGTTTTAATATTAAGTTTTAATATTAAGTTTTATTATTAGGTTTTAAGGTTGATTATGGTTGACCATTTATAACCATGGTAGATCATGGTTGACCACAAACATTGATTGATTGTTATGACCATGATTGATTATGGTTAACCATGGTTGATCATGGTTAGCGATGGTTGACATTGATTGACCATGACCCACCACGGTCTACCATGGTCAATAATGGTCAACCATGATCAATGATGGTTGAATATGGTCAACAATGGTCAACTGTGATTAACCATCATTGAATTTCGTTAACCATTATCAACCATGATCAAGGTCTCTCTACTTGAATTTGGTCAATCATGAATAACCATGGTCAATTGTGACGGACAATGGTTGAATATGGTCAACCATGGTTGAATATATTTAACAAAGATCAACCATGGTCAACCATGGTCAACCATCATCACCCATGGACATAATGGTCAATCAAAATGGTTAAACCATTTTCACCTATCGTGAAAGCTTAAAACTAGGGGTTGCCACTATCCCTGTGGGAAGAAGCTAGCAATACAGTTGTTTACTTGCAGAACAAGAGCCCTCACAAAATTCTTGGAATGATTACACTTGAAGAGGCTTTCACTAGGAGGAAGCCAGATGTCTCCCACTTTCACATTTTTGGATCCATAGTCTATTTTCATGTCCCAGATGATAGTATGAAAAAATTGGAGCCCACTGCAGAGTGGGGTATCTCTATAGGCTATACTAAGACATCTCATATTTATCAGGTGTACATGCCCTCACTCAAGATCATTGTTATGAGGAGTGATGTGATATTTGATTTGGGGAAGCCACGAGGAGTTCTCTAGAGCGAGAGTTGAGCATAACACCAAAGGAGGAGCTTCTAGTTCCAAAGGAAGAGCCTCAGTGAGATCCACAGAGTCAAATCTTGCTCAAAGGAAAGAGTACATTCTAGGAGGATGATGTGGAGTAGCCACATGTGGAGGAGTAGAGACAAGACAAGTGGAGGCACCCACTTACACCGAATCTTCCAAAGAAGGGAGGAAGAGGACCATGATGGTTGATAAATTGGTATAGGAATCTCAAGAACAATATGGAGCTCCTAGTTCCTCTCGTAGATAGAGGAGATCTCCAGATAGATTACATGATATATGGCACTCATGTTAGAGTTGATTGATTATGGGCCATCTTCTTTTCGAAGAGGTTTCTTCCCAGCAGGTGTGGGTAGATGCCATGGTAGAGGAGTATGAATCCATCATGAAGAATGATATTTGGGAGGTTGTACCTATACTTGAGGTAAAATTTGTTAATGGTTCCATATGGTTGTACAAGATGAAACATGTAGTTAATGGTAGTGTTGAGAAGTACAAGGTCATATTTGTGGCCAAAATACTCTCACAAGTGGAGGGGATTTATTATGAGGAGACATTTGCCCCTATGGAAAGATACTCTCCTGTCAATACCATACTTGCAATGGCAACACAGTTGGGGTGGAGGATCCACCAAATGGATGTCAGGACTGCCTTCCTCAATGGAGTGGTTGAGGAAGAGATCTACATTGACCAACCTAAGGGGTTTGAAACCTTTAGCAGGGAGACATGTATGAAGGCTCAAGAGATCCCTCTATTGTCTCAAGTAGGAACCTCGTGCTTGGTGCACTCATATAGATTCTTATCTCAGTGGATTGAGAGTGAAGTAGATGACAATCTATACTAAATTATGGTAAATGGTTGTCTTCTCATCTTAGTTCTCTATGTGGATGCTTTGATATTGATAGGAGATGACAGGTTGACCCAATCTCGCAAGGAGGACCTTGCAAGGGAGTTCAAGATGAAGGATATGGGTTTGATGCACTACTTCCTTGGCTTGGAAGTGTGGTAGGGAGATGGAGAGATGTTTGTTGGATAAGGGAAGTACACCTCTGAAATCCTTTAGAGATTCCATATTAAGGATTGCAAATCCATGGATACTCCTCTAAGTACTAACTAGAGGAAAGAGGATGATCCTATAGGAGATATAGTAGATGGAACTATATATAGACAATTGGTGGGGTCCTTGATGAACTTGGTGAACACAAGGCTCGATATTTTTTTTCTAGTGAACCAACTTAGTTAGTTCATAGTGGAGCCTTCCAAGATTTACTAGAAAGCAACAAAGCGTGTTCTAAGATACCTCAGAGGCACATAAGACTTTGGTTTATGGTACAAGAAGACTGATTGAGTGAAGCTTCAGGGCTTCACAGATGCAGATTGGGCAAGGAGTCCCTTAGATAGGAAGAGAACATCAGGAGTAGTCTTCAGTGTTGGGTCAGTAGCAGTTTCTTGGTACAACAGGAAATATAAATCTATAGCACTCAACTCAGCAGAGGGTGAGTATATGGTTGTTATTCAAGCAACATGCAAGGCTATTTGGATGAGGAATATCTTGGTTGGTCTCTTTAGTTAGGGTTGGATCCTACATTGATCCACTATGACAATTAGAGTTGTATAAAACTCTCTGAAAATCTAGTGTTTCATGATAGTTCCAAGCATATAGACATCCAGTACTATCACCTGAGATATTGCGTGAAAAGGAAGATTTTTATGTTACAGTAAATCACTATAGAGAAAAATGATGCAGACATCTTGACAAGGGCTTTGCTAAGAGGCAAGTTTGAGTTCCATTAGAGCAGGATTGGGGTTTTTTCATAACCATTTTCTTGCTAAGAGGGAGTGTTAAATTACAACAAGAAAAGGCTTAATTTGATTTGTGCGTTAATCAAATGGAGAAATTTGAATTTCCTCTTTAGCTGGATGAGTTGTCAGGAGTTAGCGGGAGTGACATGACCAAATCACTCAGTTAAGTCAGTCAATTCAAGTTTGTGGGCAAGAAGTAGAGTTGTGCATGAGTTTACTGCTAAGATCTAGCTATCTAATGGAGTTATATTTAGTGAAACTCAGTTATATGATCTCTAGTCTAGAATAGAGTCAGTATGAATTCAGTTGAGTAGTTATAACTATTGTTAACTCACTGATCTCTCAGTTAACTAGTTAATTTACAAAAAATAGCCCTAGTCATGCATGCAATTCGAATTTCCTGGTGGAGTGGAGGAGAAAATTCATAATGTAATCATTATTGTATACTACTAAGTACAAAATTTGCATTAAGTAGGTAAGTTAAATTCCTCAACGATTGTACAAGGAAATAGGAGCTTCATATTTTTTAGGAGTAGGAATATCTAAAGGAAATATGCGGAAGTAGGAGGCCTATTTTTCCTAAGTATTGGGAAGAGTAGACTCAGGAGGAGGAGATCAATATTACAGTGCAGTTTGAGCTTCAAGGATTGAAGTCGTCATTGTAATAGATCATTCTCATATGATTTAATACAAACAAAGGAGGGGTTTTTCCTAGTTGGGGTCCCTTGTAAAAATTGTGCTCATTGTGATTGAATGATTCCATGTGTTTCTATTTTATGTTTTCCCTTCCATAGATTGAGTAGAAGAAATTTGTGTCTATTGTTTTCAGTTTGAATTCATTAGCAACTGCAAATATCAAGTTATTTCTACGTCACATGATCGCCCCAACTAATTCCAGCCTCCTCCACATGACCTATGGTCATTCCAAGGTTTGATCACACATTCTGTTATATAACCATTTTGTCCTTGGCTCTCACAACTCACCTAGGCTACATGATTGTCACTCAGTCTGTATGACCTGTTCTAGGAATGTTCCACCTCTGTGTTGCATGACCTATTCCACACTTCGCTTGATGCAATCTACCCTCATCATAGACCCACCTAATCAACTCTGCAAACTTCATTCCATTCAGTCTTCCCTCACTAAAGACCTACTTGAACAACTTAATGACTTCATTTTGTTTTGTTTAACTTCACTGCAGACACACACGATCTCCTATGCTTGAACTTCTCTGAATGCCATTAGTTATATATACACGACGAGAGGCATATGAACTATCATGTTGGTTTATCTCCCACACACTTTTGGGTGACCATGTTCATTTAGTAGCCCTGAGCTGACTCAACATACTCTGCAACAATTATAAGTATAACTTGACTGACCCCTCCATGTGTTTGAGCTAACTCTTTGTGTGGCGCTCGACATCCAAACACACCTGAGCCTACCAATGGATGTGTCACTTAATGCTCACATATTCCTAAGCCAATATACAAGAAAAGCATGTTGATCGACACCTAAGTATGCTCAAGTTAAATGATGGGCATGTCTCTTGACACTCCCATATGCGAGAGCCGACATGCAAGCAACTCTGGCACCCATGGCACATGACTGGGAAAGCAACCCCAATATTTTACAAGTCACTCAATCAACCACATCTCGGCCACACCAAATCTAAGGTAGGTGATGTAGAATGACATGTAACTACGCCACATCATTGAGGGCCTGTCATCCTATGCCACTAAGAATATTTTCCATCCTTGGTGATGCTCCAACTAGTAACTCTGAACTCAACAAGTTACCAACTGAAGCATCAATGTGAAAACCCATCTCTAAGTCTCCATGAGAAACCCTAAAGGTCTCCCACTACTTGATCAACATAATGTGCCATAAATATCCTCACTTCCAGATGGAAGGAATCTCCCTCTAAACTTAGTCTATAATGTATCAAGCCATTACTTTCATCATATCGATCACCTAACTATCCAAGGGATGACCCAAATGAAAACATTACTTCTTTACGCCAACATAAATCTATCTTGTCTCTATGCACAAATAGCAACCAATGTTTGCACTAGCTAGGTAGCTAATCCAACCATCACATACTTACACTAAGAATGCATGTCCTCATGTCAACATTAATCATTTATCTAGCCCTCTTGTCACATCCTCGTCCTCAATTCATTGTCATCATGTTAAGAAATCTTCTCCACAATGTCCAAGTTTTGTTCCATAGGTCCATCCACACAACCAACTTAAATGAAGGCATCCCACGCTCAACTTAATACAAGGACCTCCGAATGAAGTTCATCTAGCACTCCACTGATTGCTCCACATCTAAGTTTGTGAAGGGATCTCCACTCCTCAACTCCTTGAATATGAAAATAGATCCTCACGTTTCTAGGATGGAGGAAAGGTCCCACCTACCTCAATAATCCATCTATGTACTACCGAAGGCATGTAAACTGAGCGATCTCCAGAGATTTCCATGTATTCCTCCTCAAGAAGGCTCTCTATCTTGAAACAATAAACCTCACCAATCATCCCACATTGCAACTCATGCTACAATGGCTAAGCCTCCATGAATCAACCCAACCACTACTCGAGTGTCCCACGCCAAGGCCTCACCATAGTTGCAACCAAATCTTCCCAAGTCTATTGTTGAATCATGTGGATGATGTCCCAAATTTGACCCCTATTTTCCAAGTATGCTCCAAAGAGACACATCTCATATGTTTGAATCAAGGATGCACTTGGTCAATCCAAGTCACCCAATGAAAGCTCATCAACAAGTTAGATATCCTCCAAGACCACTTGGTCCATCCAAGTCACCCAATGCAAGCTCATCAACAATTTAGATATCCTCTAAGACCACTTGGTCCAGCCAAGTCACCCAATGTAAGCTCATCAACAAGTTAGATATCCTCCATGATCATACACACATCCACATGGATCCTCTCTCGATCACAACCATGAAGCTAAAAAGCTATCATCTTAGTCTCCTTGAACCCAAGGCATCATCATCTCATTATGCTCTCTCTTCAACTAGCTCATGCCTCCATCAATATGTCTCCAACCCCATGGGCCATCCTCCCAATCGGGTCACCAAGACCTCATCTCATATCATAGTGAATTCCAAATGAAGAACATCGAGCCAATCCTCGTGATGATCTGCTATCGTAAGTGTTGTTCCCTTCCATCTAGAGTACTCCCACCAGTGTGGCCTCAATCTTCAAGTCGCAATGGACACTTGGTCAATCTCTCCTATGGTCAACCATGACTTTGCTTTTGCAAGTCTATCTCATCCACCACCCTTGTCCAAGTATTTCTCTATCCACCTATGCTATCTCCTCTTGGACATGTTGAAGAATGTGTTCCTTGTACCAAGTTGTTGAGCTCTATGTGTGTTGTTGGGTGTGAGAACCACCCTACTCTTGATAATAAGCCACACTACATTGAACATGGCTTTTTGATAAGTCATGTCAACCCGAACATCATTAGACCATGTTTACCCAAAGTGGAAGCCAAATGGGGTAGTCAAAAGAAGGGTTAATGCATAGGAACTCATTAAGAGTAAAGGTCATATGAGTAATCCAAGGAGGTAAATCCAACATTACCACAATTACACAACTAAGGAAAGAGGGGAGAGGAAAAATCCAAAACCAACCAACGAAGACCAATCACATCTAAGAGGGGAGAGGAAAAATCCAAAACCAGCCAACGAAGACCAATCACCCCATTTAGGGATAATTTATTAAAATTAAGTTTAAAAAACTGGAAAATAAGTTAAAGAGTATAATGCATAGATCCAACCCATTAAATGGAGACCGACTAGAATGGCTTCGTTTAACGATATAAATCTCCACGTCAAACTCATTCTCTTTTTTGGCAAACTTGGCCGACTAAAATCGCTTGATCTAGCCATAAATATAACATCTCCGCGTCAAACTTACTGAAACTTGTATATTAAAATATCATATTGTTACACAACAAAGACAATATTACGTTAGTTCACGAAGTATCCAATATCAATCAACAAGGCAATTTCAATCTGAAATCAAACGATTGCTGCAAAGGATAATATGATCATGGCGGTAGCTGCAGACAGTATTGATGCTAAAACTCATGTGTATCGTGCAAGAGCCTCGGGAACATCAGCGGAGACTCCCACAACTCCTGTAACAAAAGCCTTAAGATCCCCTGCAACTGTGGCAAACAATTCGAGGATTCCTAGAAGAAAAGCTATTAATATTGATTCAAAATCGGAATTTTATCGTTTAAGATCCCCGGGAACTTCAGCAGAAACTCCCACAACTACTAAAGAAAAATATTTAAGAGCCCAGAGAACTGTAGCAATGAATTCGAGGACTCCAAGAGAATTCCCGGGAACTGTAGCAAAGAATTCGATGATTACTAAAGGAGAAGCAATTAAAATTGATACAAAATCTGAAGTTTATCGTCTAACATCCCTAGGAGCTTCAACGGAGATTCCCACAACTCCTAAAGAAAAAGCTTTAAGATCTCCGGTAGCTATACCAAAGGATTCAAGAATTCCTAAAGAAAAAGCTATTAAAATTGATTCAAAACCTGAAGTTTATCGTCTAAGATCCCCGGGAACTTCAGTAGAGACCTCCACAACTCCTAAACAAAAAGCTTTAGGATCCCCGGTTCCTGTAGCAAAAAATTCAAGAACACCTAAAGACGTTGATAAAAATTCTGAATTTTGTCGTCTAAGATCCGTGGAAATTGAAGCGGAGTATCCCACAAGTTCTGAAAAAAAATATGTAAGATCCCCGGGAGCTGTGGCAAAGATTTCGAAGACTCTTAAAGAAAAAGCTGTTAGCGTCGATAAAATATCCGAAGTTTATCGTCTAAGATCCCCGGGAACTTCGCCCGTGGCTTCAAGAACTCCTAAAGTTGAAGCTTCGAAACTTAGGTCATCGAATAATTCTTCACCAATAGAAAGAAGAGATGCTAATTATAAAGATCACAGGGCCAAGCCACTCAATAATTATAAAGAAGAATGTCGTTCATGTGATCCAATTTCCAGCATGGTTTCGGTAAATGCAGTTGATGATGACCAACTTGAAATTGAACTTGCAGTAGACAAAGAATATGAGAAGATTTTGCTGGAGCTGGACTTGCTTCCTTAAGGACTTTCACCCTTAAAACAGATTATCACTAACTCGGTTGTTAGCATGGAAAAATCAGAAATTACAGCTAATTCTGACGGATTATTTCATACCATTGATGGATCCAGGCTCAGTCCAATTGAAGAGGCGGCGCTTGTTCTCAATACATCGAATGCAACTGCGCATCCGTCATCTGCAAATGTGATTGATAAAGAAGCAGAAGCTATGAATACGTTTGGGCACAGTGATCTCTTATTTGACAGTCGGCCCATGATAGACACACTACAGTGCGAGGTTGAGAATAAAGATGAGGAGCCGGAGGATGTGAAGATCAACTCAATATTGCCATTGCAGCTTACTCCCAGGCAAAATAACTGTCGTCTTGCTTACCAGAATCCATTTCAAACACCGATTTGGCAGAAAACAACTTGGGAAGAAACTGACACGGAAATAGATTCTTATTATAAATGTGTCACTAGTTCTTCGGAGGATATTATCAACTCAGACTCTTATAGCCCTCCGCTTTTAGAAAATGACTACATGGAGAAACTGTATTTTCTGCAGCAGAAATGCCAAGATTTGAATAGAATTTCGTCTTCTTTTAGTTTGACTCCAGATTTGGAAGAGATGGAGCTCGGAAAAGTCGACTCAAATGGAGCTAGTTCACAAAATTTTGAGCTTAATGCTCCTGCAGAGGAATTTGCGGATTCCGATATCTCATTAATGCATTGCAATCTCTCTGGTCACGATCATGGCACTATTCCACCTAGGTATCTTCACCAAGCTGATGAAAGAGACTTCGATTTCACCTTGGAGAAGTCTCTCATGAAGCTGGAAAGCGACGAATTTGAAGACCAGCAAGATCCTCTCTATTGGCCTCTCAATCCCTACTCTTATTGCCAGATCGAAGATTACTCGGACGGCTAGGGTTTTATTTGTACATATTTGTAATTTATTTTGTAATTAACATTTCTGATGGAATGATTTTGAATAAAAGATGCTCGTTTTCTACAGGTTTTGGGAGCTATCCAACACAACGCGGAGCTTTACTACAAATCAGGTTGGAGTTGGTTTGTATTTTAACAATGTTGAAATTTTTATATGTGCTCATCACAATTAAAATATACTTCTCAATATTTTAATTTATATTGGCAAAATAGAAATATAGAAATAAATTTGTATATTATATATAACTTAATATGTATGTCAATATAGTTTAATATTTGAATATATATATATTATGCCAATAAGCTTTTTGATTGATGGTGAAGGGATGTTGTAACATCCTTCTTGTTCTTGTTTTTATAAAATTAATTGTGATTATGTATGCTAGTACAAAAGCCATAAGGAGTTCTCTAGAGTGAGAGTTGAGCATAACACTAAAGGAGGAGCTTCTAGGTCCAAAGGAAGAGCCTCAGTTAGATCCACAAAGTCAGATCTTGCTCAAAGGAAAGAGTACATTCTATGAGGATGATGTGGAGCAGCCACATGTGGAGAAGCATAGAGCAGACAAGTGGAGGCATCCACTCAAACCGAATCTTCCAGAGAAGGGAAGAAGAGGACCAGGATGGTTGACAGATTAGTGCAGGAAGCTCAGGAACAAGATGGAGCTACTTGTTCCTCTCATAGATAGAGGAGATCCCCAGATAGATGTACATGATATATGGCACTCATGTCAAAGTTGATTGATTCTGAGCCATCTTCTTTTTGAAGAGGTTTCTTCCTAGCAGGTGTGGGTAGATGCCATGGTAGAGGAGTATGATTCCATCATGAAGAATGAGATTTGGGAGGTTGTACCTATACTTGAGGGAAAATTTGTAATTGGTTCCATATGGTTGTATAACATGAAATATGTAGTTAATGGCAGTGTTGAGAAGTACAAGGTTAGATTTGTGGCCAAAATAATCTCATAGGTGGAGGGGATTTATCATAAGGAGAAATTTGCCCCTATGGAAAGATACTCACCTGTCAATACCATACTTATATTGGCAACACAGTTGGGATGGAGGATCCACCAAATGGATGTCAAGACTACCTTCCTAAATGGAGTGGTTGAGGAAGAAATCTACATTGAGCAACCTAAGGGGTTTGAAACCTTTAGTAGGGAGACATGTATGAGGGCTCAAGAGATCCCTCTATTGTCTCAAGTAGGAACCTTGTGCTTGGTGCACTCATATAGATTCTTATCTCAATGGATTGAGATTGAAGTATATGGCAATCTATACTAAATTATGGTAAATGGTTATCTTCTCATCTTATTTCTCTATGTGGATGCTTTGATATTGACAGGAGATGACAAGTTGATCCAATCTTGCAAGGAGGACCTTGCAAGAGAGTTCAATATGAAGGATATGGGTTTGATGCACTAATTTCTTGGCTAAGGGAAGTACACCTCTGAAATCCTTGGATATGGAGAGATATTTGTTGGATAAGGGAAGTACACCTCTGAAATCCTTTAGAGATTCCATATGCAGGATTGCAAATCCATGGACTCCTCTTTGTACTAATTGGAGGAAAGAGGATGATTCTATAGGAGAGGTAGTAGATGGCACTATCTACAGACAATTGGTGGGGTCCTTGATGTACTTGGTGAACACAAGGTTCGATATTTTTTTTGTAGTGAACCAACTTAGTTAGTTCATGGTGGAGCCTTCCAAGCTTTACTGGAAAGCAGCAAAACATGTTCTAAGATACCTCAGAGGCACATCAAACTTTGGTTTATGGTACCAGAAGACCGATTGAGTGAAGCTTCAAGGCTTCACAGATGTAGATTGGGCAAGGAGTCCCTTAGATAGGAAGAGAACATCGGGATTAGTCTTCAGTGTTGGGTCAGTAGCAGTTTCTTAGTATAACGGGAAATATAAATCTATAGCACTCAACTTAGCCGAGGGTGAGTATATGGTTGCTAGTCAAGCAACATGCAAGGCTATTTAGATGAGGAAGATCTTGGTTGGTCTCTTTAGTTAGGGGATGGATCCTAGATTGATCATAACTCTTTATTGCAATATAGAAATATAGAAATAAATTTGTATATCATATATAACTTAATATGTATGTCTATATATTTTAATATTTGAATATATATTATGCCAATAAGCTTTTTGATTGATAGTGAATGGATGTTGTAACATCCCTCTTGTCCTCGTTTTTATAAAATTATTTGTGATTTTGTATGCTAGTGCAAAATCCAAGACTATATGAGTTTACTATGAACACTAGAAAAAAAATTATATATAAAATTTTGATACTCACTTGAAGGAAGGGATGCACGAATCATGGTTTGAGGGGGTGGTGATTTTTTTGCTTTGAAGGCCATGAACCCAATCGAATTAAATACTTAAGTACATAGAATTAATTTTAGAATTTATTTGTAGGTCAATCGATGCCACAACCTAACATATTTTGTATATAAAGCAATTGGGGATGAGTCGATTGGCTACCAATCAGTTATGAGATTGGATTGGGATGTTCGAAGCATAAGGAAATTCCCATTTCCTTATTAGGAGAGAAGAGTCAAGTGTTGCGATCTATTAGAAGCACAAATGGATGTAGAGGAAAAATATAAATATGCACAACGATAGAGAAACATAGGGTGGTATTTTCTAGTGGGAGTAGGTCTTTTATCAATGGTCATGTTAGAGAGTTGTCTCTCTCTCTCTCTCCCCCTTTGAGTTATGGTGCATGAACTTTCTCTCATTCTATTAGGGGACAGAGACCATTCAAGACCACTTGTGGATTGCTCGAAGCCATGGAGTAGTCACAGCAGTAAACAAAGTAGTTGTGGAGCTGATTATTGAACCTTGTAGTTAATTGAATTGTTATGAAATTGGTTGATATATCCTATGAATTGTTAGAGGCCAGTTAACTATGTTTCTAAGCTTGAGTGGTCATTGGGAGGATTAGTGGATGATGGAATCACTGTGGTTTTTTTTTGCATAACTAATAGACCACTTGGATAGGGTAATCTAGGTCTTTGTGGTGCTTATGGAAGAGTTGATAAACCACCTATATAGTTGATTGTAGACCCCTATGGTGCTTGTTATGAAAATATAGTTGATAAACCACCTAGACAATGGATTCAACCTTGTGGACTAAAAAATGCCCCATCTATACCTTGGATGAATCCTTGTGAATGATCTCATGGGAGTGAGTGGGCCATTATAGTGCTTATTGCTAGAGGGTATTTGATAAATCACTTGGACAAATAACTCCATTTGTTGAGTGTTTACTAAGCATTGGTATGAAATATACCTAAGAAAACATCCCCTTAGAATTTGGATCCAACTCAAGGTTGGCCAATTGCAAGAGAGTGTAAGTCCCTACTTTAGTTGCTAGCCACCTTAAGATTCACAGGTAATTATAATTGTTTATATATGTTAAATTATAAACTATGATATTCCTTATTGTGCCTAAGATTAATACGTAATCCTATATGTTCATGGGTGAATGCTTGAAACTCGTTGTTATGATAACAATGAACCAACTATCTTATAAATATTTAGTTATATTAAACACTGGAACTAGGAAGTTCACTTCCATATTCATAATTGATAAGTTGATTAACATGCTATGAATTGATGATGTCCATGGGTTGTGTTGGTGTGTATTCAATTCATGAATAACTTGATTAATTGTATGCTATACTCACTCTCTTATTGACAATAATAGCTTATGATTTAAATAGCTTAGCTTTCTTAGATAACTTGTAACGTTCCTTATGGAATTTTAAGTATTCCATATTTATGTAATTAATGGAGAATGCATGTTTTTGAGAATGAGTATAACCAGCTTGGAGTAGGGAGGTAAAGTTGGTTTGGTAGAGTTGGGCTTTCAAGTTCCTAGAAGAGTAGTTGTGTGTGAAAGTGAAGAGCCCAATGTTGAGATGATGTGGCCAACAAGATCTACATCAGGCACATAGTTTAATGAACTAAAAGAAAATATCACAGATCTTGTACTTTGAACCTCAAACCTTGGTGTTTTCTAGCTAAGGTTGAAGCAGAGGGAAAAAAGAAACCCCAATGCTCTTACCTTAGGCACATATAGTAACAAAGTGAGGTGTTGACGTCGTATCTCAACATTTTCCAATTGAGGTTGGAGTAGAGGGAAGGTAGAGAAATCGATGTTGAGAAGACATGGCTTGCGGAGACATGGCTAGGATTTTTAAAGAAACTGAGTGGAGAGCATGACTAGAGATCAATAATCAAGATCAATTGAGGAGGATCCCTTATTGTTGATGTTTAATAGGCATAGGGGGATGCGGCTAGGATTAGTGCCAACTTTCCCATCTCCAATTAATGATTGAGATTAATTCATGGTTCCCCCTATCAAAATTCAAAACCATTGTAGGAGGGGTCTATAATACCAATTATTTTGGTTGAGGTGGTTTCATACGTTATTGTTACACTCAACAAAGTAGATTGACCTAGCTGCCTTGGATGGTGTGGTAGAGATGCACAGGAAAGGTAAGGACCATGTTTGTGCATGTAGAGATCCATGGATTGATGTGGACCCTTTTAATTTGGAAAAAAATTATTCAACAAATCTTTTGATCCAAGAGTAAGATCAATATAAAATCTATATAGTTGGAAAGCACTCATTGAGTTGAATTAAATGGCGGTATTAGTTTTAAGTTCCATAGATCTTGAGATAAGAGGTATTTTGCAATCCCATCTCCATAATAGACCTTGGAGGTTGGGTCAAAACAAGAAAGTAACACCTTTCGTGCCTAAATGGGTGGGATGTGATTACATATGCACTATTAAGGCACTCCTTGCAGTTGGTCATAGGTTCAAATACCCCTTGAGTGAGCTAACCAATTTACTACATAATTTTATTTAACTTTTAATATATATTTTCATATAATGTGATATTATTTATATGAGAGTAGTTTAATTGTTTTATGTTTTCAATTTTTCGAACTTTTATAAATTTTGATTCGGTTTTCGAAATTATATTTTTTAAAGAAATGGATAAGGATATTATATTGGTGGTGCCTTTATTATGGGCTAGAACCCTTACATAAAATTATAAGATTTTATCAATGATATATTCAATATTCCATAGATTTAAAAGGCCATAACTAGCACTGTCATTTGTGCTTATACAAAAAACAAAATTACAATTATAGACACAACAAAAAGACCCAAGGAACAAACAACATTTATAGGGAAACATTAAACTAAATTAGGATTTGTAAGAACAAGCATAGAAAACCTCCAATTATGATGACCATCAACTTTGTCCATTGTCTAATAGGTCATCTTCACTAGGGCAGCAATATTTTTTATGCACAGAAGAAAATCCTCACATAACTCATTTAGAGAAAGCTCCATGTTACTAAGGTGATGTAGGAGCTTCGCTTCCAAGAGAAGCTAGAAAATTTGTCGTTGTTTTTCTGCCATGTCGTTTTGCTTTTTTCTAGCTTCCAACAAGGCTTTGGTTGCATCCAAGATTCTTTCTAGCATCGAACCATCTTTATCCATCACTGGAATCTGCGAAAGCTCAACCATACCCAAAAAATCCATAAAGAGCAATTAGAAAGAACACAAACCAAATTAAACCAATCACTATAAAGGTACAATATCCCATAGAATCACATGATAGCTTGAGTAGCCATTATATGATAGCGTGAGTAGCTTCTAGGTTTGTGTCATGTGTCATAGTCCTTGTCATCATGTAATAGACCCTTATTGTGGATTTTGTATCAAAGAATAATTTTTTTATATGTAAAATGGTCTTGTAAACATCCTCAATTAAGTCGAACTGCCCTTCCTTCAATTCAACCTCAAAAGGGTTGATCTAACCACTATAAATAAGAAGGAAATCAACCTCATTTGTTGACTCACTAAGTATATTTTGATTTGCAGTTCTATAAGAGAAAAGGAAGTGTGAAATAGATGAAAAGGAGCCTAGCAAAGAAGACTAGAAGACAAGAAAAGAGGAATTGATCTAAAACTTTATCATTTTTTGTCACACGTACGAGTGCACTAAAGTATTGCAGGGCCAAAGGTGAAGGACTGAGATAGCAGACCAAAATTACATAAGTGGAAGAGAGGGTTGAGACCCTAGTTGACATGATTTGAGGTGTTTTGATTTAATTTTGAAGGATTTCCTTGTTCTCTTGGGAGGCTGACTTAGTGGGATGGAGGAGGTATTATTGTTGGGTCAAGGGTCTTGGTTATCTCATTTGATTTGGTTCTTGAAGAAGAGAAGAGAATTTTTGGTTTTTCCCATAAAAGAGGGCTTTTTCCCTGGTTGAGAGCCTATGTCCTATCTCCTTATTGTTTTGATCCTCATGCATTTATGTTTTGGTACTTCCTTGATAATAAGTAGATAAAAGAAGACACAAAAGAAGATAATAATAATACTAAGAAATCGCAAGTAATTATCAAGATAAGAAAATATTTAACATCAACATTTAGGCTTCATATAGTAACTCAAAAACTTCTCAAATTGTAAATACATTAAGGCTAAGACCATTAAGCATTGTATACTCTTGATGGCATTCTATTAGTTGATCTCCACACTTGCCTTTGACCATCACTACTAGCATCCATCTCACACCACCAAATTTAGACATATGGTTTTGAGTCATAGTTTAACATCAATGTTTAGGCTTCATATAAAATCTCAAAGCCTTCTCAGATTAAAAAACCTTATCTCCAAGATTTTTTTTACACAATGCGGAATGCAGATATGCATTTGTATTACTAATCGTACTCTAAATAGGTAATGTAAATGTATGTCTAGTGGTACCAAGGAATGTCACCGGCCTTATCTAGCATGCAAGTTTCATTTCATAGGGGATAGCTTTGTAGTTTCTCTACAGGTAAAGTGGGCTTATTCATTGAATTGACATAACACTTATAATACACAACGGTATAATCCAGAGAAAACACTGGCATATGTTCTAGTGTACGTGGCTTCCAAAAACGATTGAAACCATTTGAATACACATGTCGAGTAAGAGTCGGGTCTCACTTCGATCCTTTGTTGAATTGTAAGTGGCCTTCCAAAACACGCTAGTGGGGTCTCTGCACTTTGCATTTCATAAAAAAAAATGCTCTTGGAGGTGAGAAGTGAAATGCTTTGAAGTCTTTGACTCTAGCTATAAAGAAGAACGAAAAAAACAAAAAACCAAACTACTTACAAAATACCACCATAATGTGAGACTCCACTAATTCTTTGAGTGAAATTATATAGCTCCAATATGTGATCGTAAAACTCTTCCATGAACTCTTGCAAAAGGATGTCTTCCGGCTTAGAGATGCTAAAAATTCAATTATGCATTGCAACCTTCTTGTGGGCTTGGCAAGATTCTTATAATCTTAAACAATGTTCTTTGCATAATGCTTATCCACTAATCACCAAAATTTGCAAGCCTCTCACGTATAATTTGAATAATAATAAAATCATTGTATTTTTTAATGTGTTATTATTAGATCATAACAACATGATAGTCAGTTGACCTATACTTCTATTTACATTAGAGCGATCAATATCCATTGATTCACAGACGGCGTTGTTGACAACATTAAGGTTATTTGAGTATAGGACTTGTGAAGCATTACACTCAAAGAGTTAGTGGAGCCTCACATTATGGTGGTATTTTGTAAATATTTTGGGTTTTTTTTTGTTTTTATCGATAGCTAGAATGCCAATAATACTTTGAAACATATAAAAATGCTTAAAATGTTAGTTTCAACATTAAGCGCTATGAATGTAGGTTTCTTTGATGTGGAGAGTCTTAGAGAGATAGTTGTCCGGAGTGTGACTTGCATTGTGTAGAGTGAAAAGAATGAAAACCACACTCCACATAATGATCTCTCTAAGACTCTCCCTTGGTCAAATAACATTGTTACTGCCGTCAACAATAATTGTTTGCGCACGGACCATTTGGGTGTAAACAAACCATTATTCGAAATAGTCCTTTGTCTTCTGTTAATATGATGTATGGCGTTCAAGGATTGGTTATGTGCTTGTTTTTTTACAGCTCATCTTGCTTCTTACATAGGTAAAAGGGGTCGTCATAATGTGAAATAGCTCAGGATCAATTGTGTTGTATGTCAGGAAAGGTGCATGCAATACAATTAAATACAAAAAGTTTTATAGGTTAATTATGTCGATAGGTGTCCCCCTATTGTAATTGGGCACTTTAATAATTTTTTTAATTAAAGATTTCATTTAGATGATTGAAAATGAAAGATATCATCATATTCTAGTCGTCGTGACCACATCAATAAATGGAATAGATAAAAATAACTTCTTTACAAATTTAAATTAAGTAATTAAACCTTGTTTAAATTAATTTTTTACCAAATTATAATTAAATTATAATTTATTGTGCCTTTAATCATTAAACACGTATAAAAATTAATGAAAATTAACTTCATTGAAACTTGGTTTACCAAAAGCGCCTAACATATTTTGAAACGTGTCTTCATACTTGAAAAGACACTTGAAAGGCGGATCGAATTCTTGTCCACCAACATGTCATGGTTTGTGATGGTAATCTCATAAATATATTAATCGTCATGTTATCTCCTATGTTCTTTTAAGTACACTATGAAGCATGGAAAACCAATAACCGACAATATAAACTAACAGCCATGGTTTTTAGGTGTAACCCTTTTAGGTTTAACATTTATAGGTTTTATCTATCTATAATATAAAAGAAGGTTTATAATTATTATAATGATTTTATGGGTTAAGTTTATAACGATTATTATAATGTTTTTAGGGTTCCCGTTTATAACGATTAACTATTATAATATAAAGTACAATATAATACAAATTTTTTGGTATTTTTGTTTTGTGTTTTATGTGGGAAACGCTTTTAGGTTTAACGTTTATATGTTTAGGTGTTTAGATTTATAATATGAACAACTATAACGTTTCTAAGGTTTAATGATTCCAAGTTTAGGTTTACGAAATATAATATAATATTTTATGTTTAATTCTTTTTAGGGGTTTGATGATTTTAGATTTATAATATAATATTTTAAGTTTAATATTATTTTTAAGAAGAAATTGTTTTATATTATGTTGAACTAAAGATTATAATTGGTTGTTAATTTATTTAGTCAGTTAGATTATAGACACGACCAACAACAAAGAAGAGCTTTTATGGGTTTTTTGCCATTACAAAACATTTAATTTATTCTTGGTTGTTTGCTTTTAGAAAACATGAATTTCATCCAAGTTTTTGACCAAGTCTTGGTTGTTTGCTTTTTGCTAGCTTGACTATTTTCCTGCAGCGTCAAGCCCAGAATTATTTTTAATTTCCATGAGAACTTGATGGTTCGGCTGTAAAGATTTTCCCTGACCCTAGTGAATCCCAGATCGAGAATCATTGAGCATCTATGTCCTCATTGTTACTTCGTCATCGAATACCCGTTTCCTGATTCTCCATCTCCAAGATGTGCTCTCGAGCCTCTTGGGGGACAATGTTGTTGTAATTGAGGGTAGTCTACATTTTTGTTGCCTCATCTCTTGTTCTCAGCTACATGTTGGCTTGATTCCACCTTTCCCTGTACACGCCTCTGTGGCAGCTGGTGGAGGGAGCATTTCTTTGGCAAGGGGCCATACGTGTGGTTAAGGTGATAGGGGTCTTGCAACAAAGTTGGGCAGAGGACAGACACCAGGAGCGTGAAAGGAATTAGCAAAGGGGGATCCAGAGCAATGGGAGTAATGGGTAAGATCAATGGGCTTGGGGTATTTATAGAAGAGTCGAGAGATGAGGAGATCGAGGAGGAAGGTGGCAATAATTAAGCCATTAATGTTGGTGAGAGACGTGTACTTAGCCTCCGTAACGATGTAGGAAATATTATTGGTGCTTGGGTGGAGAAGGAGTTAATCCAGAACTAGAAACATGATTAAGATCTCAAGTCCTGTGGGATAATAATTGGATTTGATACCAAAGGTGAGGTCTTCATTGTCCTTGGCATTGATAGCCTCGCACTCTCGATTGAGGGGACCTTCCCCCAGATCCCTCCATGCAAGGGACTGCAACCTTTCCTTGCCAACTATGCCCTCATTGGCTAGCATGTTTGCCACACCATTCGCCTTCCTTCTAACCACCTAGAAGTGGAGCCCACTAAGGTCTCTGAAGTGTTGTTGGATACAATGAAGAGTTTTGGTTAATCTCTAGTTGTGCATTATCTTGCTGACCACGGAGCCTTGCTGGATTTTTCGGGCAGTCAAAGTTTCCAACGTCGAGTCTCCCTTGATAATCAAGGGGCTGAAGTGCTTCTCCTTAGCAATAGCCAGACCATGATCCATCGCATGGAGCTCTATCGCATTTTTGGTATTAGTCCCAAGTTTCCCAAAGTAGACCCATTGAATCTCTCCTTTGGCATTTTTTAAGACACCACCGAATCCTGTTGCACCCATATTACTTTTGGTTGTGCCATCGTAACTCAACTTTATCACATTATTATCTAGGGGGGACCAGTGAATGGGAGCTTTGGGGGAAGCAGTTGCAAGGTTAGGAGTGGCTTGGAATAGGTTGTGCAGATCCAGAAGGAGGAGAATATGCTACTCCATAGGATGGGGGGGGGTGCTTAGACACTAAGAATCTTGGATATGGACACAGTTTAATGGATGCTCTGTTTGATCATGGTAAGAAGGTTTTCCCCTGGCCTCTTTACATTCTTGAAAGTTCTTTTGTTGTGCTCCTTCTAGATAACCCAGCATATGGTCCCTGGAAAGAGATTTCAGGCATGGTCTACTACTGGGAGGAGGAAAAGCTTGAGTGCCATTTATCGAGGGTGGTCTAGATTGAGACCCTATCCCTATCGGTGGTTTTGAATATTTCAGCCACCCATTCCCAAGCTTTATTGGTATAGTTGTAGGTGTTGAAAAGATCGTTGGTAGTTTCTTCTTAAGATTTGTAGAGAAGACATCTAGAGGGACCTATGAATCCTTTGCGATAAAGATTGTCCCATGTGATAATTTTACCGTGCATGACCAACCATAGGAAAAGGGTGATTTTCAGTCATAGTTGTCTCCCCCAAAGAGTTTTTAATCTTTGTTGTTATTGTAGCTAATCATGATTTTCTATGTAGTTGTAAGACTCCTTGATATTGAAGAGCCCAACCCATTTTTCCCCACCGCAGCTTGTCTTCCCCATGGTCTACCTGAATTTTTCGCTCCTAGAGGTGTTGATCAAAAGAATTCCAGTCTCGATGTTCTCGTAAGGGAGACCACTCTTGTATATCCAGCCACTCCCTCCAATGAGCTTCAAGCATGATGGGATTCCTATAGTGAGCAACTTGAAGTTTCCCCTTTGCTTGCATGGTTCTTCGAAAGGTTGCATGATGATCACTGCCAAGCATTGGTAGATCATGCCAAGTGTCTTCCTAGAAGAGGGAATTTTCCCCATTACCAATTTCCCAAAAGTTTTTTTCTTGAATAATGTTTTCATTTTTCCATTCTTGGTTCCATATCATCGATATGTGGGTATGACCTAAGAGCTTGATGAGGTCCATGTTGGAATGATTGGGTGTGTATTTCACTCTCCATAGCTGGCCCCAAGGCGTGCCTGGGTTTTCCAACCATATCCACTAGTTCCCCCCCAAAGGATTTTCCCAGAAGTTTTGGATCTCTAAGGTTGAGCCCACTTGCATTCTTTGGTTTGCATAGCTGATCCCACCCCACCAGGGCCCATTTCTTCTTCATGTTTGAGCCTCTCTAGAGGAAGCTTATTTTTATATTGCAGATGGCATTTGTGATTGATTTTAGGGTGGCCAGAGTTGAGAATAGATAGAGAGGCATTGCTTGAAGGATATATTTGACTAAGACAAGCCTCCCATCCAAGTTGAGGAATCGAAAGGTCTAGTTGGAAAGTTTATTATGTAGTCTATTGAGTAGGTCCTCCCAATTAGATTTCTTGTAGAATTTATCAGTGAGGGGAACCCCCAGGTATCTTGAGGGAAGGGAGAAAATATAAAATCCTAAGATTCTAGTGATATTTCTTTGGATGGACAAGGGGGTGTTGAAGAAGAAGAATTTTTATTTTTCAAGGTTAATTGAGATTCCTGACACTTTAGAGAAAAGACTAAGTATATGTTTGAAGGCAGTTGCTTCATCAATAGTTGGGATAACCATCAAGAGGGCATCATTGGCATATTGCTAATGAGTGGAAGTTGGGGCAGAGTCATGGAGCTTAAGACTAGTTAGGTTGTTAATAGAGCTAGCAGTTTGGAGAGATCTGCTTAATCCCTCGACCATGATGACAAAGAGGAAGGGGGACAAAGGGTCTCCCTGCCTGATGCCTCTTAAAGGGGAAAGAGATTATACGGGGAGACATTTACCAGAATATAGAAGAAGGCACCCAAGACCATAGCCATGATCCACTCAATGCAATCCTAGTGGAACCCAAAGGCCTTGAGGACCTCACGTATATATTCCCAGCTAATTTTGTCGAAGGCTTTTGACATATCTAATTACATCATCATGTCAGGCATTTTGAGGGTCTGAAGTGAGCGAATAGTTTCATGAGAGAGGATAATAATGTTGAGGATCTTTCTGCCTTCCACATACCCTACTTGATTGGCTAAGATTAGAAGGGATGGTAAATCCTTAAGACTATTTGCTAAAGTAAAGGGTTATTGGTCGGAATCGGTCCAGTGAATCAACCCCTTCCTCCTTGGGGATTAAAGTGAGGAATGTGGAATTCAAATCCCTAAGAACTGTTTTGTTGATCCTAGAGTCCTCCACCATGGCATGAACCTCATCTTTGATGAAGACCCAACAATGTTTAAAGAATTCAATGGTAAAACCATCGAGACCTAGAGCTTTGCCCGAGGGCATGGCTATCACCACTTCCTCCACTTCTTGCATGGAAACATCTCTAAGGAACATCTTGTTGTGATCATGGTTAAGGATGGTGAGGATATTACTAATAATTTCTCTAATGGCCTAGGACCTGTCTGCATTGGGCTCCTTAAGGAGATTGTTGTAGAAGCTATTTAGTTCCCTCAAGAAATCCTCATGGGTGTTGACCAATATTCCATCTGTTGTTCTCATGCTTATAATTCTATTGGTTCCCCATGTTGAATGATAGAGTGGTGGAAGAAAGTGGAGCTCCTTTCACCACATTTGAGCATGGGAATCCTGGATTTTTGTTGCCAAAGCTTTTCTTCCTATTTGGCTCTCTCCTCCCATATTTTTGGAAGGTTTCTTTCCTCCTCCTTCATCTGACCTATGATGCATTGTTGGATGATAGTTGGCCCACTATTTTTTCATGTTTCTTAAGAAATCTAGGTGCTCCATCCAAAAAGCTTCAAATCTGAAGGGGTGATTTTTGGGGGTCATTGAAATGTGGATTTTCATAGCTACTAGTGAGTGATCAGGTCATGATTGTGGGAGTATTTTGAATTCAGTTTCCTAGGAGGCCAGGAAGATTACTTCTGATATGAGGAATCTGTCAAGTCTGCAGGTGATCTGCGTATCTCCTCCCCATATGTTTTTCCAAGTGTAGGTACCATTAACAGTCTACATGTCTACCAAATCCATTTTGTCTATGTTTTCTTGGAAGACTTCAGCATCCCTATCCATCTTCCTAAGGCAACCTTTCTTTTATTACATATTGAGGATCATGTTAAAGTCCCCACTTATCATTTTCAATGGATGGGGTATGATTTCAAGGATTCTCATGACTGAATATAGCATTTGAATCATTTCTTCCACCCTGTGAGGTCCATATATGTTGATTACAAAAATAGTTTCTATGGTTCCTATTATTTCGAGGACAACAGTGATAGAACTTACAGTCATCATTGAGGAGATCAATTCATATTGTGATATCTTCTGATGGAAAGAGATATTGGGGGTTTAACCAAAATCCCTTTCCCTTAAAAAAAAATATTGATCTTGAGGCCTGTGGGTTATGGCCCACAAAGCCTATCGAAAGCATTTCTTAAGGCTTTAAGCCTTTCAAATCATGGACTATTCCACTATCGAGTCTTTTTCACCATCGGAAGCTTTAAATTACGTAGTTAAGCCTTAAAGCCCCGATACAATACATATATCGGACAAACACGGTCAAGGGATTTACAAAGGGAAACTACGCTCTGATCCTAACAACCGGACCTCAAATCTTTATAAGTCGCAACTATAATTGTCAGCGGGTCCACACCATTAATTGCTCCACAAAACTGCTCCGATCCCAATACCCAATCGCTGATCGGTTTATCGGCGATATCACCATATCGCTCATCGACGTATCGGCCATCGCTCCTCCCTGCTCTTTGACCTCTCCAACATACGCTCGCCGATCGCATTTGTACCGTCGATCTGGACTCTTGATCCAACGATCAAGGATCCATCGCCTTATCGCTGATCGCTCTGCGATGATGGTCAGGTCCGATAACACCCTAAGGCCTCCGACGATGCGATATGATCAGGACCATTGATCTCATAGATATAATGGATCTTGTGTATCGTTTATCTAACCTCCTCTTGGACTTAATATCTTTTGATTGATGGATTTCTACGTTAAAGCCATAGTTTCTACCATACTCTGCTTTAAACACACGACACACCGTTAACTCATTTACAAATGGATTGCCATCGATCCTTAAGTGATCAATGGTCAATTAACATTTCCCACCATTGGAATTTAAGTCATTCAACGAGTAAATATACAGATAACCCAAAGGCAAAACATAGACACACGGAATCCACAAATCCACAACTTATTCATTATATGTATAAGATTACAAAACTAAGGCATCACAGCCTTAGAACGAGTTCTCCCTTGACTACATTTCAACACTCTGTTTTCACAAATTCTATCTCTATCACTCTGTCCATCTCTATCTGTCTCATCACATATATTTATAGAACATGCAGGTTCATCGTTACAGGAATATTGGATCGGATCACTATGAAGGATCTGATCAATCCTCTCCTTGATTTGCTCAACAAACCCTTAAACTCGCTATACGTATACACATGGTAGATTACATTTAATTAAGTCTTCTAGAGACTTATCCATTCCATCATTTAAGCTCTGTTTTAAACAGAAAGTCCCCTTGTTTAGCTCGATGGTCCACGTCCTCCTCCTTCTTCACTTTGGATTCCTCTTTTTGACTAGGAGTGTTGGATGCTCCTGCATCATCTTCCATAGAATTAGATTCCCCTCAGAGGTTCCACATGCTGCATTGGCTAAGTAATTGTAGATTTTGCAACATTCCTTTTGTAGGGCCGACAAATTTTCCATAGCGAGATTTGTCTCCTGGAGGATCACTATATTTGCTTTGCTAAACAATGTTATTTGTTTTAAGATACTCTTTTTTCCAGGGCCATTTAAGACTCTAATGTTCCTTGAGATGCAACTCATTAAGAAAGATGATGGGTTAGGGTGAGAGCTCTTACCTTTCCCTCATTTATTAATCTTGCACCTAATTCCTGAAGGAGCTGGCTTGTGGTTTTTCATCCTCATTTCTAGGTTGGACCTTTGGGTTTGTATAGATCAATTTTGAGTTTTGATAGAATCCCTTTGTAAGATTTATCCTCTGGGTGCTTCCTTGTTGTGGTATGTTTTAGATATTTTAGTATAAGATATGCCCCTTCTTTTTTTTGGAGGTATTCCTAGGGTGTTGCAGCCATGCCACTTTTGTCCCATACTTCTGCTATCAAGTTGAGATCAACTCTTTTGAGAGCTTCTTCTATGACTTGGTCCTCTTCTGAGTTTTCTTTGGGATCGAGATCCATATCTACATCTCTTGATATTTGGCCATTCTCAGTGTGGTTATGTCTAGGGGTGTCCCCCTAATTTTTCTCTTGTAACGTTGGTTTTTCACCTTCCTCCTCAACATTTCCTTCTAAAGTTTATTCTTCCGGTACCTCTTGCAGGGCTTCGAAATTATTTTTTTGGATGGGGGTTACTGACCCTATTTTCCTTGAGTTCTCTTATTGTTCCTTCTTCTTGGGGTTACCTCAGTGAAGCCTTGTTCATCCATCTTCTTTTGCTCTTGGGTATTGGTTTGTTGAGAGACATTTTATGGAAAGTCTCTGAAGAGATGTTTATGCTCATGACATTTCCTACTTCTGGAAGGTATGTGCTCATAGTCTATGTTCTAGAGCCATACCTCATATCCAAAGACCAATTTTATGGCCTCTAGGAGTGCCCTTGAGACGTCCATATAGATGAAAATTATGGTGTATGAGACGTAGTAGCTATTCTTGGCACCCTCTGACATTTTGATGTATTCTCCTAGTTCGTTGCCTATTCCTTTCAGCACAAAGGACGACCAGTAATCCATGGGGAGTGAATAAAGTCTCATCCATGTTATCACCAAAAAATTGACCATCTAGCCTAATCTACTAGATGGATTGAAGCACACCATGTAAGGCCAATTTTACCATAGTAAAATTGTTTTCAATGTGAGAAATTACTTAATAAACCACATTTGTTCAGTAATTTATAATTAAACCCATGAAGAATAATTAAATAAATCACTATTTATTTAATTTTATTCTAGGAATAATTAATTAAACTATTCTTTAATTACTATTCCTTGTCATATTTGACCCAGTTATGAAAAATAAACAAATAAATTATTAATTATCTTATTTTGCTCTAGGAATAATTAATTAATCACTAATTAATTATTATTCCTTGCCAAGTTTGACTAAATCCCTTGGGAATAATTAAATAAATCATTATTTGTTTATTATTCCTTAACCAAATATGATAAAATATTCAAAGTAGTTATTTCTAGAATGAAGTTAATAATAATTTATTATTGCTCATTATTCGAGGATAACTCAATATTTTGTTATAAATAGAAGGGTTTTCCATTCATTGTTCACTTTTGATTATTTTCATTGTTGCACTCACTGTTGTAACTCTGCTTATTATCATTGCCATACACCATTTTTCTTCCATTTGAGTTCCCATTGAGCTCAAACATTTTATTTGTTAGGTTCACACATTATAGAGGAGAGAGACTCTACACAAGATGAAGAAGTTTGAGGATAGACAAGAGCTCATCCCATAGAGGGGGACTGGTAACATTTATTTGTTCCCTTCATAGGTGTTATAATAAAATCTATTCTTTGTATATTTGGTTTCCATTGGATTATTGGAGTTATTATTACTATTTCATTTTGTTGTTTAACTATGATTGTGGCATAGATCAGGACTTTGACAGGTTTGGTTTCTATCATTTGCTGCAGATCTACAATGTTTAGCAGTCATTTATATTGTTGGGACTATTTCTCATCCATAGTCTTAGGTGATTTCTTTCCATACACCTTTGAGAAGAAAACACTATAACAATCCATACGAGGACCTTGGTGAAGTGTTCATTTTCTGGTGTGAAGTTTTCCTTCCAGTAATGCATATATAACCCCACCGAGTTGAAGAATTATGGGTCCCCTTCAAAGATGCGGTCACAATCCTCGAGGAGATCAAAAATAACTATGAAAAAGCCTTTAGAGCCTAGTTGCAATCTTTTTTCTCCTTTTGGGCGCCACTTGGTATGAATCCACCATTTTAGAGGTTTTTCCATAGGCTAGATGCCCATGAATTTGAATATGATGGTGTGTTCTTGCATGAAGTCTTTATATGCAGCAATATCTGGGACTTGAATTTCTAGGACTGGTATTTTTTTCGCCTTTGGTTTGCATTTGTTACTTGTCCGTGTTTGAGTTCAATGCTTTTCTTCCGCGTCAAGCTTGCTAAAGCCCTCTACATCATTTGGCTATGGGGTGATAAGCTAGAGTCCCCTCGACTCTATCATGGCAGTGAATAGAGCAGAATGAACCAGTAAACCCTAGTAGCCTGCTACCCTTGTATGGATTGTATCAAGAACTCTCTCGCCATATTTTAAGTTTAATATTAATTGATACCATACTTTTTTTTTTCCATTTATGAGATAAATTTACATTAGTTTATAATATAATATTTTAGGTTTAAATATTAGATTTAGGGTTTTATAATAATTGTATATTTTATGTTTTAATATTAAGTTTTAGTGTTAAGGTTAATATTTAGATTTAATAATTAGGTTTAAGTTTTTTAATACTATATTTAGATTTAATATTAAGTTTATAATATTATGATTATGTTTAATAATAATAATAATAGTAATAGTAGGAGAAGGTAGATTTAGATTCAATAAATATAATATTATGTTTAGTTTTAATAATAATATAATAATATGATATTAGGTTAGTATAGTAATAGTTAATATTATTATTGATTATTATTATAATAGTATTTTAACATTAAATTTTACTAATATTAATATTAAGACTTATATAGCATTAATAACAATATTATAGAACTAATTTTAATTATTAATAATGTTTGTTTAGAAAAATATTGATAATATTAATATTAATATTAATATTAATAATAATAGTAATTACCATAATGTTAAATAAATAATATTATTATTCATTATTTAAATTAATAATATTATGTTTTTATTAGGTTTACCTTTAATTTTAATATAATAATATTACTTTACATTTAAATAATATTAAGTTAGTATAATAATGTTAATAATTTTATTTTTTTAAATAATGTTTTCACATTAAGTTTCATTAATATTATTAACATCTATATAATATTAGTAATAATTATATAACATAGATACCTTGGTTGATTATGATCAACCATTTTAATCATGGTTATCATTAAATTTAGTTTATAAGATATAATATAATACGTTTAAGTTTAACTTTTTAGAGTTTAATGTTCTTAGATTTAGATTCATAATATAACCTAATATTTTTAGGTTTAATATTAGAGGATATAATATATTTTTTATTTTGTTTATAACATAAAGTTAGGTTGGTTTATAATATAACTTTTTAGATTATTATGTTTTAAGTTTTAGGTTTCAATATTAAGTTTTAGTATTAGGTTTTAATATTAAGTTAGTAGAGCATACAATGTTCAATGTTTATTATGGTTAACCATTTAATATTATGTTTTAATATTAAGTTAGTTTAGCATAGAATGTTCAAGGTTGATTATGGTTGACCATTTATAACCATGGTGGATTATGCTTGACCACAAACGTTGATTGATTGTTATGACCATGATTGATTATGGTTGAACATGGTTGATCATGATTAGCGATCGTTGATATTGATTGACCATTGTTGACCATGATCCACCATGGTCCACCATGGTAAAAAATGTTCAACCATGATCAATGATGGCTAATATGGTCAACAATGGTCAACTGTGATTAACCATCATTGGATTTAGTTAACCATTATCAACCATGATCAAGGTCTCTCTACTTGAATTTGGTCAGTCATGAATAACCATGGTCAATTGTGATGGACAATGGTTGAATATGGTCAACTATGGTCATCCATCATCACCCATGGAGACAATGGTCAATCAAAATGGCTAAACCATGTTCACCTATAGTGAATGTTTAAAAATGTTTAATTGTATTAATATTAATATGGTTCAAAACACATCGATTTACTAATATGGTTGACTATGTTTGCCTAGGTTTGACAGTTAATACTTTTCAGCTTTTTTCGAACATAATACCCTATTATTATTATTATTATTATTATTATTATTATTCATTGATAATAATAGTTAAATATAATCAAACACATTAGTGAAACGCAGTCAAATAAAGTCAATGTTTAAACAATTAGCCATCATCAAAATTTGTCAAACCCTATGTATACCAGCTTTAGCAATAGTCAACCGTGTTCACTCATAGTCATCCTCAGTCAATGTAATTCAACGAGCTTAAGTGATAAACAATGAAGATTAACAAAAGTTAAACATTGTAAACTTTAGTGAGCTAAGGTCATCCTTGGTCAATCACAACCAAGTTTTAAAGATGTTTAAAAACAATAATAATAATATTAATAAAGTTGACTAATGGTATCGAAATCTAATCAATGTTGCAATATGAAAAACATTGTCACAATGTGAGATTACACTGTAATTTTACCAACCTTGCAATGAGACATTACAAAATTAATCAACCACATTTACTAATGTTGTTGGCTATGTTTGACTATGTTTGACTATGTTTAACTAATGTTTAATAATATAACACTAATATTAGGGTTTATAGTGAAGTCATGTGATAAATGTCGCAATGTGACAAACATTGTCGCATTATGATACAAATACATCGAATGTCGCAATGAGGCAAACATTATCACAATGTTACATTACCTTAAAATTTATCTCAACCACATTTACTAATGTGGCTATGTTAGGACTTGTAACATTTGGGGTTTATCATATGAGGATTTTTAATATTTGGGTATAATATTAGGGTTTGTATAATAGTGGTTTAATATTAGGGTTTATAGTATTTCATTTATAATATAGATTTTTTAGTTTAGGGTGTTTAATATATAGGGTTTAATATAAATAGTTTATAATATTGGGGTTTAACATTAGGGCTTATTATTTTGGGTATATAATATTGGGTTTATCAAACATTGTCACAATGCTACATTACATTGTAATTTATATCAACCACATTTACTAATGTGGTTGTGCCCAAATTTATAACATTTGGGGTTTATAATATGAGGGTTTTTAATATTTGGGTATAATTTTGAGTGTTTGTAATGTTAGGGTATGTAGTATTGGGTTTTATAATATTGGGTTTAATATTATGATTTATATTAGGGTTTATAATATTAGGTCTAATATTAGGATTCATGTTAAGTTTATAGTATTGGGGTTTGTAATAATTGAGTTTATAATAGTGGGTTTAATATTAGAGTTTATAAGCCTGCAGGGGTTTGGTTTCGTGGCCAGCGGATGGTCTGCTAAGTCGTTTGTGCCGCTGTGCAGGTCACGGGTTCAAGTCTCGTCTTAACCTGAGGGCTGTTTTTGCGGGCTGGGCAGTTCCTCCTAGTGGTTATAGTGGCAGCTGGTGGGATTTGACCCCGTGTAACGCGAGTATGATACCACCACCATTGTTGATTCCACTAGATATCAAAAAAAATATTAGAGTTTATAATATAGGTTGTTTAGTTTAAGATGTTTAACAAATAGGGTTTAATATATATAGTTTATAATATTATGGTTTAATATTAGGGCTTATAATATAAGGTGATTAATACATATGCTTTAATATATAGGTATTATAACATTAGGGTTTAACATTGCAACAAACATTATCACAATGTTACATTACCTTTGAAATTTATGTCAGCCAGATTTACTATTGTGATTAAGTTAGGGCTTATAGCATTTGAGTTTATAACATTTGGGGGTTTATAATACGAGGATTTTTAATATTCAGGTATAATATTAGAGTTTACAATATTTTGGTTTATAATATTAAGGTTTATAGTATTCAATGTTTAATATATAGGGTTTTATAATATTAGTGTTTAATATTACACTTATTATTAGGCATTAATATGGTTATAATATAAGTTTTAATATATAGAGTTATTCATTAGGGTTTAATACGTGGGTTTATAATATTAGGGTTTAATATGATGATGTATATTAGGCTTTAATAGGGTTATAATATAGGTTTTAATAATTAGGGTTTGATCTTTGAGTTTATAATATTAGGTTTCTTAATATTAGGATTTAATATCGTATTGTTGGAATGGTACAAAAATGTGTCCAATGTCGCATTATGACAAACATTGTCTCAATACGAAAATCAATTTGACAATGAGTGTCACAATGTTACATTACATTGCAATTTATTCAACATCGCAATGTGACATTACAAAATTGAGGCTTAATATTATGGTTTTTAATATTGGGTTTATAATATTGGGGTTTGAAATGTTGGGTTATTAATATTGGGGTTTATAATATTTGGTTTATAATTAGTATTTAACATCAAGTTTTATAATATTAGGGTTTATAATATTAACCTTAGGATTTATCATGTTAGGGCTTATAATATTTTGCTTAATATATGGGTTTAATATTGTGACATTAGAATGATTCAAAAATCTATCCAATCTCCCAGTGTGACAAGCATCATCAAAATGTGACAAGTAGTTTAACAATCATTGTCACAATCATTCACTAAATTGCAATTTATTAAATGTTGCATTGCAATATTGAATGGATTAGGATTTGATATTTTGGTTTATAATATTGGGTTTATGGTTTAGTGTTTATTCTGGCTTATAATAGTTGATTTATGGTTTATAATCTTAGGGTTATAATATTATTCCTAGGGTTTAATGTTATTCCCTTGGTTTTATAATATTAATCCCTTGGGTATATAATATCAATAATCACTTAGGTTTATTAATCCCTTGTGTTTATAATATTAATCCCTAATATATAATAATATATTAGGTTTCTAATATTGAGGTTTGATTTATTAATCATAGGGTTTATGATACTAATCTTAGGGTTTATAATCCCTTAGGCTTATAATATTAATATTGGGGTTTAATATTAATCTCTTACATTTATAATCCAATTAGTTTATAATATTAATCTCAAGGGTTTATTAGTCCTTTGGGTTTATAACATTAATCCCTAATATGTATAACAATATATTAGGCTTTATAATCTTGAGGTTTATAATATTAATCTTAGATTGTATATTCTTTTAGTTTATAATATTAATCCCTTGGGTTGTTAATATTAATCAAAAGAGTTTATAATATTAATCCATTGGGATTATTGATTCCTTGGGCTTATAGTATTAATAATCCCTTGGGTTTATTAACCCCTTAGGTTTATAATATTAATAATCACTTGGTTGTATTAATCCCAAGGGTTTATAATATTAATCTCTTGGACTTATAATATTAATAATCCCTTGGGTTTATAATATTAATCTCAAGGATTTATAAAAATAATTCCTTGGGATTATAAAATAATTCCTTTGGTTTATAATATTAATCCCAAGGGTTTATAGTACCATTCTTAGGGTTTATATTCCTAGGGTATAAGGTTTAATATATTAATTTTAGGGTTTATAATATTAATCTTACGATTTATAATATTGGGTTTTATAATGTTAGGGTTAATAATATTCAGTTTCATGTTAGGGTTTTATAATATTTATCATAGGATTTATGACATTTGAGGAGTAGGAGTCGGACTTCTTTAGGAGCGCGAACAGGGAAGAGCGAACAGAGTTCATCGCACGCAGGGGAAGTCAAAGAACCCTATGAAGGGTGGAAGAGGAGGGGGCCCCACTCCCTCCTACAAGGAGGCCATGGCCAGCAGGGGAAAGGAGCCTCTAGAAAATGTTAGGGAAACAGGGGTGGAAGGAAAAAAAATCACGGAAGAGGGAACAGAAGAACCCATAGAAAAGGATCAACATGGCACAAAAGACAAGGAGGTAGAAGACAAAAAACAAGAAACTAAAGTCAAGAAACACAAGGGACCCTGCAAACCCAAAACAGATATAACTCTCAGGGTGATTTTAAATAATCCAGAGCTACAGGCATACAGGGAACACATGGGGACATATGCCATCATCTGTGAGTTCATGGGACTATGGCCCATTGAAAAATCCCTACAGTCGTGGATCAAATACCACTGGAAACCTAAAGGAAGCATAGATCTTCATCTTGGGTCTAAGGGTTTCTTTACGGTGGTGTTCACAAATATTGAAGACAAGGACAGAATATTTGAAGGAGGACCTTACTTCTATGCTGCTACAGGGCTCTACATGAGACCATGGATAATGAACTTTGTCCCAGAAAAGGAGACTTTTACTTCAGTTCTGGTCTGGGTAAGGCTCTACTCTCTACCTCTTGATTACTGGAAAAATGAATCGTTAGCGGCCATAGGCAATAAATTAGGTCACTATGTTAAAGCCTCTAAAGCCACTAGGAGAGGAAAATACACTTCCTTTGCTAGAATATGTGTGGAAATGGATCTATCAGGAGCTCTACCAGAGGAGATAATCTTGGAAGTTTTTGATGAAGAATGGGTGCAAACAGTAGATTATGAGCACATTCCATTCAGATGTCGCAAATGCCATGAACATGGACATCTCTTCAGAGACTGTCCACTCAACAAAGAAATAAACAAAAGCAGAAGCAATACAGTGAAAGAATCAGATAGTTTTTAGAAAGTGGTTAACGAAAGTAAAGGAAATAAAAGAGGACCGAAAAATCAACAGCACGAAGGACAACAGTTTAGGCAGAATAATTTTCAGGTGCTTTAGGAAGAGGAAGAGATCACTATAGAAGATCAATCAATGGAAGGGAGTTCTACAAAAAGGAGGAAGGGAAAAACCTAGAACAAACACAAAATGATGAGTACGAGAAAGAAGCCACTATGAGCGATGTTGAATAGGAAATGACTCAGAATGATACGGACCCAGAGGACCATGAACTACTAGAAATTCTTGATAAAGAAAACCTAGACGTAGAAGGCTTCTTGAGGCAGGGTACCACGGGGGGAGTGGATTTGCTACCTTAAGAGGAACTCAACAGAATACAAAAACTGTTTCTATGGAGATCGCAAACTGGGAAGCCAGAGTGATTTAACAACATAGACAAGCAGGACAACAGAAGAGTGAAAACGATGAAAACTACACTGGGACTAGTTAATAGAAACCCAGGCAAGAAAAGAGGCAGGAAAAAGTAGAATGAACTCTTGATGGAGTGTGGAAAGTTGATGACTGATTCAAGTAAGATGAAAGATCTAGCCAGCTACTCCTTTACAAATATTTTATAATGAAGTTGACATCTTGGAATATTAGAGGTCTAGGGAGTAAGAATAAGCAGAGAATGCTTAGCAACAGAATGAAACAATAAAAGCCGGATATAATGTTTATCCAAGAAATGCAATGTTCCATTCAAAAGGTAAGACAAATCCATAGTAAATGGCTCAACAGTTATGAGTTTCTTGAAGTAAAAGTAGAGAACACAGAAGGGGGTTTACTCACTCTATGGAATCCCCACAAAATTGGCATTCTGGCTACTAAGGCATCCAGAAATTACTTATCGATTGTCATTCAACCAGTAGGAGAAAGGGATACCTTTATGGTCACAAATGTTTATGGTCCTCAGAGAATAGATGACAAACGTAAGTTTCTGGATACCCTGTTGGATCTCAGGAGTAGACATGCAGATATACCCTGGATCATGGAAGGGGATTTTAACATGATTAAATCCCTTTAAGGGAAGAAAGGAGGAACAAGATCTCAAAGTAAAGACTCCATGGCTTTCCAAACTTTTTCTGACAACATAAAGCTTGTTGATACTAATTGGAATACTGGCCTATTTACTTGGAATAATAGGAGAGGAGGAGATGCCCTAGTTGCCTCAAAGCTAGACAGATTCTTCATCTCTGAGAATCTTATGCTAGATGGGAAAGAGGTAACAGCACGAGTTCTTCCCTTTGGAGGCTCAGATCATTGGCCAATCCAATTGGAAATCAAGGTTATAGGTACTCCTAGAAATAAACCCTTCAGATTTGAAAATATCTGGCTGTCACACCCAAAATTCACAAGCAACATTGAGAAATGGTGGTCAGAGGACTTGGAGATTCAGGGAACTAGAATGTATCTTCTTCACAAGAGACTAAAGCACATAAAATGTGAGCTTAAGGAATGGAATAAGAAGGATTTTGTTAATATTTTTGAAGAAAAGAGAGTAGTTGAAAACAAAATGCAGGTTCTCAACCAAGCTCTAACCAAGGAAGGCTTTGATAAAGATATCAGTGAAAAAGTGGATAAACATTATCAAAAATGGGAGGATCTATGTAAACAAGAGGAAATATTTTGGAGACAAAAATCGAGAGTTCAATGGTTAAAAGAAGGAGAGCGCAACACTAAGTTCTTTCATATAACCACCATGGCCAATAAAGTTCACAATAATATCTCTTCAATCAAGAATGAAGCAAGGGAACTTCAGATATCCGATAAAGCTATAGAAGTTGTGTTAATCCACCACTTCCAAGGTATAACACAGGAGAACATTTCAGATAGAGAGCAAGCCATCAGGGAAATTACTAGAAACATACCGAAACTGGTATCCAGGGAGGAAAAATTCAACCTTAATAGACAAGTAATGGAAAGGGAGCTAAGAGATGTAATCAAGGACATGCAGAATGGCAAAGCACTGGGCCCAGACGGTTTCAATGTGGAATTTTTCAAAGTTTTTTGGAATATTGTTAACCAGGACATATTGAATGTTGTGGAGGATTCCAGGTCAAATAAAACCATTTTGAAAGCCCTCAGTACTTCCTTCACAGCCCTGATCCCCAAACAGGAGATTGGTCTTACACTAGATAAATATAGACCCATAGCCCTATGCAACGTAATCTGCAAGATCATAACCAAGGTTGTGGCCAACAGACTCAAACCTTTGCTTCCAGTCCTAGTTTTTGGGGAGCAATCAGGTTATGTGGAAGGGAGACAAATTCTGGATAATATCATTCAAGCGCAAGAAGTGGTGCACTCTTTAACTAGCAAGAAGCAGGTGGGTATGACCATGCAATTAGATATTGCCAAGGCTTATGACAAGGTAAACTGGGTCTACCCTAAGAAAATTTTGATTGCATTTGGATTTGATCATATCTCGGTTAGATGGGTAATGGCACTAGTGACCTCTTCTGGTTTTTCTATTTTGGTCAACGGCTCCCCCTCGGAGATTTTTAGTCCTTCTAGAGGCCTCAGATAGGGGGACCCGCTCTCCCCCTTCCTTTTTATTATCATGATGGAAGGGCTGGGGAGAGCTATAAAGCAGGCACATTCTTCAGGAAAGTTTAAAGGCTTGCAACTTACTGATAATGGGCAAGATCTGACTCACCAGCAATTTGTAGATGATACCATGCTTCAGGGACTCCCCACAGTCCAAGAAACTTCAAACTACAAAAGAATTATGAATCTTTTTGCCTCGGCTTCATGTATGGAAGTAAATCTCTCCAAATCAAAAATATTTTTCTTCAATACCAATATTGCTATTTAGAAAAATCTCCAGAATTCTTGGCTTCCAAATGGATTCCCTTCCTTCAAAAATTTTAGGAGTCCCTCTAATGGAAAAACAAATGCACAAAATTATATGGAAACCTTTAATCAACAAGTTACAGGATAAAGTCAGGAAATGCACCATCAGATCTTTAAACCTTGCTTGCAGACTAATTCTTACAAAAGCAGTGCTTCAAGCAATCCCCATCTTCATGTTATCAGCCCTCCCAGCTCCAAAAGGGGTCCTTCAGCAATTTAGAGATATTCAAAGAAAATTCCTTTGGGGTGGGGAGGAGACTAAGAGGAAATTGCCGTTAGTTTCTTGGGATAAAATTTGTAAGCCCAAGAACCATGGAGGGCTAGGAATGGATGATCAGGAGATTCTCAGTAAGGCTCTTGGGGCCAAACTTTGGTGGCGCTGGGTCCAGCAACCAGATACTCAATTGGCAAATATCTAGAAAGAAAAATATGCTAATTCCTGGCAGAACAGTGATCTTATAAGAATGTTAGGAAATATAAAAGGTTCTTATATTTGGAACAAAGCTTGGGAAAATAGAAGACTTGTACAAGAGAGCAGCTTCTGGGAAATCAGAGATGGAGATCTTTCTCTTTTCTGGGAAGATAAATGGCAGCAAGAATCAATTCTGGTGAAAGAAGACTTCTTAGATGTTAAACAGGAGTCGGATTCCCAAGGTTTAATAAAGGTTAAAGATTTCTGGATACATTCTCATCTTACGGAAAAGTGGAGAATCTGGAGAAACATAGATTGCAGAAATAACAATCTCCTGAAAACTAAAGCAAAGGAGCTCAGGAAAATAATAGAACAAAGGAAGATCTTAGTGGAAGAGGGACAAGACCAACTGATATGGGGAGATAATAAAGAGGGCACCTTTAATCTTAAGGAAGCAAAAAACATTCTCCTTGAGCTGGATCCCCTGGTTTCAGATAAAATCTGGCAAAACCTTTGGAAACATCCAGGGTGATTGAAAATCAAACTCTTCATGTGGGTTGTTTATCAGAAGAAAATTCTGACTTGGGACAACATAAGGAAGAGAGGTGTACAGGGGCCTTAAAGGTGCCTGCTATGTGAAGCTCAAGAAGAAACCTTGGAACATTTACTCAACAATTGAATTTTCACATCCTGGTTATGGGATTTATTTGCTGCAATCTTTCAACAATCTGATAGGGACAGAAGGAGCATCATTAGTACCCTCATCAATTGGAGGAAAAAATTTCGGATAATGAAATTCTTAACTCAGCGTGGGCTCTTATACCAAGCTTCATCATATGGAATGTGTGGAAGGAGAGGAACAAAAGAATTTTTAAGGGAAAAAAAAGCCCCCTCAATACCTGCTGGAGTTAATCCTGAAACAGCTCAAGGAGACTGTGAGAACCACTATTTGTAACTTCCCCAAAAACCCCCCCTCAAACACAAATTTAAAAATTCTCAGGCAGCTGGGGTTGCAGAGGTTCACCCTCCTAGGCATTGACAGGGGAATCATTTCGTCGGATACAGAAAAGGAATTTTGGCATCCTCCTCTGAAAGGCTATTTAAAATACAACATTGATGGGGCTTCAAAGGGGAACCCGGGAATAGCAGGGTATGGAGGTGTACTTAGAAATTCAGAGGGAAGTATCGTTAGCATCTTTCATTACCACCTAGGTACAACCACCAATAACATGGTCGAGCTAATGGCTATGGAACAATGCCTGGATTTTCTAAAGCAGGACAACTGTCAAAATGTCATGATAGAGGCAGATTCAGAGTTAATTATCAACTCAGTGCAAAAAATTCACAATGGAACTTCACCAGATAAAGTCTCTAAACATTGGAAACTAATTAGAGTTTTCCAAAGAATTCAAAGCCATCTTCAGGGCCTATGCACTATCAGTTTCCACCACGTTTGCAGAAAGGGAAACAAGCTGGCGGATCTTCTGGCCAACCAGGGGGTCAGCTGCACAAGGAAAAATGGGTCAACGAAGTGGCAGGAGTTGAGGCCTAATAGACTAAGAGCTCTTTGCTGCGAACAGGCAGAAGATGACAGGGAGGTGTTTAGACTCAATACCAGGGGGAATAGCTCGATTTAATTTTCCTGTCGTTGAAACTTCTTTTTGGATAATGTTTGCGGAAGAAAAAGAACCTTGTCTGGTAACCCTGACTCAAGATGTAAGAGTGATGCAGATCTCAGATGTATCTCTTAAGTCTTGACTCGATGGAACACTTTCACCCTAGCTTTTTCCCAATCCAAGGCGAGGTAATTCTACTTTTGCTAGAGGAACCAACTCTTTCGGCAACTGGGGGTTCTAGTCTATGAGGTCCAGTTTGCAAAACCACCTCCCTGGTGGTTTTGGACTGATCGCACAACCCTCAGAGTGGGAATGGTTTTCACGTTTCCGCAGCGATCCCATTCATCTTGTGACACGTGGCAGGGTGAGGGGGCGAAAAACCGCCCTCCATCGCGGACTAACTTACCTCCTTTTTATCTGTCGTGATATCCTTCTCATCCGCTGGATTTGGGTGCTGCAAATCAACGGTGGTCCGATAAAGTGCAACTTAGTGGGGCCAGGCTGGTAAAATTCGGGCTCTTTTGAGATGCGTATTTTTCTCGGTCGTCGATCTTCTTGTTTTGTTGGGTTGGTTTGTTGGGTAGGGGTTTTTTGGAGGGAGGTCGTGCGATAGATCACAGGCTTTCCGTAGGTTGGTCTGGGGTCTTGTCAGCAATGTCTTAGGCTTAAATTTTTATTCGTAATGCTGCACGGGGTAGCCCTTGGAGGCTTTTGCTTTTATTTCCTTTCTGTCTCTTTGACATCGAGTAGATGGTGGTATATACTGTACATTATTTTTTGACTCAATGATATAGAAGGATCCATACTTGCTTAAGCAAAAAAATATATAATATTTATCATAGGATTTATAATATTTATGCTAGGTATTATAATATTAATATTAAGGTTTATAATGTTAGAGCTTATAATATTTGGTTTATATTGTGACATTGGAATGGTACAAAAAATCTATCCAATATCAGAGTGTGACAAGCATCATTGCAATGCTGCAAGTATTTTGACAATCATTGTGACAATGATTCATTACATTACAATTTATTCAATGTCACACTACAACACTGAATAGATTAAGGTTTAATATTTTGATTTATAGTAATGTGTTTAGGGTTTATTCTGGCTTATAATATATTGTTTATGGTTTATAATTGTATGGTTTATAATATTATTCCTAGGGTTTTTAATATCTTGGTTTTATAATATTAATCCTAGGGTTTATAATCCCTTGGGTTTACAATATAAATCCTTGGGTTTATTATTATTCGTTTAGGTTTATTATTCTTTGGTTTTGTAATATTAATCCATTAGGTTTATTAATCACTTTATTTTATGAAATTATTTGTCCCTTGGTTTTATTAATCCCTTGGGTTTATATTATCAACAATCTCTCAATCCCAACTCTTATTGGGAGATTGAAGATTACTAGGATTGTTAGGGTTTTATTTTTACGTACGAGAAGAATTCATGATTTGAAAGGTGGTACCTTAATTTATTTTGTAATTAACATTTATGATGGAATGATTTTGAATAAAATATGCTCTTTTTCTACAAGTTTTTGGGGCTATCCAACACTACATCGAGTTTCACCAGATTTAAAAGATGCTCGTTTTCTATAGGTTTTGAGAGTTATCCAACACTACACTGAGTTTCACTACCAATCTTGGGAGTTGGTTTGTATTTTAACAATGTTGATTTTATTATTTGTGCTAATCACAACTAAAATATACTTCTAGATTAAGATTAACTTATATTTTCTAACTCTTTATTGCAATATAGAAATATAGAAATAAATTTATATATTATATACAACTTAGTATGTATTTCCATATAGTTTAAAATTGAATATATATTATGCCAATAAGCTTTTTGATTGGTGGTGAATAGATGTTGTAACAAGCCCACCTATCCCTATTTTTATCAAATAAATTGGGATTGTGTATGCTAGTGCAAAAGCCAATAATAGATGAGTTGAGTTACTATGAACACTTGAAAATTTTTTTTTTAATATAAAATTTTGATACTTGCTTGAAGGAAGGGATGCACGAATCATGGTTTGAGGGGGTGGTGAGTTTTTGTGCTTTGAAGATACTGAAGTAACTCTCTCTCTCTCTCTCTCTCTCTCTCTCTCTCTCTCTCTCTCTCTCTCTCTCTCTCTCTCTCTCTCTCTCTCTCTCTGGTGCTTGGAGCCACAGAATAGTCATAGTAGCAAACAAAGTAGTTGTGGAGTTGATTATTGAACCTTGTGGTTAATTGAATCGTTATGAAATTGGGTGGTATATCCTATGAATTGTTTGAGGCCATTTAATTATCTCTCTCTCTCTCTGGTGCATGAACTTTCTCTCATTCTATTAGGGGATAGAGACCATTCAAGACCACTGGTGTATTGCTTGGAGCCACAGAATAGTCATAGCAGCAAACAAAGTAGTTGTGGAGTTGATTATTGAACCTTGTGGTTAATTGAATCGTTATGAAATTGGGTGGTATATCCTATGAATTGTTTGAGGCCATTTAATTATGTTTCTAATCTTGAGTGCCCAGTGGGAGGATTAGTGGATGATTGAAACATTGTGGTTTTTTTTGCATAAATAATAGACCACTTGTATAAGACAATTTGAGTATTTGTGGTGCTTATGGGAGAGTTGATAAACCACCTAGATAGTTGATTGTAGACCCCTATGGTCCTTGTCATGAAAATATAGTTGATAAACCACCTACACAATGGATTCAACCTCTTGGGCTAAGAAACACCCCATCTAGACCTTGGATGAAGCCTTATGAATGACCTCATGGGAGTGAGTGGGCCATTATAGTGCTTATTGTGAGTGGGTATTTGATAAATCACTTGGACAACTAACACTATTTGTTGAGTGTTTAATAAGAATTGGTATGAAATATCCCTAAGAAAACATCCCCTTAGACTTTGGATCTAGCTCAAGGGTGGTCAGTTGTAAGAGAGTTGAAGTGTAGTTGGCCTATGGTTAGGTGGAGAGTGGAAGTCCCTACTTTAGTTTCTAGCCACCTTAAGATGCATAGGTAAGTATAATTGTTTATATATGTTAAATTATAGACTATTATATTCCTTATTGTGTTTAACATTAATACTTAATCCTATATGTTCATGGGTGAATGCTTGAAACTCATTTTTATGCTAACAATGAACAAACTTTATTAAAAATCTTTAGTTATATTAAACACCGGAACTAGGAAGTTCACTTCCATATTCATAATTGATAGGTTGATTAACATGATATGAATTGATGATGTACATGGATTTTGTTGGTGTGTATTCAATTCATGAATAACTTGATTAATTGTATGTTATACTCACTCTCTTATTAACAATAATAGCTTATGATTTAAATAGCTTAGCTTGCTTAATGGAGTTGTGATGTCTAGGGATAACTTGTAACATTCCTTATGGAATTTTAAGTATTCCATATTTATGTAATTAATTGAGAATGCATGTTTTTGAGGATGAGTATAACCAGCTTGGAGTAGGGTGGTAAAGTTGGTTTGGTAGAGTTGGGCTTTCAAGTTCCTAGAAGAGTAGTTGTGTGTGAAAGCCAAGAGCCCAATATTGAGATGATGTGGCCAACAAGATCTACATCAGGAACACAGTTTAATGAACTAAAAGCGAGGATCACAGATCTTGTACTTTGTACTTCAAACCTCAGTGTTTTCTAGATGAGGTTGGAGCAGAGGGAGGAAACAAACCTCGACGCTCTTACCTTAGGCACATAGAGTAAGGAAGTGAGGTGTTGACCTCGTATTTCAGCATTTTCCAATTGAGGTTGGAGTAGAGGGAAGGTAGAGAACTCAATGTTGAGATGACATGGCTTGGGGAGACATGGTTAGGATTTTTAAAGGAACTAAGTGGAGAGCATGACTAGAGATCAATAGTCAAGATCAATTAAGGAGGATCCATTATTGTTGATGTTTAATGAGCATAGGGGGATGTGGCTGGGATTAGTGCCAACTTTCCCATCTCCAATCAATGATTGAGATTAATTCATGGTTCCCCCTCTCAAAATTCAAAACCATTGTTGGAGGGGTCTACAATACCAATGATTTTGGTTGAGGTGGTTTCATACACTAGTGTTTCACTCAATAGAGTAGATTGACCTACCTACCTTGGATGGTGTGGTAGAGATGCACAGGAAAGGTAAGGACCATGTTGGTGCATGTAGAGATCCACGGACTTATGTGGACCCTTTTAATTTGGAAAAAAAATAATCAGCGTATCTTTTGATCCAAGAGTAAGATCAATATAAAATCTATATAGTTGGAAAGCACTCGTTGAGCTGAATTAAATGGTGGTATTAGTTTTAAGTTCCATAGACCTTGAGATAGGAGGAATTTTGTAATCACATCTCCATAATAGACCTTGGAGGTTGGGTTAAAACAAGAAAGTAACACCTTTTGTGCCTAAAGGGGTGGGAAGTGATTACATATGCACTATTAAGGCGCTCCTTGCAATTGGTCATAGGTTCAAATACCCCTTGAGTGAACTGACCAATTTACTACATAATTTTATTTAATCTTTAATATATATTTTCATATAATTTGATATTATTTATATGAGAGTAGTTTAACTTTTTTATGTTTTCATTTTTTCAAGCTTTTATAAATTTTTGGTTTCGGTTTTTGAAATTTTATTTTTTAAAGAAATGAATAAGGATATTATATTGGTGGCGCCTTTATTATGGGCAAGAACCCTTACATAAAATTATAAGATTTTATCAATGATATATTCAATAGTCCATACATTTAAAAGGCCATAACTAGCACTGCCATTTGTGCTTATACAAAAACCAAAATTACAATTATAGACACGACAAAAAGACCCAAGGATCAAACAACATTGACAGGGAAACATTAAACTAGATTAGGATTTGTAAAAACAAGCATAGAAAACCTCCAATTATGATGACCATCAACTGTGTCCATTGTCTGATAGGTCGTCTTCACTAGGGTGACAATATTTTTTATGCGCAGAAGAAACTCCTCACATAACTCATTTAGAGAAAGCTCCATGTTAATAAGGTGATGTAGGAGCTTCGCTTCCAGGAGAAGCTAGAAAATTTGTCATTATTTTTTTGCCATGCCATCTTGCTTTTTTCTAGCTTCCAACAAGGCTTTGGTTGCATCCAATATTATTTCTAGCATCAAACCATCTTTATCCAGCACTGGAATCTGCGAAATCTCAACCATACCCAAAAAATTCCATAGAGATCAATTAGAAGGATCTAGAACTTGATATGCTTTTCTGAGGAACTTGAAATGTTCAGGTCCTCGGTATGGTCGCTAGAATGTTCTGGTAGTGACTAGGCCCTTAAATGAGCAATGTTGTTTGTCTTGGTGGCATATGTGCTATGTTTTCGCACTTTTCACTGCATTATGTTCGATGACTATTGTGTTGAAAATGTGAGGTTTTCCTCTCTCCTTTTGCTACTTACTAATTAAAATGTGTTGAATGTGTCCTCATTGTCCTCTGTTCTTTTGCTACTTATGCTGTTATTTTAATTTAATAATTTCCCTTTTTACATTAATTTATCCATTTATAGAGTATTGGGAAATTTGGGGAAATAACCTTTAATCATAATATATCTGATGCAAAGGGGGTGATTCTTTTGGATTATGAATGAATGCACATGGAGGGGCCACATGGAAGCTAGGGATTGGGGGAAAAGAATACAATCGGGATAGTGAGTTATACCACTACGTGAATGGAGGTCGGGCAATGGAACAGTAAGCGAGAGTGGATCAGGCGGGAAAGAAGTGAGGGCTGAGTGGTTTTCGGAGGGGGGTGTGAGTGGTTAACAATACTGAGAGGGGGGGTGCGAAATCACAAAGGAGGGACACATAGAAGTAGGGAAAATCACTTTTTAGACCCCCCACCCCCCCCCCCCCACACCGTTAAAGAGAATATAGCGGGGGGGGTCCGAAAAGGCTATAGAGCCATTGGATTAAAATAGGCTCGTGATTAGAGAGGTGAACTCATGTAGTGTTTAACGTTGGCGGGAAGAGGTACAATGTTTAACCATGGGTGGACCTGAAAACCCTTTAAATTTACCATATAAATTATCGCATCCGGAGGGCTTATCGCAATCGGCGAGGGTACATGGGAGCAGAACAATAGACCCGAACCCAAAAACCCTTTCAAATCCATTATATAAATTATTGCATCCGGAGGGATTATCGCAATCGGCAAGCGATACCTTTACCATATTCCATTGTGCTATGCTGACGGACCGAACCCGATAGCCCATCAAATTGCAACATATAAAATATCACGTCCAGTGGGGTATTTCCACATCGCAATCACAATTGGGAGAAGGACTTTGCAGGGGACTAAAGCCATGTCAATTTTCAATAATACTGCAACTATTGCAGCCCTATTCTTCTTTAACCATGTTATCACCCAATTTGGGGTTCCGAAACAATTTGTCTCTGACCATGGCTGACACTTTAAAGGTGAGATATGGCATGAGCTATCCTCTCTGTTGGGCTTTGAACATCAATATTCATCATCTTATTACCCACAAGGTAATGGCCAAGTTGAAGTTGTCAACAAGATCCTTAAGACTATGCTTCAGTGCACGGTGAATAAACACAAGACCAAATGGAATTTAATTCTCTTCCCTACTTTGTGGGCCTATAGAACTTATGTCAAAACTTCCACTGGGTTCACTCCTTTCCACCTTGTTTTTGAAGAGGCTCAATAGTTTTACCAATCGAGTGTGAAATCCCTTCCCTTCACCTTTGTCATCGAACTCCTCCCGGGCACCCAACCTTTATAAAAATGAATCATCATGCTTGAGAGCACCACTGAAGACCGTCATGTTGTATTAAAAACCATCAAAGCATCCAAAAAGTGCACCAAAGCTCAGTATGACTGCAAAGTCCACCCTTGCGCCTTCCATGAAGGTGACCTTGTTCTTGTGTATGACCAAGCTCATGATGTCCCAGGACATGGGAAGTTTGAACCATTATGGATATGGCCTTATATCATCCATAAGTGTTTGGGAAAGGGGGCCCATACCTATTAGAAGGTCCAGAAGAAGAAATCCTTCCTAATCCTCGAAATGCACTCTACCTCAAAAAACTTTACCCACATAATTTCCCATTGAAATGTGTGTATCTCTTTCTTTCTTCTTGCATTTAGGTAGTTTGAATCTCCCACATCGTTACACATTGTATTCTTGCATCTTTCAAATGAATTCATCATCCACACTTTATATCAGTTTTTTCGATGGTGCGAGTCGCTTCACCAGGAATCTTGCCTCGGCAGCTCGGGCCATTTTCATCCCCTTGCATTCGTTAGTCCACTCCAATGACATTTTCATTGGATCTGCCACCAATAACCAAGCCAAACATGATTCTATGGTAGGTTTGTTAGCCAATTCCCTTGACCATAGCATCCTTCACCTTCATGTTTGTCTTGATTCCTTTCTACTTTTCATGCAATTGAATGGCATTTATCGTGTGCATAATCTTGTCCTATTTAGAAGATATCTACAAGTTAAGATTTTTGCACGTGAATTTGAATCCATTTCATTCAATCATGTTCCTAGAGCCCAAAATCAATATGTAGATACCATTGATAATAACATTTTAAATTGGCATTTATCACATGTAAGAAGACATCCATAAACAAATGGTGAACCGTAATTGTCGCAAAAAAGATGCATAACCATAAATATGTATCGTAATACAGTTTTTTGATTCACTTACTCTAAATACATTCGATGTGCTCATTCACATGTTATTATAAAATAAAAATGGGGACCCACATGTCCCTATGCCTAATAACTATCATCTGGAAGCTCCCAAGCCAAAGACTCCATTCCCCCAACCCGTAGATCTCGTATTGCCTGACTGACCATCGTAATAAACCACATGATTCCTCGCCACACTAAGGGAAGACTCATGCACTCATATGTATATTGATCTTCTAGCTCATGACACCTGCGTCTGTCACCCTGATCAGTAATACGTCACATCTACATTAGATATCCTCCATTAGATAATCACCACCTGGTCTCTGTTGTGACGAGGTACCACCCTGATCTACAGCCTCTATCATTGTGGCTCATCTCGTGTATCATGTCAGCCTCACCGATGCTATATCTGCATACCAAAAGTTTATAAATTAGTACCACATATATATTTCTTAAACTACAAATGCATCAAATGTATTGAAACTTTCAGTTACCATCTGTGCCCCATGCCCTTCTGGTGGAAGTGGTAAGTGAGGATCCTCCTGATAGTTCATGCCACCGTATGGATAGGCATCTATATATAGTGCCATTTGGTCCCAATGAGTGAAAAAATTAAGTCGAAACACTCGTTTGACTCCCCCTCCTCCACCTCATCTCAGTAGCTACCCCCAACGGCACATCCTGAGCTCCGGTGGGCCCCCATCACAGATCTAGACATGAGATCGAATAGTGGGGATCTTCTCAAAGAAGAGTGAGCATAAAAATGTCTCAAATGAACAGTTATCATTGGTCCTCAATCTACATAATGTTAACTATCATTTTAATGACAACAACATCATTTGGGCCCACCCATAGTAGGTCCCTCCCATCACACTCTCCACCAGCATCATCTTCCCTCCAGTGATATGGTGGAAGGCATGACTACCACAAAAATGCAACACTGTCGCGACTATAGCTCATGTCTCTAGCCTCTCAAAGTCAATGATCTGTATGTTCGTTCCCCTTGCACAACTCCCCGGTACACAATGACGATCAACAAACTCATCAATATGTCTCCCACAAAGCAGCATTGGATGTATCTCCCTTACCACCCCTAAGGGGGGAAGTCTTATCAGAAAATACATGTCTTGGATTGTGATCTCGACCATGTGCCCTTGTACTACAAAGGCCTCCTAATCTGGTTCCTAGTAACTCACTATCCTCAACAGCAAGGGCTCACTAGCCCTCATCATAGGTTCTCTAAGAACTTCAGCATGCCATATCGTGCCAACACCCCTCTCACTGCTTGATTTCCCTGAATCTCAACATGGAGGGACTCATAATATCTTTCTCGCCATGATACCTTTAAATTTTACATACTTTCAAAATACCATTATTTTTTTCAGCCAAGAGTCGAAGGCATGCATGTCTAGTACTTAGCTTCAATGTCCAACAAACCCCTAGTCCTGCCCATCTTCTCAACCCAAAATGCATTGTTTGCCCTCAAAACTGCACTGGATACACTTGTGGGCCCCATTCTTGTGCTCCAAAGTTTAGATCAAGCCCCTAAAAGTGTGTTACGACTGCGAGGATAAGTAGGGGTCCCTCGTAGAGAGATGAAACCCTAATCTGAAAATCTAATCCACCAAAATTGATGAGTAAGGCTAGGCCACCTACCTCCAACTTATAGATCCTGATTCTAATGGTCGGTTTGTCTGATATGATCTCCACAAGATTTAGGGCTTGCCCCTCCTCTCCAAATTCTCCACAGCTCACTATGCAAATGAATTAGATTTAGAGGCAAAAAGCAATTTTATAGGAAAAACCCTAATTTTTCAGTCACCCATTGCGACCAAACCCTAGCTTCGTTTGATGAACCATCAACACTATTGAAAATCTCTCACTGAGTTCTATAATGGGTCTCTCTTTTTTTTTGGTAATTTGACACTTGATCGGGAAGCCATTTTTTCCATGAGGTCTCACTTTGGTGCCTCTTAAAACTGAATTTCTTCATTTGAGCCACCCATACTCTGGTACCGCTTTACCTTTGCACTGGTTAATGCACATGTTGATTTTCATCATGATTAACCATCATTTACTCATTTTTTCATGGTCCCCTTCGGGCATCTCCCATTTGGCAGCATCATCGGGTCACCCTTGTTCAGAGCATAAAAGATGAGTCACCCTTGTATTTATAGCTTCTATTCCAAGTCGTCAGTCTGCCACCCATCTTCTTTGATTCCATGATCATCCCTGGTGGCAGCCCATCAGCCACTCTACTATGACCCCACGTGCCATTGTTGAGGATTCCTTATTGCTTTGACTCTGGTAGGCCCTCTTATGTCAAACTCAATACATTTATTCCAGAAGAGTGGTCTAGAGGGAAGTGTACCTTGGTTCCAGCTTCCATCTTTGTTAGGTGTCTCAGATCAATCAAAGGGAATCATCATTTCCATTTGACTTGGTTTTTTCTCACGTGTTCAACACCATCTCCTTATTGCATGATTGAGATTCGTACACTTGATAATTCGATGATCCAAACGATTGTCCCAGTGATTCCTGGGTTTGTGTCAGATGTTCCAGACCTCATGAGGGGGTGGCCCTTCAAGTAACCCCCCACATGCCCAGATGACCATAAATGTTGATCCAACCTCAGATGTAGTTTCGCAGATGTGATGGGTTCGATTTCTGCCACTTGCAGTGCCCACAACACACATGTATCCTTCAAATGATCCATTCAGATCTTCAGAGCCCTTTCTTTTCCAACTGGGCTTCTTTGGTTGTGACCCCCCCTCACCATGTCAGCTTGAGCAACATTATGTCTCATGTACTCAGATGTTATTATATTCAGTCTTGGCCTATGTTTTTCCAAGAACATTATATATATGGGATCCATTGTGTTATTTTCTGCTCCATTGATGCCAATGTGTCATGTATCATGTAATTTGTAGCTCAGTCCCAAATTGTTGGGCTCATCATAATTCTTTGTATGTAGTTATCTCGGTGGGTATGGGTATGCCTCCTCTACCTCATTTGAGATCACGTACTCCCACATAAAAGGGGACTTCTATCAGTTTCTCGCCCACTCCATTTTTTTCCGTCCTTGCATTGCTTCAGTTCTCTCTCTCTTTGACTCTCCTTTGGTGTCTCATGGAAGCATAACCTACAACATATTTCGATCATACGATTTTCTCCTAACACTCATACGTTGGGGGGTAATTTGTTATCACCAAAAAAATGATCACCTAGCCATTTCTAAGTAGGCGGATCGAAATACACCATGTAGGATTAATTTTACCATAGTAAAATCACTTTCACAATGAAAAATAATTTAGTAAACCACTTTGATTAAATTATTTTCTAATTTAAATAAGAAAACCAATGAGCATAATTAGATAAATCATTATTTATTTAATTTTCTCTAGGAATAATTATTAAATAATTGTTTAAATAATTATTCCTTGTCACATTTAACTAAATCCCCTATGAATAATTTAAAAAGTCACTATTTATTTATTATTCCTTATTTCCATTATTGGAATAATTGTTAAATCACTATTTAATAATTATCTCAATTTCACGCCATTCTTAATCCTCATGAAAAAATTAATAAATCATTTTATTTGTTAATTATTTATAAATAAAAATATTTAACCATTTTAAATATATTTTCTCTCTCCCATAAATGTAATAAAGTATCCCTAGCAGTTATATCTTGATTTGGTCAATATTATTTTATTATTCTCCATTTTCGAGATTAACTCAATACTTTGTTATAAATAGGAGAGTTTTTCATTCATTCTTCAACATGATCATAATCATCGTCACCATTATCGTCTTTTTTCTTTTGAAATCCAATTTGAGTTATCCACATTTTTTTTTGTTTTTTCACATATTGAGAGAGAAGATCGTTTACTAAAGCATCAAGTACATCAAAGGACCCATCCCACAAAGGGGGATTTGCAAACCCTTTTGTAGATCTCCTTCACCAGGTGTTTTTAATAAAGAATTTATTCAATTAAAGTCTTTCCATTTGGGTTATTACATTGGATATATTTATTGTTGTTTGTTGTTCAGTATCGTCTATATTTTTGTTACAGTTTTTTCCATTTTTATTGTAGATCTGAATCACAAGCAGCCATCAACTTGTTGTTAGGGTCACTTCTCACCTAGTGACTTAAGTGAAGTTTTTCTGGTACACCTTCCAAGAAATTTCACACTAACAACAATGGTCAGAAGGGATGTGAAATTTGATGAGGAGTGTTTTGGAGAATTTAGCATCTATGGATAAATACTAATTCCCTAGATAAGTAGTTGTATCTAGAACAACAGTTTAAAGTGTTTTAGACTTTTACTATAAGCAATAGATAAGATGAGAAGATAGAAGGCCTATCTGTAGTTCGGCCTTCCTCTCTTCTCCCTTGTATCGATTCCGTCGCTCCTTCCCATACTTAATCCACTTGAGAAGTACCCTGTAAACACAACAGAAGACAAAAATTGATCAAAGCATACAATCTATTGAATATAAGTGAAAGGAATCGGATACAATTCACACACTTAAGCTTTATGAAAAATACAAACATATGGAAAAAAGGTTCAAACACTTTATTAGATAGAAGAAGGAATTACAACCATTGGTGTCTGATTCAAAGCCATTCCTCCAGCTTGGATCCCATCCACATCACATCAAAAGCATGACAAACTTGTAACATCACAATACTTGCTTCAAGGCCAAATCTCATAGCAACATTATCTCCTTACAATTCAACATAATCCAGCCCCTTATCACTTATATGAGTGGTCAATTTATAGGAAGATGAAGGAGGTTTTGTCATTAATGGTGGCATTGAATGGCCTTCCATACTTGGAATTAGTTCCATGGAGGAAGGGATGAGAGGATAGGATGCACCTTAACTCATTCCTCCTCCATTTTTGAGCTCATAGGAGTTGATAAGTGAAGGAAACTTCTAGATGACTCCAAAAGATAAGAATATTCTCCAAACCCTATGTGAATTTCGCTCATTCTCGCCCAGTGCAAGTGAAAGGAAGCCTAAGTGCTTTGCAAAGCACCCTGGTAGTGGACTTAACTACTCTGCAGCGCACCTTCATAACAACTTACCTGTGCTGGTCCCTTTAGAGACTATTTATGGACGTCTTTAAGTCATGAAATTGTCTGGGAAGGAGGCATTCAAAGGGGTGACTTGTTTAGGGCATGAAGCAATTGAAATTAGGGTTTGATGAGCCCTAAAACACTGAACTAGATGTTGGGATTTGATGTGCCTAAATGGATCTGTAACATCTGCCCCCTAAAGCATGAAGTTGGAAAAATGTCAATGTCGAATGAAATGCTTTACAATGTGATAAGGAGGTATCAAAGTGGAAGGTGACCTACATCAATTACAATACATATATCATGATATTTGATTTTTCATGAATTGCTGAGGGAAGGCATACCCATGCTCAGCTTATAAACTTTCATTACATGTACATAAATAGTCGTCTATAGATATAGACCCATGATTGGAAAGACTATCAATGTAAACCCATTGTACATATGATTTAGTACTCCTGAAATCGCAGCCCGGATGGATGAAACTAGATCTGGGGTCTTCAATCTCATTCAACCGTTCGCTCAAGTACAAGTCTAACCATGTGAATATGTGATCTGAAGTCGAACATGGGAAGACACCATCTGATTACCAGCCAATGATGTGAGTTGTCAATAGATGCGAGAGAACTCACCGATAATGATAATGATCCTCAAGGTACTATAGTACATTTTGCATGGTGTGAATAGATGATTTGATGTTGAACACCATACAAAGTCTTTCAATAAAAGGCCATTGATGTATGCCTATTGCCAGAAGCAAGAAACCTTCCATTAATGAATGCAAGCCTCAAGGCACTGAATGGGTGTTTCTAAGTCAACTTCTTAGATAATGTGTTGATGTTGACAAGAAGTGACTCATCACAGGAGGGCCTTGATGTATCCCACATCAATGACACGAAATGGCTGTAGTGATTTTAAAGATGGAATTTGACTGACGATACAAGGTTCAAGAATGGCAGTCATGAAAATGAAGGTTTATGGTATTGCAAAAGATGAATTTTGACTGAATGACTTCTCTTGAACATGTCGGCGACACTAAAGTGAATTGGTAGCATTAACTCAAAACAAAGTTATGGATGGTATGATAGACCAATGATGTGATAACCATCAAGCTAATAACCCAACCCAAATAGTCACAGTGATGGAGTGAAAGTGTCATGTTCAAGAGCAACCTGCTACCATAAAGTGGTTTTCCCCTTTTCCCATTTTCCCCAATCATTGTTGACTAGTACCTCTTTATTTTTATCAAGCTTGAGGGGGATAACATATGCTTGTTGTATAATTTCACCCTTCGGGTGAATCCATCACTATTTGATGTTTTAACGAGTCTAGCGAAGGTGAAACTCGATCTTGTCTAGATGGACAAGTTTGTCGCTATTTCATGTTTTAGCGAGTTTAACGACAAAGATAACTCAGTCCTTTTCATGTTTAGAGAGTTTGAAAAGGAACAAAATAAAACTCCACAAGTTATTTTTCATAAATTAATCTCTCAAGCCTGAAAAAGCGTAAAATAATACAAGAGAGATATCATTTCCAATCCATTAACAAGCTGGAAAGGACAAGCACTCGGCAATATTTTCATATTTAGAGAGTCTGAAAAGAGCTTAAAGAGGACTCCATGGGGGTTCCTTTTTCATTTTTAACAGAGCTCGAAAAAGAGATAAAAGTGTGCTCTATGGTCAAAGGTACAACTTATAATCGAGCACGTTGAATTCTGTAGATTAGTTAACCTACTCAAGGCATCGCCAAATGGATAAAAAAAATCTGTCTCATAGGAAAAATAGGTAAGTACTAATGTTTAATCGATTAATGAACATGAAATAAACATAAAACAAGTTTTTACCATGACATTTTACCATGTGAAACTTACCATTTAGTTTTGTGCTCCGAGCTTAGTTTTTACCTCGACTTTCACCAGCTGATTGTGAGAGATTCTACGGACCATTTCTCGAGCCATCTGGACCAAATAGGAACTAAACTTCTCTTCTTTCTTTTCAAGTCATTCTTTTGTCATTTCATGCAAGTTTTAGGGTTTTTTGGGGCCCCTGGGGTTTCATTTTTTTCGACCTAGGATCAGCGTAGGCTTTCACATCGAAAATTGCACTAAAGAGCACCCAGATAGAAGGTTGCATGCTCTGCAGTGCACTGTCTCTATGTCTAGGCTGCGCTGGGTGCATTTCCCAAGTTTGTTTTAGCTGTTTGCTCCAGAATTTGTCTTGTTTTTTGCATGGGAAGGATCCTAATTTAGCTTATGATTGTGTTTCAGGCTTTCATCAGATCAAAATGTCAATTACATGGCAAGAAAGAGAGCATGAAGAACAAGACATGGCTTCCCTAAACAATCCGGGTACAGTTGAGGCCCTCAACAATTGCAGGTTACTCAAATACTTTAATTTGTCTGGAATGAGGCAACAAATAGAACTACTACAGTTCCTTGTTCATGCATGGGATTCGATAGATCAGAATTTTCACATTAGGGACAATATGATCCCTATTACCATTGAGTATATCTACTTTCTTACCAGACTGTCGAGACGAGGTGCCCCCATCTCACTTTCTGGATTTGCCCGTGGAGGTGATCGGTGAGAGATTATATCAGACAGTTTTGTCATCCAGGTACACAGCCTAGCAAGAATGGGAAATAAATATCATGGATGTAGGTGATTTGCCTTTAAGAACAATCCTCTTCACAATCGTAAAATTGACTTGCAGTGTGACACTCCATCTAGCGAATAGATCTTATATGCAATATGAACTAGAGTGTCTAGAACCAAAAGTTTTCAACTAGTGCGAGGTTGTGCTTTCTTTGCTGAAAGAACAACTAACTAAGGTAAAAAGCGGTAAGACGAAGAATTTTTGATATGGTTTGATCTTAATTGCTTTTGCCTTAGAAAGAATCCCATTGATGTAACCACAGCATGTTTCTCTGGGTGTGGCTGGTCCCAGAGATCCATGTATGTAGAGGTGGGTAGAATTGATGGCTCGACATGCGAGTTAGCCAACAATCATTTTCTCCCCTACATTTTTCAGCTGGCTTGAGGGACAACATCTTGTTATCAAGAAGCATCCATACTCAGGGATGGATTTCCATGGAGATCTAGATTTGATTTTACCAATTGGAGCACAATGGGGTGCTATGGGTAAGTTGTTTGACCAAAGTGTTTTTTTTTTCAAGTTTCTACATGTTTTTTTTGTTTTTAATGTTTCCAAGACTAAACTAAAATTACTCTTATGCATGTAGATGTGGGTATTGTTCGACTTGCGGGACACCAACAGGTTGTAGGTGGTCCAGCGAAAAGAAACATCGGGAGAGTAGTTCTCCAAGAATTAGATTTGGCCAAAACCTTAGTAGAGTTGCGGGATCACATAGAGGGATTAACCCTTGGTATTCTGGATATCCGAATCAAGGAGTTGCCTATGAGGCTGCAGCGCCACACTATTAGTGTTCCTAACCGTTGGGCTAGGATTTTGCGCATGATAGACAGGTTGTGACCTATTACCATGAGCACTACTAGATCTAACTAGGATGTTTTGTGTGCATTTTTCAGTTTTTGGGTCAGATGACCAAATGTGTCTTGGGCACAAATTTTGTAAAAAAATTTAAAACACCTATCTATTTTACTTTCAAAGTTTTTCTATGGTTATATGAAATCCTATTCAATTTGATGATGTGAATTGAAAATACTACATTTACATGTGTCGCAAATGTCTATTTAACACATAATTCGTTAGAGAAACAGTTAATGTGTTAAGATTTCTGGAAATATGTTTATATTGAATGCGTTCAAAATGTCTTTCCAAAATACGAACTCTAAGGAACATACGAAAAATTGTTGGATTTCGGACAGTATAAATGTTTGTTAGTTGTAGTACAATGAGTTGTGAGTCCAGCCTAATGATGATTCGGAAAATGTCAAGTGAAATGGCATTAGAGAGTAGTTCAATCAACACGCTATACTCAGCGATATTGTTTGTCGATCGACCAATACAAATCCCTTGGAGACACACTAACGTTCCACTTGGAGCGAAAATAGCCCATGTTGCAGAAGAAAAATTCTGCATACTATGACTAGCACCATCAGTGTAACCAACAAAAGGTTCCGAAGACTCCGACATCTACAACAAATGCAAAGTGGATTACTAACCAGATAAAAATCTCTAAAAGAAACACACAAACACATGCAATGAAAGCATATATACAGTGAGTTTTACTACACTTAATCAAGCATAGTAATGTTTGAGGTACAAACCATTTCGGGGCTACGACAATGAAATCCCATCATAATCTACTAACTTGTAGGCACCTTTTGCCAAAACACATTTGACAATATAAGGATCCATCCACATTGGTTCAAATTTTCCTGCTCCAAGTTTATCAGCTTCCTAATCATAAAGCAAGACCAGGTCTCCTTTTGAGAAGATACGAGACTTGACATTTCTATCATATTGCGCCATAATACATTTCTTATGCGCTTTGTTAGCCAATGCGGCATCACAATGTGTTTCATCCAGATGGACTAATTCTAAGAAATGTGCTTCTTCTTCAGAAGTGTCAGGTAACAAGTCAATCGCAAGTTTGAGTGATGAAATTTTACATTGTATCGGTAAGATTTCTTCCAAACCATACACCAACTGAAAGGGTGTGAATCCAATTGCATTTCTCACCGAGGTTTGATATGCCCAAAAGGCAGAGTACAGGATTAAATGCCAATTTCTCTTATTAACCCCTATCATTCTTTGCAACATCTACTTCAGGACTTTGTTGATGGCCTCAACTTGTCCATTCGCTTGTGGGTAATATGGGGTAGAACTATCATGTGACAGTCCTAACTTAGCCGTCAATTCAGCCATCATGTGATTAAAAAAATGCGACCCATGATCTGTAACTATGGCTTGTGGTACACCAAACCGGGTAACCACATGGTTAAAAAAGAAAAGAGCAGTCGTTTCGCCACTGTTGTTCAATGTTGGCATCGCCTCGGCCCATTTGGTAAAATAGTCCACAACAACTATAATACACCCATGCCCCCTAGCCGAGGTGGGGTTACATGTCATAAAGTCAATGCCCCATTTGATGAATGGGCTAAAAACAACGACTGGATGCAGTGGTGTAGGTAGTAATCTAGTTTTTCGGTCATATATCTGGCATGCATGATAGCTTCTGACAACAATAATACAATCTTTAAATATAGTTGGCCAGAAGTAACCAGCACGGAGAATTCTCTGTGCGGTCGCATAACCTGAGAAGTGTCCACCACAATCACTAGAATGGCAATCATTCAATGCTTTCTCAGCTTCCTCATGCATGAGCCACCTCTGTAAAATCATATCGGTACCATGACAGTAAAGTGTGTCACCAATGATTAGATAACCTTTGGCTTGGTAACGAATACATCGTTGTTGCAAGCAAGAGGTATCTTGCTAGAAAGTTTGGGTCTGGAGATAGATCAGTATATATCCATACCATGCGTCAGATGACAAAATTAGAAACAGAGACTCATCCAATATTGATGGTTCAGATGTTGAATCAATGGAGGTCGAGGGAAGGTCACATAGTAACTCAACAAAAACTAGAGATTTATTTGATTTGGCCTTGATGAATTCCAAATCAAACTCCTGTAAAATAACTATCCATTTTGAGTATTTCCCCCCTAGCAGTTGACGTGACAAAATGTATGTCATAGGGTTGCAATCTGAAATGACAATTGTTTTCCTTAACAGGATATAATGGCGAAAAATTTGAACAGCGTTCACAACTGCCAAAGCTAGTTTTTTGACATAAGAGTACTTACTTTCTGTGTCGTTGAGATTACAGCTCAAGTAATAAATCGGATGTTCAATCCCATTTTCTTCCTGGACTAAAACCATACCAATGGTTGTATCTGCAGCGACGAGATACAGGTAATGGACATTTTGGTAATTTGGAGAATACATTAATGAAGCTTTGATCAAGGTATCTTTAAGAGTGTCAAAGGAAGCTTGCGCGACCTGATCCCAATGAAAGGGTATCTCCTTTTTCAAAAGACGTGTAAAACCTTTAGCCATCTCAGCATAATTAGGAATGAACCTCCTCAGAAAGTTTTCTTTCCCTTGGAGTCTCTGTAACTGTAAAAGATTTGAAGGTGGAGGCAAATCCAGAATTGCCTGAACCTTTAATGGATGGATTCAAATCCCCTCTCTAGAAACTACAAATCCAAGCAGCCAACTAGAAGCAACACAAAACACACATTTGTGTGGATTGAGTCGTATCTTGTAGTGTCAGCACCGTAAAAATATTTCTCTCAAATGTTGTGGGCGATCAGTCTACTTTCGTGAATGAGCCTGTAAATTGTCAAGTTAGGGTTGAACAATGTGCTTGATGTCATGGAAGGCATAATTCATTGCCCTCTGAAAAGTGGCCTCAACATTCTTCAAACCAAATGGGAGTTTCCTATAAGTGAATGTGCCCAATGGACAAATAAAAGTTTTTTTCGATTGGTCCTATGGGCATATATTGATTTGATTGTAGCCGAAAAAACCATCCATAATGAAAATATTTCACATCCGACACATTCATCAATAATTTGGTCAATAAAAGGAGTAGGATAATTGTCTTTTGGACATGCCTGATTTACATCCCTATAATCGACACACACTCGTATTGTTCCTTGTTTCTTCATGATAGGAACAATACTGGAAACCCAATCAGTAAGAGGAACAAGGTAAATAAAACCAGCCCTCAAAAGTTTTTCAACTTCTACTTTAATTGCAGCAGCTTTCTTTGGATGAACAGGTCAAAGCCGATGTTGAACTGGCTTGACATCAGGGTACATTTTGATTTCGTGTTCAGCAATAATAGAGTCAATTCCTGGCATCTCCTCGTAAGACCATGCAAAGATATCTCTAAATTCATGAAAGAGAGTACTGTAATTATCAAGTTCTGATGGAGAACAAGATTTGCCAACATGAATATTCTCTACAATATTATGCTTGGTCTAAATATTAATAGAAATCGTTTCTTCAATATTTGACAAGTTTCGCTTAGATTCTACTGTGTCTATGAAAACTGAATTCGATAGGAAATCAACGACTAATGGGTGGTTTAGTTCATTTGAATAATCTTCAATGTCATCTGGAAGATGGGAATGATGATGATAATCTTCCCATAGTTCTTCTCCTATCATCATTGATTGGATGATTCCTTCATCTGTAGAATGTATACATGAAAAAGGATCTGAAGAAGTACCATATTCTAATGAACAGTCTACCAATACAATTGTTGAGTGCGTATTTGGGTTTGTCGCACAAGCCCGAAAAATTGATTTCTATGATGATTCAATGGGGCTTAATGACATTACCTCAATATTACTATCAACTTCAACCTTGTTGGTAATTCTCCTTAAATCAGATGAGGTGCAGGAAACCATATTACAAGTCTCTACTCCTGCCACTTCTACCAAATTCAATGGTGACGGTAGGGTAAAAGTACCCATTAGGGAAGGATCTTTAAAGAGACCTACTCCAACACTCTGAAGTGACAGCGGGGGTCCGTGTACCAACGGAATGCTTCCTGTATCCTGTGAACTATTGGCAAAGAAGGCTAGCTAATCAATGACTGTGATTCCACCCTTAGAAGGGAATGCAATAGTACGAAAGTACGTGGAAACCACAGCAGCCATAGCATATACCCATGGCCTTCCCAGTAAAATGTTGTAATCAAGGAGTTCGTCAACTACCTCAACTTCAACAGTAATTGATTTTCCCCCCACTTCGATTTGCAGGTTACTCAAAATCCCAAAAGGAGTATATGTTCTTCCATCAAATGCTTTCAACGTGGTTGGTGATCGTGACAACATCGGTGAACCAAGTGCTTTCCAGCAGCTCATTCACATAATGCAAGTAGATGCCCCCTCATCAATAATAGTTTGGTGAACATTCTTATTGAGAGCTTTTACCTGAATTAGGAAGGCTAACTATGCTGGTAACTATGGTGTATATCCCACATGGTTAAAAACCACAAGATTAGAATCCGTAGGATTTACTCTTCCTATTGATGATTATAAAGCCTGCTTCTGGGTGGGACAATTTGTAACACCTTGAGTGTCAACATAGCAGAAGGTGATTGAGCAAGATCTTCCACTATGTTATAATTTTGAGCTGCTCAAGCCCAAGGGTTAAATGTCAATACGTGCACAACTCCCTTTGGTGATTTTATTGTCAATTCTGGTACAATAGGTGGAATATTTTCATATGAAGTCGAAGTCGAAGGATGAGGTTTATCAGTGGCCTGATTATTCAACGATGATGGTGGATTTCCATAATCTTTGTTTCTCGTTGACACCAAAGCTTCATTTTGTGGCTTTGTGAAGGATAACATGAGTACTTGGGATGTGGAAGCATGGTCTGTTGCAACCAAATGTGTCTCCGGATTTCGAAATGGATCAATCAACACAGACAATGTGTTCGAAGTCTTTAAAAGTTTAGAGATCTCGGAGTGGTGTGGACAATCTCTCGTAAAATGCTCGTTATTATAGATTAGACATGGATAACGAGGTTTCCTTGCCAAAGCATAGGAATCAGATGATTTCTTTGGAGGGGAATTATCTTGTTTCTTTTTATTTTTCCCCTTTTTCTTGCTTCCAGGTTGCTTTGGATTTTTGCCTTTTCAGATGACATGACATTAATTTCAGAAGCAAGAGCGCTTTCCGATGCATTGGTAGTTTGATTGTAACAGCAAGGGTTTGACAAGATGGTCTTCCCACCATTTGTGTGCTCGAAGAACTGATCACACCATCACTGGCATGAGAGTCCTTACTCGATTATGGAGGAGGAGGAACAGTGAAAGCTGGTTGGGGTGCATTGGGAATTTTATCATAAAGCATGCCGGATTGTGTGTAAATCAAATCCAAGTATTGGGCATGAGAAATTACGACTCCACCTTTTTCCACATCCTCGGTGATTGATGGCAACAAGGATTTTATGAACCACTCAGCTAAAGGCTAATCAAGAACATATGTCTTAACCATTCGATGATGACATCGCCACTCATGAATATGATCTGATATATGGGTAGCAGTCGTCTATTTAAAGTTGGTTAGGAGTTCCATTCTAGTCTTGTATCTGATGGGTAACTCGAAGTGGGTCAAAAATGTAGTGGCTAAAGTGGTGAAATTGTCGAAAGAAGCTCTTGGCAACTCAATGTACCATTTAGCAGTTGGACCAGTAAGTGTTCTTTGGAAAAGAGGAAGTCTAACCAAATCATCATTTAAGGAGTTTTATGAGCACCACAGATGAAAGGTCATGACATGATTTGATGGGTCTTCTCCAGGATTTCTGTTAAATTTCAGAATGTCAGATGGTAACATATGCAGAATTATCGGCCACCAAAGTGCATGTAAGATTGGGTCATTAGTGAGCCGATTTAAATCTGGTAATTTTAAAGTTGGTACAAATGGCAACTGTCGATTCAAGTTAGGTTGAGCATACCCAGGATATGATGGAACTGCCTAAGCAATAGGTCTTTGCATACTGACATAGGGCATCTACATTTGGTAACCTTGGTATGGTTGTTGTTGAACAAAACCAACATAAGGTGGTTCTTGATAACCAATTTGAATGTGTGGTTGTCAATAACCTGCAAATCCTTGTTGACCAGGACCTTGGTAAGCTTGATATTGACCAAACCCAGGTTGAGCCTATTGAGCAAGTCCAAATTGGGGTTGGAATTGCTGGAATTGGGGTTGTTGAAATTGAGGCTGCCACGGTTGTTGAATCAACTGTTGTTGTTGTTGGTACAACTGTTGTTGATTTAATGGTTGTTGTTGCCCAGCAATGAAAGGTTGGCCAGGTTGTGAATAAACTATACCAGTGTAAGCTTGGGTCAATCCAGATAAGGGTATACTAACGTGAGGTTGCTGCTAAACCCCGAAAACAAGTGGTTGTTGTATGGAAACTTGAGGAATTTGAACTTCTTGACCTAAAACTTGTGGTTACAAGGTAGAAGGATCAGTTTGTATTGGTTGAGATACAACAGTTTGAATTTGTGACTGTGGTACAGTAGTAACAACAGGTGTAGTAGGAATAGCTGACACAGTTTGCATTGGTTGTGTTGGATACAAAAGCCTTGGTTGAACTGGCATTGTTGGTTGCCATTGACAAACTCTAATTCCAGATTGACTTGAATACTGTGGGATATTACCATATGATGGTCCTCCAGAATAAGGAGGATACGGTGAATAAGCATATTTCTCTCCATATGGTGGCAATCCAGTATTTAATGGATACATAGGTCTTTGTTGACCAGATTTCCCAGCTTGATATTGATATGTAGGATCAAATTGTTGAGTTCCCGTTAGAGAAGAACTAGGTAAAATTCTGGTTGAGGACATGGGTGATGACCATGGTGTAGAAGCAACCCCTGAGTGGGTTCCAGATAAATATTGGTAACCAACCGGGATGGACGGTTCACCATAAACGTGTGACTCAGGTGTGGTAGAAAACATCGAGAAGGTTGCAACAGAAGACTCTACTGCAATTGCATCAGATGATACAGTCTGAGATGTTGACGGTTGTTTAGCCATAGTTAACTGACCCAAAAGTTGTCCTAAAGAATCAACGGGTACTTGAAAATAAGCAGGATCAAATGGAGCAGTAAAATGAGGAGTATGAGGGTAAAGATAAAGCTCAGCTCCAAAGTGGAAAGGGGTTACAGGTGTAGAATCTTCTTCTAGTTCTTCCTCTATAGCAATTAGACCTGGTGGAAGAACTTTACCGTCAGGTCCGTAAAATATTTCTGGTGTTGAAAAAGTTGAAGTTTCAATAATTACTAATGTTTGAGGGGTAACCAGTTGATCGTCTTCTGCTAAAGTAACAACTTCTGAATTTTCAAATTCGAAGTCCAGATGTTCAGGTAAATGAACAATAGTTTCAGTAAGAGGTTCCTAAACAACTTCAGGTTCAGATGTAACTTTTGTTTGAACTGGGATAGGTTCTGGATTAACTTCTGGTTGAACTGATTCAAGTTCAGAAGTACTTTCTTGTTGGGCAACTTCAAGTTGAGGATCAACTTGTTGTTGAACAATATTGGTTACTATTTCACTAGGATCAGTGCTAATGTGCTCAGGTAATTGTGAAACTTCTTCTTCAGAAACAAATGTACCAGAAATGGTTGGAGTAACTGGAATCTCAATACTTACCAAAATAGATGATTCAGGCAATTCAGATGAAGAACTAGGAGTTCTTGATGTACTAGAATCAGTTAAGCGAGACCGCTTTGTCAGAATAGGTGTCACTTCGGGTGGCAAAGGCGGTTTGCTCACTGTTCTCCGCTAATGATGGGGTAAGGGTTGATGTTCCTCCACAATTGTTGATTAATTTTATTATTAGAAAAGAAATAAACAAAAAGGGGTATACTAGGCAAAAGGTTTACCAAGCAATTGTGAACTACAGAATACCTCCTGGCGAACCAAGAAGTATGGGCAGGCAATCTCCCTGAATGCTGTGTTCGGTGTGTCACAGTTTACAAGGCGGCCAACTCGGTTACTTAAGGATGGATAGCAACCTAGAGTTGTCCTCCCATATATACCCAAAGGTACATGGAGGCCCAGTCCGCATAAGCACTGTCTAATGCAAAACCCCATAGTGAGAGCATTCCCAGATACTTTACGTATTGTAACACCACCCTATATACCCAAAGGTACGTGGACGAGCTACGATATACTCACATACGTGGAATTAGGTATCACACTCGGGATGTATTGCAAACAAGTTAGCGACAATTGCTTTGTTTTACAATGCCGGAACACATCTCTAGCCTAGAACCACTAAATGTTCTCGTTAATGACAATGCTCCATTAGGTAAATTGATGTTAATTTTAAGTTGATATTGCTTAGGATTTTTCCTTTCAAGCTCACCATGTGATGTATTCTGAAATTCCTAGGAATGCAACTATCATGATAAGCATTCTTTCCATTCAATTTAATGATGAAAATCCTAGCTACTCAGGGATAGAGCAATCAGAATTATTTTGATCAAAGATCAAAGAGCACAATCTAAATGCAATTTCCCTACACTATTCCTATGAGTACACACAAACTTTTTCAATGCAACATGCATGTATTTCTTTTTGATTTCCTTAATGTGAATATGAACAAAAGGAAATATGCACATAAAATCAATCAATCTTTCATAAGAATGAAGACTTTTATGACAGTGTTAATTCGAAGGAAGAGAAGACTTTACGACACTTTCTTTCGAATGAAGATTAATCAATTATTTCCTAACTTTGACTATTGATCGATAATGACAAAGAAAACATGAAGAAACGTTAATCAATCCAATCAAAGTTGGGCTAGACCAAGAGATAATAACTCATTTTTCTGAGACATAGCATTCATTGATCAATCAACAAACAATAAAACAGAGAAAATTTAACTCTTTCCAAAGGTGGGAAACTGAACCTAGGAGGATCAGCGCAGCTAGAGTGGGAGACAGTGTGCTTCAGAGCACTGTCCCTAAGCCAAGGGTGCTCTGCAGCGCACTGTGTCCCTCACAAGCCTGCACTGGTGATAGTAAGCCATTTCAAGAGGAAATTTGACATAGTTTTGACCACTTTTTCAATGTAAACAGCTGAATTACAGTATATGAACACAAATAAGGTCTACAAGGATGTCTTAGGAGGTGGATAAGCTACTAGGAAATAATATTATTCCCCAGTGGGGTCGCCAATTTGTTTTGGAGAATTTAGCATCTACGGATAAATACTAATTCCCTAGATAAGTAGTTGTATCTAGAACAACAATTTAAAGTGTTTTAGACTTTTCCTATAAGAAATAGATAAGATGAGAAGATAGAAGGCCTACCTGTAGTTCCGCTTTCCTCTCGTCTCCCTTGTATCGATTCCATCACTCCTTCCTGTACTTAATCCACTTGAGAAGTACCCTGTAAACACAACAGAAGACAAAAACTGATCAAAGCATACGATCTATTGAATATAAGTGAAAGGAATCAGATACAATTCACACACATAAGCATTATGAAACAATACAAACATATGGGAAAAAGGTTCAAACACTTTATTAGATAGAAGAAGGAAGTACAACCATTGGTGTCTGATTCAAAGCCATTCCTCTAGCTTGGATTCCATCCACATCACATCAAAAGCATGACAAACTTGTAGCATCATAATACTTGCTCCAAAGCCAAATCTCATAGCAGCATTATCTCCTTACAATTCAGCATAATCTAGCACCTGATCACCTAGATGAGTAGTCAATTTATAGGAAGATGAAGGATTTTTTGTCATTAATGGTGGCATTGAATGACCTTCCATACTTAGAATTAGTTCCATGGAGGAAGGGATGAGAGGATAGGATGCACCTTAACTCATTCCTCGTCCATTTTCGAGCTCATAGGAGTTGATAAGTGAGGGAAACTTCTAGATCACTCCAAAAGATAAGAATATTCCCCAAACCCTATGTGAATTTTTCTCATTCTCACCCAACGCAGGTGAAAGAAAGCCTAAGTGCTCTACAGAGCACCCTAGAAGTGGACTTAACTGCTCTGTAGTGCGCCATCATAATGGCTTACCTGCGCTGGTCCCTTTAGAGACTATTTCTGGATATCTTCATGTTGGGTGTGCAGCATGATTATCATCCTAATTTAGAGGTATTTGTTTCAGCTGGATGTAAACCCCAGGAAGATTGTACACCCCTCCAGGCGAGGGGGGGACTTGTCCCCCCTCGCAGGGGTTCGAGGGGGGGACCATCTGCCTCAGCTGGGGGGTTCAAGGGTCAGCGGTCACCCGTCGAGGGTTTCGAGGGTAGCGCCCCCGAAGCTAAAAACAGATGTAAAATTGCCTTGTAAAAGTATAGTAATTTCTAGTCAATCTGGGCTGTTCATCAGGCGGATGATCTGACGATAGAATTTATGTTTAGTTTAGTGTTTTTTTCCCTAGAAGGAAACCCCTCTCTTTGTATGAGGGTATTTTATTGAGGTCGTTGAATATATTTGTATTCTCAGAGTGAGAAACAGAGAGGTGAGACTATGAGAGAAAACAGAGGATATTACAGCGGATCTGTTGTAGGTTGTGTCTCTTAATTTTTGCTAGATAATAGAAAGGAAGGACTGGCTATTCGGGGTGGTCGTAGCCCAAACTGGGTGAACCACGTATATCTGTGTCTCTCTGGTTTTATGTGTTTGTGTTTTTTCGCATATTATATGTCTTGCATTTCTCTGTCATATATAATATTTTTCTAACAACTGGTATCAGAGCCGAAGGTCTATTTGGCTAATAAACTCGCAGGAAAGAAGGGTTTCTTGTTCGAGTGGGAGCAATGGAAGAATATGGTAAGTTTAGGGTCAAGAAATTTAACGGCCAAAACTTCCTGCTCTGGAAGATGTACATGGAATATTATCTGTATCAGAAGTATCTGTACCTACCATTGAGCGGAAAAACAAAGAAAACGACGGCTATGACAGATGTAGAATGGAACATTCTTGATAGAAAGGCACTCGGAATAGTACGGTTGTGCATCGCAGCGTCGATCGCCTTCAACATTTCGAAGGAAACAACGACAGAGGGTTTGATTCAGGTGTTGGAGAAACCATATGAAAAACCCTCGGCCTCAAACAAGGTCTTTCTTATGAAACGGTTATTTAATATGAAGATGTTGGAAGGTGGATCTGTTGCAAACCATTTAAATGATTTTAATATAGTTACAAGTCAGTTAAGTTCTGTAGGGGTAAAATTTGATGACAAAGTTAGAGCTCTGTTATTCTTGTGCTCATTGCTAGAAAGTTGGAATGGTTTAGTAATGGCCATTAATAACTCTGTTTCTAGATCTAGTACTTTAAAGTTTGATGATGTTTTCGGTGCTATCCTTAGTGAGGAAATGCGACGGAAAAGCTCCGGTGAGACATCGGGTAATGCTTTGAGTGCAGAGTCTAGGGGAAGAAGAATAGAAAGAAGAAAGAGCTCAGGATATTGTAGTAAATCAAGGAAAAGCAAATCCAAGTCCAGATAGGGGATAGTGTGCTGGAAATGAAGAAAGAAAGGACACCTAAAGAAAGACTGTAGATCTCAGAGGGGAAAAGAAGGAGATCCACAGCAAGAAAACAATCATGAAGCAAATGTGAAAGGTGAGGTGTTACAAGATTCTTTGATTCTTTCTTTTGAAAATATTACTGATTCCTGGGTGGTAGATTCAGGGGTCTCATTCCATGCCACACCTGATAAGATATATTTTCATGACTATGCTCAAGGAGATTTTGGACAAGTCCATTTGGGTGATGATAAACCTTGTAAAATTGTTGGAATGGGTAAGGTTCTTGTAAAACAGCAGAATGGAAACCAATGGCTACTAAAGGAGGTAAGGCATGTTCCATATCTAAAGAAAAATCTGATTTCAACAGGGCAGTTAGGTGGTGAAGGTTGTGTGACAACTTTCATAGATAAAGCTTGGAAGGTCACCAAAGGAGCCTTGGTAATAGAAAAAGGCGAAAAGGTTGGTACATTGTATTTATGCAATGGTATTTCTAACTCTGTTAATACTTTAACTTCCAAAGGAGCAGATGCAGCATTATGGCATCATAGGCTCGGACACATGAGTGAGAAGGGGATGAAGATTCTTCACTCAAGGAATTTGTTGCTGGGTTTGAAGAATGTTGATTTGGACTTCTGTGAGAATTGCATTTATGGAAAACAGAAGAGAGTCATATTTCTCAGAGTTGGGAAAGAAAAGAAGAGCAAAAAATTAGAGCTTGTGCATACAGATGTATGGGGACCTGCTCAAGTATCATCTCTCGGTGGCTCTCATTATTATGTTACTTTTATTGATGGTGCAACTAGAAAAACCTGGATTTATTGTATTCAAAATAAATCTGATGTATTTGATACTTTCAAGAAATGGAAAGCTTTGGTTGAGATTGAGACAGGAAAGAAATTGAAGTGTCTCAGATCATACAATGGAGGTGAATATTGCAGCAAAGAGTTTGATAGGTACTGTTCAGAGCATGGAATTCGCAGAGAGAATACAGTTCCAAGAACATCACATGAAAATGGTGTGTCAGAAAGGATGGACAGAACAATCATGGAGCGTGCAAGGTGCATGAGATTGCATGCAGGATTGCCTTTATAATTTTGGGCAGATGCTGTAGATACTACTGTTTATCTAATAAACAGAGGGCCTTCAAGTTCCTTGGATGGTGGTATTCCAGAGGAAGCATGGATAGGTAAAAAGGTAAACTACTCATTTTTAAAGCCTTTTGGTTGTGAGGCCTTTGTCCATATTAATAAAGAAAATAGAACAAAGCTTGAGGCAAAATCAAAGAAATGTACCTTTATTGGATATGGTGTTAATGATTTTGGTTATTGCTTATATGATTATGAAAATCACAAAAGCATTAGGAGCAAAGATGTAATATTCAATGAAAAGGTTTTGTATAAGAATCAGTTGCAGGAAAAGAAACAGGAAAAAGAAAAAAAGGAATACACAGTTCTTGATGGGATCACTGAAAAATTAAAGGTGCCTGGAAATAATAATAATCAACAACCACAACAACAGCAACCACCAAAACAGCAACAGGCACCCAAAACACCTGAAAGTAGTGTTAGAAGATCTACCAGGATAAGTAAACCCCCTGAACGATACTCTCCTTCATTATATTATTTATTATTGACTGATTCTGGTGAACCCGAATGCTATGAAGAAGCAATGTAGGTTGAAAGTAGGAAGAAGTGGGAGCTAGCCATGGAAGAAGAGATAGACTCCTTAATGCATAACCAGACTTGGGACTTAGTCAGGTTGCCTGCAGGTAAAACTACATTGTAGAATAAATGGGTTTACAGGCTGAAGGAAGTGTATGGAGGAAAACAGAGGTACAAAGCTAGACTTGTGGTGAAGGGGTTTGCATAGAAGAAAGGTATTTATTTTGATGAAATATTTTCTCTTGTTGTTAAAATGACTAATTTATAATTAATTGACTCTGAATGAGGTAAAGGCCTATATAGTGTTTTCTTATTCTTTTTTCATGACATTCCAGTTGATACTCCAATTTTTTGTTCCACTTTACTTGTATTATCTTGTTATGGAGATTTACCTTAACAAGATCCTTTGACAAGAAGATTAACCATCCATCCAATCGGGAGAAGAAAATCTGACGGTTTTGATCACAGTCCAAAACATCTTGACGTACCATTACATTGACCCAAACAAAACGAACGTCAGGGTTAATGTAACCCAAGCGGCTTTATTCATGGTTAAGAATAAGATTTCAAAAAATATCCATTCCTGCATAAATTTCCTACACCTTATGCTAACAACAAGGAAATACCACTGTGACTCTGATCATTGTGTTTTTACTGAAAAAACAAAATGATGGCAGCTATATTATATTGTTATTGTATGTAGATGACATGCTTGTTGCAAGGTCTAACATACAGGAAATAAATGTACTCAAAAGAAAATTGGCAAATTCATTTGCAATGAAGGATTTGGGAGCTGCAAAACAAATCCTTGGTATGAGAATAACTAGAGACGGGAAAAATCGCAAATTAACATTGTCTCAGAATGAGTACATACAAAAGGTATTGAAAATATTTAATATGCACAATGCAAAACCAGTTAGTACAACTTTTGCTAGCCATTTCAAACTTAGTAAGGAGATATGCCCAAAGACCCAAGAAGACATGGATTATATGTCTAAAGTTCCATATGCATTAGCATTTGGAAGCTTAATGTATGCAATGGTCTGCACAAGGCCTGATATTGCACATACATTGGGAGTTGTAAGCAGGTACATGAACAATCCGAGAAAAGAACATTGGATGGCAGTGAAATGGATTCTCAGATATTTGAGAGGTACCACAAATAAAGCATTATGCTTTGGTGGTTCAAACATTTCTCTACAGGGATATGTTGATGCAGATATGGCAAGTGATAGAGATAACAGGAGGAGCACTACATGATATGTATTTACTGTAGGTGGAACAGCTGTCAGTTGGGTTTCAAAAATCCAAAGTGTTGTTGCACTTTCAACAACAGATGCAGAGTATGTTGCTGCTACAGAGGCTAGTAAAGAAATGATTTGGTTACAAAGGTTTATGGATGAATTGGGTAAGAAGCATGATATGGGCATGTTATACAGTGATAGCCAAAGTGCCATTCATCTTGCAAAGAACTCAACATTTCATTCCAAGACTAAACACATACAACTCAAGTACCATTTCATATGATCAATGTTGGAAGATGGAGAGTTGAAGCTGGAAAAGATACACACTAGCCAGAATCCTGCAGATATGCTAACAAAAGTTGTAACTAGGGAGAATTTGAGAATATGCTCAGTTTCAATTGGTCTTCAAGGATGACGATGAAGATGACAAATAGCCAAGTCCAAAGAGGAGTCATTGTCCAGCAAGTGAAGCAGCGGTGGAGTTGCTACAATCATTCTCCAAGTGGGAGATTGTTGGGTGTGGAGCATGATTATCATCCTAATTTAGAGGTATTTGTTTCATCTGGATGTATACCCTAGGAAGATTGTACACCCATCCATTTGGGGGGGTGCGGGGGGGACCTTTCCCCCCTGCGGGGGTTCGGGGGGGCATCCACCTTAGCTTGGGGGTCCGAGGGCCAGTGGTCCCCTGGCGGGGGTTTCGGGGGCAGCGCCCCCGAAGCTAAAAACAGATGTAAAATTGCCTTGTAAAAGTATAGTAATTTCTAGTCAATGTGGGTTGTTCATTAGGCGGATGATCTGATGGCAGAATTTATGTTTAGTTTAGGGTTTTTTTTGCCATAGAAGGCAACCCCTCTCTTTGTATGAGGGTATTGTATTGAGGTTGTTGAATATATGTGTATTCTCAGAGCGAGAAACAGAGAGGTGAGACTGTGAGAGAAAACAGAGGATATTACATCTGTTGTAGGTTGTGTCTCTTCATTTTTGCTAGATAATAGAAAGGAAGGACTGGCTGTTCGGGGTGGACATAGCCCAAACTGGGTGAACCACGTATATCTTTGTCTCTCTGGTTTTATGTGTTATATTATATGTCTTGCATTTCTTTGTCATATATAATATTTTTCTAACACTTCAAGTCATGAAACTGTCTGGGAAGGAGTTATTCAAAGGGGTGACTTGTTTAGGGCATGAAGCAACTGAAATTAGGTTTTGATGAGCCCTAAAACACTGATCTGGATGTTGGGATTTGATGTGCCCAAATGGATCTATAACAAGGAGAAGGTAATGAGGTGTTTTCTTGAGAGGGAGCTTCAATTGTAGCCTAATCCAGAGATTTTGGATCCAAAGAAAGAACCTCGAGAAGATTTGGAGTAGCTACAAGAAGAGGAGAAGAGAGTGGAGACATCATCTCAAGCGAAGACATTCAGAGAAGGAAGGAAGTGAACTAGGGAAGCTGACAAATTATTGCAGGATGCTAGAGAGAATGTGGGAGCACCCACATCACAACACAGGGAGAGGAGGTCACCAAATCAGTACACTGGCTACATGGCTCCAATGAGTAAGCATGTAGATATTGAGCCATCCTCATTCGAGGAAGCTGTAGAGAAACCAGTATGGGTTGATGCTATGGTAGAGGAATATGATTCCATTTTCAGAAACAGTGTTTGGGAAGTGGTCCCATGACCAATAGAGAAATCAGTGATTGGTTCAAGATGGATTTGCAAAGTAAATCATGTAGCAGATGGTAGCATAGAGAAACACAAGGCTATATTTTTGTCCAAGGGGTTATCTTAGGTTGAGGGAATTGAATATGAGGACACCTTTGCTCTAGTAGCAAGGTACTCATCCATCAGGTCAATTCTAGCATTGTCAACGTAGATGGGGTGGAAGATCCACCAGATGGATCTGAAGACAACATTCCTCAATGGAGTTATCAAGGAGGAGGTGTATATTGACCATCCAAAGGGGTTTGAGACCTTTGAAAAAGATTCACGTGTGTTCATACTCAACTGATCGTTGTATGGACTCAAGAAAGCACCATGTGCTTGGTATACTAGGATCGATAGCTATCTCACCAATTTGGGCTTCACCAAAAGTGAAGCAGATGAAAACCTTTATCACATTGTGGTCGAAGGTAAATTATTGATTAATGTGTTATATGTTGATGACTTGATCCTTACTGGTGATGAGCAATTCATCATATCTTGTAAGGAGGACCTTGCAAGAGAGTTTGAGATGAAGGACATAGAGCTCATGCACAACTTCCTTGGTTTGGAAGTATGGAAAGGAGAGGGGGAGCTATCTGTCTCTAAGGGAAAGTATGCCAACGAGATACTTCAGAGGTTCCACATGGACAAGTGCAAACCGATGGAGACTCCTTTAGCAAGAAACTAGAGGAAAGAGGATGCTACTTCAGGTGAAGTAGTGGAGGCTACCATTTACAGGTAGCTTGTGGGTTCACTTACGTATTTGGTGAACAAACGAACAGACATGTGTTATGCAGTTAACCAACTTAGTCAAGCAATGGGTAAGCCAACAAAACTTTATTGGAATGCAACAAAGCATGTGTTGAGATATCTCAAAGGCACTACTCAATTTGGTATTTGGTACAGACGAACAAAGGGAGTGAAGATACAAGGCTTCACAGATGTAGATTAGGAAGGGAGTCCATCAAAAAGGAAGAGAACATTAGGAGGAATTTTCAATGTTAGGTTAGCAGCAGTTTCTTAGTACAACATGAAGCAGATATTTGTGGCACTCTGCTCAACAGAAGCATAGTACATGGCTACAAGTCAAGTAGCATGTGAGGTTATCTGGATGAGAAATATTATTTGGGTTATTTTGTCAGATGATGGATCCTACTGTGATTTACTTTGATAACCATAGTTGTATCAAACTCTTTGAGAATCTTACATTTCATGATCAATCCAAACATATCGACATCCAGTATCACCATCTACAAGATTGTGTGTAGAGGTGGATTATGTTGTTGTAGTACATTCTATCAGAGGAACAAGATGAAGATATTTTAACAAGGATTTTTCAAGAGGAAAATTCGAGTTCCATAGAAGCAGGAGTGGGCTATCTGATAATCCCTTTCTTGCTAAGAGGGAGTGTTGAAAATGCAGCAAAAAAATCTAGTTTTGACTTTGCCTTGGTCAAACTAGATTAAAATTCGAATTTCTATTTCATCATAATACTTGGAGGTAGTTAAATGAGGTCACATGGCTCTTTTTACTCAGTTAATTCAGAAAATTCGAGTTGGAGACACTTGAGTTCAGTTCTACACGATTGATTGCTAATTTTTAGTAATCTATTTCAGTTAATTCGAGTTATTGTCAGTTTAACTAGTTCTAACTAATAGAAGAACTAGTTGAGATCAATTTGTGGATGTGTTACTTCAACCACACTTAGTGATAAACCAATTAACTGATCAATCATACCAAAATAATTTGTTGCATGCAGAGAATTTGAGTTACCCAAGTGAGATGGAGATTCCAAGGCAATGTACTACCAGTTTTAGCATATTCCCACGTGTATTGGTGGTGCATGCAGTCAGAGATTGACATAAGGCTATTTCGCAGTTCATTGGTGTGAAATTCCTAAAAAATAGGGATGATTTCCCAAGGGAACAACGCAAAGAAATATGAGCTTGAGAAGGCTTGAAATGGCTGAGTGTTGGGCCAAGTTCAGTCAGTTAAGAAGAGGGATAGACTATACACTTGCAGGGTGTGCTCAGGCTTAAGCAAGCATTGTATTTCTTCTCTACTCTCTGATTAATGCAATACAGATAACAATGGGTTTTGAGTTGTTTCTTTCCCCTAGATAAATATTTGTGCATGTGTGATGTTTCCTTTTGTATGTCTATGATTCTTTTTTTAGATGGTGAATTAACTTCCGCAGATGAGTAGAGTAGCTTCAAGTCTTGTGATTTAGTAAATTTTATGAGCAATATTGAATATACACATTAATTTCTATAGAAATACCTCAATAAAATTAAATGCTTTCACTACCATGAGTATGTACACTATGCAACCAAGTTTCCCCAAAAGAAATCCAGTAAGAAGCCCGCAACAGGAGCAGGAGGAGATGCTCTCACATTACAGTTGAAGTTGGATTTCACCTTCATTGCATGCATTTGGAAGTATTGTATGAAGTAGTGTATGGTACATAGACACCAGTGCTTCATTTCATATGATAGGAAATGAGGATTTCTTCATAAATTTAGAGGAGAAGGACTTACAACTACACATAGAACTTGGGGATGATGGAAGATATAGTACCAAAGAGATTGGCACTATCACCTTTAAGAGTGAGTCAGGCTCCCATATTCACCTAAAGAATGTAATGTATGTGCCTGGTCTGAAGAAAAATATAGTTTTGTAGTTGTACTTGAAGAAAGAGGATACGATGTGGTGTTCAGTAAAAGGAAGGCTTATCTAGAACATGTTGCTATTGGACAAGTAAAACAAATTGGTGTTCAGGTTAAAGATCTCTACAAGCTAGAGGTGGATGCATGCACTGCATTGATTAGCAAGGAAGAACATGTTCAAGGCTGAGATTTTGGAGATATCTAGCATAGGCGCATGGGACACCTACACCATGGAGCTTTGAAAATAATGCAGTAGATCACCACTGGACTTCCAAAATGCACCCTTGATCAACATGATGTATGCAAGGGATGCAATCTTGTAAAATATGTTAAATATTCCTTCCAAGGTTGAGATAATAGAGTTAGAGCCATCCTGGAGCGAGTTCACTCAAATGTGTGTGGACCATTTTCCTCAGTCTCAACTACAAAGAACAAGTGTTATGTGATCTTCATAGATGATTTTTCCTGCAAATGTTTCATATGTTTCACGAAGAAGAAATATGGTGTTTATTTAAATTTTGTTGAATTCAAAGCCTTAGTTGAAAAATGGACTGGGAAGAAAATTGAATCCCTGAGAAGTGATAATGGAGGAGAGTATGCTTCTAATTCCTTCAATGAATAATGTGCCAAGGAGGGTATTAGAAGGGAGTTGATTGCACCCCAAAACCCACAACAAATGGGGTTGCAGAGAGGAAAAATAGAAGTATTGTAGGAGGTGCTAGAACAATGTTGCATGACGAGGGGTTGCCACTATCCCTGTGGGAAGAAGCTATCAATACAGTTGTTTACTTGCAGAACAAGAGCCCTCACAAAATCTTGGAATGATTACACTTGAAGAGGCTTTCACTAGGAGGAAGCCAGATGTCTCCCACTTTCACATTTTTGGATCCATAGTCTATTTTCATGTCCCAGATGATAGTATGAAAAAGTTGGAGCCCACTGCAGAGTGGGGTATCTCTGTAGGCTATACTAAGACATCTCATATTTATTGGGTGTACATGCCCTCACTCAAGATCACTGTTATGAGGAGTGATGTGATATTTGATTTGGGGAAGCCACGAGGAGTTCTCTAGAGCGAGAGTTGAGCATAACACCAAAGAAGGAGCCTCTAGTTCCAAAGGAAGAGCCTCAGTGAGATCCATAGAGTCAGATCTTGCTCAAAGGAAAGAGTACATTATAGGAGGATGATGTGGAGTAGCCACATGTGGAGGAGTAGAGAGAAGACAAGTGGAGGTACCCACTCACACCGAATCTTCCAAAGAAGGGAGGAAGAGGACCATGATGGTTGATAAATTGGTATAGGAATCTCGAGAACAATATGGAGCTCCTAGTTCCTCTCGCAGATAGAGGAGATCTCCAGATAGATGTACATGATATATGGCACTCATGTTAGAGTTGATTGATTATGGGCCATCTTCTTTTTGAAGAGGTTTCTTCCCAGCAGGTGTGGGTAGATGCCATGGTAGAGGAGTATGAATCCATCATGAAGAATGATATTTGGGAGGTTGTACCTATACTTGAGGTAAAATCTGTTATTGGTTCCATATGTTTGTACAAGATGAAACATGTAGTTAATGGCAGTGTTGAGAAGTACAAGGTCAGATTTGTGGCCAAAATGCTCTCACAAGTGGAGGGGATTTATTATGAGGAGACATTTTCCCCTATGGAAAGACACTCTCCTATCAATATCATACTTGCAATGGCAACACAGTTGGGGTGGAGGATCCACCAAATGGATGTCAGGACTGCCTTCCTCAATGGAGTGGTTGAGGAAGAGATCTACATTGACCAACCTAAGGGGTTTGAAACCTTTAGCAGGGAGACATGTATGAAGGCTCAAGAGATCCCTCTATTGTCTCAAGTAGGAACCTCGTGCTTGGTGTGCTCATATAGATTCTTATCTCAGTGGATTGAGAGTGAAGTAGATGACAATCTATACTAAATTATGGTAGATGGTTGTCTTCTCATCTTAGTTATCTATGTGGATGATTTGATATTGACAGGAGATGATAGGTTGATCCAATCTTGCAAGGAGGACCTTGCAAGGGAGTTCAAGATTAAGGATATGGGTTTGATGCACTACTTCCTTGGCTTGGAGGTGTGGTAAGGAGATGGAGAGATGTTTGTTGGATAAGGGAAGTACACCTCTGAAATCCTTTAGAGATTCCATATGCAGGATTGCAAATCCATGGATACTCCTCTAGGTACTAACTAGAGGAAAGAGGATGATCCTATAGGAGATATAGTAGATGGAACTATATACAAACAGTTGGTGGGGTCCTTGATGTACTTGGTGAACACAAGGCTCGATATTCTTTTTCCAGTGAACAAACTTAGTTAGTTCATGGTGGAGCCTTCCAAGATTTACTGGAAAGCAACAAAACATGTTCTAAGATACCTCAGAGGAACATAAGAATTTGGTTTATGGTACAAGAAGACTGATTGAGTGAAGCTTCAAGGCTTCACAAATGAAAATTGGGCAAGGAGTCCCTTAGATAGGAAGAGAACATCGGGAGTAGTCTTCAGTGTTGGGTCAGTAGCAGTTTCTTGGTACAACAAGAAATATAAAACTATAGCACTCAACTCAGCAGAGGGTGAGTATATGGTTGTTATTCAAGCAACATGCAAGGCTATTTGGATGAGGAAGATCTTGGTTGGTCTCTTTAGTTAGGGTTGGATCCTACATTGATCCACTGTGACAATTAGAGTTGTATAAAACTCTCTAAAAATCTAGTGTTTCATGATAGTTCCAAGCATATAGACATCCAATACTATCACCTGAGATATTGCGTGCAAAGGAAGATTTTTATGTTACAGTACATTCCTATAGAGGAGAAGGATGCAGAAATCTTGACAAAGGCTTTGCTAAGAGGCAAGTTTGAGTTCCATTAGAGTAGGATTAGGGTTTTTTCATAACCATTTTCTTACTAAGAGGGAGTGTTAAATTACAACAAGAAAAGGCTTAATTTGACTTGTGCGTTAATCAAATGGAGAAATTCGAATTTCCTCTTTAGCAAGATGAGTTGTCAGGGAGTTAGCGGGAGTGACATGACCAAATCACTCGATTAAGTCAATCAATTCAAGTTTGTGGGCAAGAAGTAGAGTTGTGCATGAGTTTATTGCTAAGATGTAGCTATCTAGTGGAGTTATATTTAGTGAAACTCAGTTATATGATCTCTAGTCTTGAATAGAGTCAGTATGAATTCAGTTGAGTAGTTATAACTATTGTTAACTCACTGATCTCTCAGTTAACTAGTCAATTTACAAAAAATAGCCCTAGTCATGCATGCAATTCGAATTTCCTGGTGGAGTGGAGGAGAAAATTCATAATGTAATCATTATTGTATACTACTAAGTACAAAATTTTCATTAAGTAGGTAAGTTAAATTCCTCAACGATTGCACAAGGAAATAGGAGCTTCATATTTTTTAGGAGTAGGAATAGCTAAAGGAAATATGAGGAAGTAGGAGGCCTATTTTTCCTAAGTATTGGGAAGAGTAGACTCAGGAGGAGGAGATCAGTATTACAGTGCAGTTTGAGCTTCAAGGATTGAAGTCTTCATTGTAATAGATCATTCTCATATGATTTAATACAAACAAAGGAGGGGTTTTTCCTAGTTGGGGTCCCTTGTAAAAATTGTGCTCATTGTGATTGAATGATTCCATGTGTTTCTATTTTATGTTTTCCCTTCCATAGATTGAGTAGAAGAAATTTGTGTCTATTGTTTTCAGTTTGAACTCATTAGCAACTACAAATATCAAGTTATTTCTACATCACATGATTGCCCCAACTAATTCCAGCCTCCCCCACATGACCTATGGTCATTCCAAGGTTTGATGACACATTCTGTTATATAACCATTTTGTCCTTGGCTCTCACAACTCACCTAGGCTACATGATTGTCACTCAGTCTGTATGAGTTGTTCTAGGAATGTTCCACCTCTGTGTTGCATGACCTATTCCACACTTCGCTTGATGCAATCTACCCTCATCGTAGACCCACCTAATCAACTCTACAAACTTCATTCCATTCAGTGTTCCCTCACTAAAGACCTACTTGAACAACTTAATGCCTTCATTTTGTTTTTTTTACCCTCACTGCAGACACGCACGAGCTCCTATGCTTGAACTTCTCTGAATGCCATCAGTTATATATACACGATGAGAGGCATATGAACTATCATGTTGGTTTATCTCCCACACACTTTTGGGTGACCCTGTTCGTTTAGTACCCCTGAGCTGACTCAACATACTCTGCAACAATTATAAGTATAACTTGACCGACCCCTCCATGTGTTTGAGCTAACTCTTTGTGTGGCGCTTGACATCCAAACACACCTGAGCCTACCAATGGGTGTGTCACTTAATGCTCACATATTCCCAAGCCAATATACAAGAAAAGCATGTTGATCGACACCTAAGTATGCTCAAGTTAAATGATGGGCATGTCTCTTGACACTCCCATATGCGAGAGCCGACATGCAAGCAACTCTGGCACCCATGGCACATGACTAGGCAAGGAACCCCAATATTTTACAAGTCACTCAATCGACTACATCTTGGCCACACCAAATCTAAGGTAGGTGATGTAGAATGACATGTAACTACGCCACATCACTGAGGGCCTGTCATCCTGCCCCACTAAGAATATTTTCCATCCTTGGTGATGCTCCAACTAGTAACTATGAACTCAACAAGTTACCAACTGAAGCATCAATGTAAACCCATCTCTAAGTCTCCATGAGAAACCCTAAAGGTCTCCCACTACTTGATCAACATAATGTGCCATAAATATCCTCACTTCCAGATGGAATCTCCCTCTAAACTTAGTCTATAATGTATCAAGCCATTACTTTCATCATATTGATCACCTAACTATCCAAGGGAAGACCCAAATGAAAACATTACTTCTTTACGCCAACATAAATCTATCTTGTCTCTATGCACAAATAGCAACCAATGTTTGCACTAGCTAGGTAGCTAATCCAACCATCACATACTTACACTAAGAATGCATGTCCTCATGTCATCATTAATCATTTATCTAGCCCTCTTGTCACATCCTCGTCCTCAATTCATTGTCATCATGTTAAGAAATCTTCTCCACAATGTCCAGGTTTTGTTCCATAGGTCCATCCACACAACCAACTTAAATGAAGGCATCCCATGCTCAACTTAATACAAGGACCTCCAAATGAAGTTCATCTAGCACTCCACCGATTCCTCCACATCTAAGTTTGTGAAGGGATCTCCACTCCTCAACTCCTTGAATATGAAAATAGATTCTCACATTTCTAGGATGGAGGAAAGGTCCCACCTACCTCAATAATCCATCTATGTACTACCCAAGGCATGTAAACCGAGCAATCTCCAGAGATTTCCATGTATTCCTCCTCAAGAAGGCTCTCTATCTTGAAACAATAAACCTCATCAATCATCCCATATTGCAACTCATGCTACAATGGCTAAGCCTCCATGAATCAACCCAACCACTACTCGAGTGTCCCACGCCAAGGCCTCACCATAGTTGCAACCAAATCTTCCCAAGTCTATTGTTGAATCATGTGGATGATGTCCCAAATTTGACCCCTATTTTCCAAGTATGCTCCAAAGAGACACATCTCATATGTTTGAATCAAGGATGCACTTGGTCCATCCAAGTCACCCAATGAAAGCTCATCAACAAGTTAAATATCCTCCAAGACCACTTGGTCCATCCAAGTCACCTAATGCAAGCTCATCAACAATTTAGATATCCTCTAAGACCACTTGGTCCAGCCAAGTCACCCAATGTAAGCTCATCAACAAGTTAGATATCCTCCATGATCATACACACATCCACATGGATCCTCTCTGGATCACAACCATGAAGCTAAAAAGCTATCATCTTAGTCTCCTTGAACCCCAGGCATCATCATCTCATTATGCTCTCTCTTCAACTAGCTCATGTCTCCATCAATATGTCTCCACCCCCATGGGCCATCCTCCCAATCGGGTCACCAAGACCTCATCTCAGATCATAGTGAATTCCAAATGAAGAACATCAAGCCAATCCTCGTGATGGTCTGCTATCGTAAGTGTTGTTCCCTTCCATCTAGAGTACTCCCACCAGTGTGGCCTAAATCTTCAAGTCGCAATGGACACTTGGTCAATCTCTCCTATGGTCAACCATGACTTTGCTTTTGCAAGTCTATCTCATCCACCACCCTTGTCCAAGTATTTCTCTATCCACCTATGCTATCTCCTCTTGGACATGTTGAGGAATGTGTTCCTTGTACCAAGTTGTTGAGTTCTATGTTTGTTGTTGGGTGTGAGAACCACCCTACTCTTGATAATAAGCCACACTACATCGAACATGGATTTTTGATAAGGCATGTCAACCCGAACATCATTAGACCATGTTTACGAGAGTGGAAGCCAAATGGGGTAGTCAAAAAAAGGGTTAATGCATAGGAACTCATTAAGAGTAAAGGTCATATGAGTAATCCAAGGAGGTAAATCCAACATTACCACAATTACACAACTAAGGAAAGAGGGGAGAGGAAAAATCCAAAACCAACCAACGAAGACCAATCACCTCTAAGAGGGGAGAGGAAAAATCCAAAACCAGCCAACGAAGACCAATCACCCCATTTAGGGATAATTTATTAAAATTAAGTTTAAAAAACTGGAAAATAAGTTAAAGAGTATAATGCATAGATCCAACCCATTAAATGGAGACCGACTAGAATGGCTTCGTTTAACGATATAAATCTCTCACGTCAAACTCATTCTCTTTTTTGGCAAACGTGGCCGACTAAAATCGCTTGATCTAGCCATAAATATAACATCTCCGCGTCAAACTTACTGAAACTTGTATATAAAAATATCATATTGTTACACAACAAAGACAATATTACGTTAGTTCACGAAGTATCCAATATCAACAAGGCAATTTCAATCTGAAATCAAACGATTGCTGCAAAGGATAATATGATCATGGCGGTAGCTGCAGACAGTATTGATGCTAAAACTCATGTGTATCGTGCAAGAGCCTCGGGAACATCAGCGGAAACTCCCACAACTCCTGTAACAAAAGCCTTAAGATCCCCTGCAACTGTGGCAAACAATTCGAGGATTCCTAGAAGAAAAGCTATTAATATTGATTCAAAATCGGAATTTTATCGTTTAAGATCCCCGGGAACTTCAGCAGAAACTCCCACAACTACTAAAGAAAAATATTTAAGAGCCCAGAGAACTGTAGCAATGAATTCGAGGACTCCAAAAGAATTCCCGGGTACTGTAGCAAAGAATTCAAGGATTACTAAAGGAGAAGCAATTAAAATTGATACAAAATCTGAAGTTTATCGTCTAACATCCCTAGGAGCTTCAACGGAGATTCCCACAACTCCTAAAGAAAAAGCTTTAAGATCTCCGGTAGCTATATCAAAGGATTCAAGAATTCCTAAAGAAAAAGCTATTAAAATTGATTCAAAACCTGAAGTTTATCGTCTAAGATCCCCGGGAACTTCAGTAGAGACTTCCACAACTCCTAAAGAAAAAGCGTTAAGATCCCCGGGAACTGTTACAAAGAATTCAAGGACTCCTAAAGAAGAAGCTATTGACATTGATAAAACATATGAAGTATGTCGTCTAAGATTGCCGGGAACTTCAGCGAAGACCCCCACAACTCCTAAACAAAAAGCTTTAGGATCCCCGGTTCCTGTAGCAAAGAATTCAAGAACACCTAAAGACGTTGATAAAAATTCTGAAGTTTGTCATCTAAGATCCGTGGAAATTGAAGCGGAGTATCCCACAAGTTCTGAAAGAAAATATGTAAGATCCCCGGGAGCTGTGGCAAAGATTTCGAAGACTCTTAAAGAAAAAGCTGTTAGCGTCGATAAAATATCTGAAGTTTATCGTCTAAGATCCCCGGGAACTTCGCCCGTGGCTTCAAGAACTCTTAAAGTTGAAGCTTCGAAACTTAGGTCATCGAATAATTCTTCACCAATAGAAAGAAGAGATGCTAATGGAGTTGTTTTGTCGAAAACAGATCACAGGGCCAAGCCACTCAATAATTATAAAGAAGAATGTCGTTCATGTGATCCAATTTCCAGCATGGTTTCGGTAAATGTAGTTGATGATGACCAACTTGAAATTGAACTTGCCTTAGACAAAGAGTATGAGAAGATTCTGCTGGAGCTGGACTTGCTTCCTGAAGGACTCTCACCTGTAAAACAGATTATCACTCACTCGGTTGTTAGCATGGAAAAATCAGAAATTACAGCTAATTCTGACCGATTATTTCATACCATTGATGGATCCAGGCTCAGTCCAATTGAAGAGGCGGCGCTTGTTCTGAATACATCAAATGCGACTGCGCATGAGTCGTCTGCAAATGTGATTGATAAAGAAGCAGAAGTTATGAATACGTCTGGACACAGTGATCACTTCTTTGACAGTCGGCTCATTATAGACACAATACAGTGCGAGGTTGAAAATGAAGATGTGAAGACCAACTCAATATTGCCATTGCAACTTACTCCCAGGCAAAATAACTATCGTCTTGCTTACCAGGATCCATTTCAAACACCGATTTGGCAGAAAACAACTTGGGAAGAAACTGACACGGAAATAGATTCTTATTATAAATGTGTCACTAGTTCTTCGGAGGATATTATCAACTCAGACTCTTATAGCCCTCCGCTTTTAGAAAATGACTACATGGAGAAACTGTATTTTCCGCAGCAGAAATGCCAAGATTTGAATAGAATTTCGTCTTCTTTTAGTTTGACTCCAGATTTGGAAGAGATGGAGCTCGGAAAAGTCGACTCAAATGGAGCTAGTTCACAAAATTTTGAGCTTAATGCTCCTGCAGAGGAATTTGCGGATTCCGATATCTCATTAATGCATTGCAATCTCTCTGGTCACGATCATGGCACTATTCCACCTAGGTATCTTCACCAAGCTGATGAAAGAGACTTCGATTTCACCTTGGAGAAGTCTCTCATGAAGCTGGATGTGATTTTCAAGGAAAGCGATGAACTTGAAGACAATGCAACCAGCAAGATCCTCTCTATTGGCCTCTCAATCCCAACTCTTATTGGCAGATTGAAGATTTATGGGACGGTTAGGGTTTTATTTGTCCATAAGAGAGGAATTCATTATTTGAAAGGTGGTATTTTAATTTATTTTGTAATTAACATTTCTGATGGAATGATTTTGAATAAAAGATGTTCGTTTTCTACAGGTTTTGGGAGCTATCAAACACTACACCGAGTTTCACTAATGGGAGCTGGTTTGTATTTTAACAATGTTGATTTTGTTTTTTTTCCTTTGTGCTCATCCCAACTAAAATATACTTATATACTTTTAGATTAAGATTAACTTATATTTGCACGCTCTTTATTGCAATAGAAATAAATTTAGATATAATATATAACTTAGTATGTAGTTCAATATAGTTTAATATTTGAATATATATTATGCCAATGAGCTTTTTGCGAGCCACCTTAAGATGCACAGGTAAATATAATTGTTTAGATATGTTAGATTATAGACTATGATATTCCTTATTGTGTTTCAAATTAATACTTAATCTTATATGTTCATGGGTGAATGCTTGAAACAAGTTTTTATGCTCACAATCTTATAAATCTTGAGTTATATTAAACACCGGAACTAGGAAGTTCACTTCCATATTCATAATCGAATCGATAGGTTGATTAAGAAGTTATGAATTAATCATTTACATGGGTTGTTTTGGTGTGTACTCACTCCTTTATTGACAATAATAGCTTATGATTTAAATAGCTTAGCTTGCTTAGCGGAGTTGTGATGTTTGCGGATAACTTGTAACGTTCCTTATGGAATTTTAAGTATTCCATATTTATGTAATTAATGGAGAATTCATGTTTCTGAGGATGAATGTAACAAGCTTGGAGTAGGGTGGTAAAGTTGGATTGGTAGAGTTGGGCTTTTAGGTTCTTAGAAGAGTAGTTGTGCATTAAAGCCAAGAACCCAATGTTGAGATGACATGGCCAATAAGATCTACATTAGGCACATAGTTTAATGAACTAAAAGTGAGGATCGCAGACTTTTCAAACTTATATAGATTTTTGGATTCAGTGTTTTGAAATTATACTTTTTAAAGAAATGAATAAGGATATTATATTAGTGATGTGTTTATTATTGGCTAGAACTCTTACATAAAATTATGAGATTTTATCAATGATATATTCAATAGTCCATACATTTAAAAGGCCATCACTAGCACTACCACTTGTGCTTATACAAAAAAAAATATAATTAAAGACATGGTAGAAAGACCCAAGGATCAAACAACATTTACAAGGAAACATAAAAAAAATTAGGATTTGTAAGAACAAGCATAGAAAACCTCCAATTATGATCACCATCAACCCTGTCCATTGTTTGATAGGTCATCTTCACGAGGGCGATGAGATTTTTTATGCGTAGAAGAAACTCCTAACGTAACTCATTGAGTCACTCAACCTCTCCTTCAATCAATTTTTCTTCTTGTCCTAGAGTTTCTATCACAACATTTGGCTCTTCATCCTCTATATCATCCTAGTATAGAGATTTAAAATGATTAGTCAAGGAGGAGGCAACATGCTAAGTTAAATATTTAGAGTTCTTGGCTCTTCCTTTCCCATGGTTTGTTAAACTTTTTTGGGTGTTCCATTGGTTCTCTTAGGCGAGGGCACTCTTCTCCAATTCCAGCTTAAGCTTTCTTACAGTCACGAGTAAAGTGTCCTATTGTCACTGCTACTACACCCTTCTTGGTCTTGTACATTTTCATCACAAACATTGGTTAGAGCCTTCATTGGTCTTGTACATTGTCATTACAAACATTGAAACTCATTTTATGTGCTTTCTTGAGGTGTTTTGGTCCCTTTTGTAAGATAGGAAAAATGTCATTTTTCTACATGTTAGATGTCACACAAATTGTCATGACGGTCATTGCAAAGTGTATATTTAGCATCGCAGTTGTCATAAGTTGTCGTAAAGTTGTCACACTAAGGGAAATGCATTTTTCATGTGTGACTTATCATTATGTGATCTAATAATGGATAGGCTAGATCTGATTGCTAACACAAGTTTTATCCTTTATATGTGATGATCTGGGTATTTCTGAAGTCTAGAATTACAACGAAGTTATAAGTAAGTATTTGCAGATCTGTACACTGGTTCTCTTTGGTGAAGGTGCGTATACACGTTGGTTCATCTCTTCCAAGTAGCATATGCAAAAGAAAATCTTGTTGTTCAAGGATGACTGATCTATCAGATTAGTGTTGTTGTTTTACTATTGTCTGTCGATGAAGTCTTCTTAGATCTTAATGTAAAACTGAATGAATAAGGAGTTTGATATTTGATAGATTGATTGTATAAGTGAGAAGAAGTGATCTCTATTGCTTCCTGTGTAAAGCTCTGTAAGTTGACAATAGATGTTCAGTATATTGCTGGTTGGTACAGACTTGATTCAAAAGTTTATGTTTGCAATAGATTTGGAGGGATACGCAAGTTTGATTAATGGAAGTAGCGTATACACGCAGTTTGGGTTCAGCCAAGTAGCGTATACAGTGTAATTCATGGTTTCTGAGGTTACAGTTGGTTCTGAATGATGATGCAAGTTTCTGGGTTCAGCACGGTGTTCTAGTGACAGTGATCTAATTGTTTCAGATTAAATGCATGTTGGTTGATGAAGTTTGAGTTTCTAAATTTATGATGGGTTATTGATGAGTCAAGGTCTTCATATGTCTTGATATGTACCAGGAGCATTTAGTTTGAAAATTCATGAAATGTGGTCCCTGGTGGAAGAGTGGAGTTTTCTGTAGGCTGGCACCTACAAACATATTGGGTAGTACAAGAGCTAGGGGGTTGTAGCTCCCTTCCAGTAGAAGATGGAGAACAAGAGAAGGTTGTAACCTTCTGCAAGTAGAAGCCCGCATACTGGTATGAGTCAACACCAGTACAAGATTGTAAACAGATTTTCTTATTATTAAAAGAAGACAGAGATGACAACAACAGGTGGTTTTCACCCACATTGGGTTTCCACCTTAAATCTTGGTGTTCATGTGTGTTTCTTATGTGTGATTCTTTATACCGCTCTTACTGCACTGTCTAATAAGTTATTGATGTACTAGTTTAAGATCGACACATGATAAATTGTCTAAATCACAAGTTCTTTGGATATACGTTGGTTTCTCTAATCACAGTTGTGTGTACATGTTAGTTCACTTCACTGAAGTAGCGTATATAAATCTATTTGAGAAATAAAATTATTGATTTGATAATATTGATTCACCCCCCTCTCAGTATTATTTCCAACACATTAGGGATAACCACCCAGTCCGAACCTTAAAACAACTCCTTTTTCGTTTGGGATAGTGGCTCCAACTGATTCAATTAGGTCCAGTTACCTTCTCCCAACCGCTATCAGCTTTAAATTTATCTCTAATTGCTATTAGCTAGGGACATCAGATCAACTCTTCGAGCTGATAAGGTAAGAAGAATGATCCTTAAGTTGGTTTTGTGGAACAACCAAACCAATCTAAAGTTTTGCCTCAGGATATCTAGAAATGTAGAATTAATTTAAATGCAAACTAATTCTAAAATACAAGAAAAAAGGAACTAAATCCTAATCCTATCTCAATTAGGAAGCTATAGATCTAACCCAACAGAGAGAAAGATATTTAAATGATTTGGGATTTAAATATTTCTGCCTTATAATGAAAATCAAGCTAATGAAATACTTCAATTAACTAAAATTATCAACACCAAAATATATTATATTCGAAGGCCTCTTAATTGAAATAATCAATCAATAACATTTAGGAAGTAGTTCACAAAATGATATTAATTGTTAAATCAGTAATTCAAATAATTAAACAAGAATATGAGGAAATAGTTCACATCTCATTATTTGTTAAATCGATATTAAAAGACACATTTATGAGGAAATATTTACTCAAAAATCAAAATTCAACACATAAGGGCAGAGATTAATAATAACATATGATTGAGACAAATTACTCATATTGACAATAGTGCACAAATATGAATAAAATGACACATTCATCCCATTATAAAATGAAACTAGTATTTAAAATAATAGTATTAAAAATACCAATTTATTAAATGCATTTCTCTTGCTTTGGTCTCCAACAGTCTTTTACAATGCTTGAACTTCTGCTTTTAAAGCTAGAGTTGTAATAGTACGAACTCTACCCATCAAGAATTCGTGAATTACAGAGAAGAGTAGAAATACCATGTAATAAACAATTTAAAAAGATAAATTTGTTATTTATTTATGAACAAAATAGAGGCACAAAGATAGAAATACTAAATGCACATTGCTCAGCTCATAAAAGAAATAGCAGCAGTTTAGTCTTTCTAACAAAGATGATTCCAGGAGTACAGTAGTGTAACATCTCAAAATTATTTATGAAAATTCCTAAAACAATGTTGCAGTCATTCTATTGAGAAAGTGTGAAAGTACAATAGTGCGAGCTTTCATAAGCCTTTCTTCATAAAATTCAGGGCTATAATTTCATACAATAAGTAAGCTTAAATAACAGAAAAACAACTGAATCTATTGTGCAAAGAATTGAGGGCATTTAAACAGATCCCTTCAATACGCTTAAAGAAAAATAGTTTTCTGATAGCAATTTTCTACAAGTGATTTGTTGTCTTCATAGGCTTTCTTTGTTCCATCGTATTATCTGGATGTTTGTCTGACTATTTGAACAAAATTGTCGCTTATCAACACAACTGTCCTCCTCTGTCATGAACCTGAACATGGAAAACATGAATCAATAAGTAAAAATTAATCAGAATGATATGAGAATTTCATTTGAAACAAATCACTTTTGCAAGAAATCAAGAAAAATGTAGAGCGTAATAAATCCCGACAGAGCCATCACGGAGAGGAATGTTGTAAGAGAGGTGGATTTTATGGTTCTATCACATATCACTTTTAGAATAAGGGTAGAACTCAGAATAATCACAATCCTTTGGAAGCTAGGAGTAATTCAAATAAAATCGCAACCGCAATCGCAGAAAAGTGGATGGCTAATGGTTTTTCGGAGGGGGTCGGAAGTGGTAAGTGGTTTGTGAAGAGGGGGGTCCGAAAGAAAAAAGGAGTGACACGTGGATCCCCCCCCCCCCCCCGCCCCTTGAGAAACTTAAATTGAGCACAGAGGGTCCGAAATCTTCTCCGTTGTTGATCCAGGCAGTTCTGAGTTGTTTATTAAATCAAGGAAAGTTCGGGTTTTATATCACAACCAGTGTTTGGAGCTGGAGGAAAAGGAATATGGTATTAATGTAGTAATATTTCTTTACGTTTAAATAATATAAAGTTAGTATAATAATGGTTAACAATTTTATTTTTTATTTTTTTAAATAATGTTTTCACATTAAGTTTCATTAATATGATTAACATCTCTACCATATTAATAATAATGATATAATAGATCGTTAAATTTAGTTTATAAGATATAATATAATACTTTTAAGTTTAACTTTTTAGAGTTTAATGTTCTTAGATTTAGATTCATAATATAAGATAATATAATATATTCTTTATTTTGTTTGTAACATAAAGTTATGTTAGTTTATAATATAGCTTGTTAGATTATTACGTTTTAAGTTTTATAATAATTATAGGTTTAAGGTTTTAATATTAAGTTTTATTATTAGGTTTTAATATTAAGTTTTACTAGTAGGTTTTAATATTAAGTTAGTAGAGCATAAAATGTTTAAGGTTTACTATGGTTGATCATTTAATATTATATTTTAATATTAAGTTAGTTTAAAATAGAATGTTTAAGGTTGACTATGGTTGACCATTTATAACCATGGTGGATCATGGTTGACCACAAACATTGATTGATTGTTATGACCATGATTCATTATGGTTAACCATGGTTGATCATGGTTAGCGATGGTTGACATTGATTGACCATGGTTGACCATGACCCACCACAGTCTACCATGGTCAATAATGGTCAACCATGATCAATGATGGTTGAATATGGTCAACTGTGATTAACCATCATTGAATTTCGTTAACCATTATCAACCATGATCAACGTCTCTCTACTTGAATTTGGTCAATCATGAATAACAATGGTCAATTGTGATGGACAATGGTTGAATATGGTCAACCATCGTCATCACCCATGGATATAATGGTCAATCAAAATGGTTAAACCATTTTCACCTATAGTGAATGCTTAAAACTATTTAATTGTATTAATATTAATATGGTTCAAAACACATCGATTTACTAATATGGTTGACTATGTTCACCTACGTTTGATAGTTAATACTTTTCAACTTTGTTCAAACATAATACCCTATTATTATTATTATTCATTGATATTAATAGTTAAATATAATCAAACACATCAGTGAAACGTAGTCAAATAAAGTCAATTTTTATAGTCAATGTTTAAACAATTAGCCATTATCAAAATTTGTCAAACCCTATGTTTACCATCTTTAGCAATAATCAACCTTGTTCACCCATAGTCATCCTCAATCAATGTAACTCAAACAGCTTCAATTATAGTCCATGAAGATTAACCAAAGTCAAACATTGTCAACTTTAGTTAGCTAAGGTCATCCTTGGTCAATCCCAATCATGCTTTAAAGATGTTTAAAAATAATAATAATAATATTAATAAAGTTGACTAATGATATCGAAATCTAATCAATGTTGCAATATGAAAAGCATTGTCACAATGTTAGATTACACTGTAATTTTACCAATGTTTCAATGAGACATTGCAAAATTAATCAACCACATTTACTAACATTGTTGGCTATGTTTGACTATGTTTGACTATATTTAACTAATGTTTACTAATATAAATATTAATATTGTTTGTGTTATTAATCATAATAATTTTTTGAAATTATTAACATAATAACACTAATATTAGGGTTTATGGTGAAGTCATGTGATAAACGTCGCAATGTGACAAACATTGTTGCATTATGATAGAAATATACCGAATGTCACAATGTGACAAACATTATCGCAATGTTACATTACATTACAATTTATGTCAGCCACATTTACTAATGTGGCTATGTTAGGGCTTATAACATTTGGGGTCTATCATACGAGAGTTTTTAATATTTGGGGTATAATATTAGGGTTTGTATAATAGTGGGTTTAATATTAGTGTTTATAGTATTGCATTTATAATATAAGTTTTTTAGTTTAGGGTGTTTTATATATAGGGTTTAATATAAGTAGTTCATAATATTGGGGTTTAATATTAGGGCTTATAATATTGGGCTTATTATTTTGGATATATAATATTGGGTTTATCAAACATTGTTGCAATGTGACATTACATTGCAATTTATATCAACCACATTTACTAATGTGGTTTTGCTCAAGTTTATAACATTTGGGGTTTATAATATGATCTGAAATGGGGGTTTGATAGCTTGTTATGCCTACAAGAACCTCCCACTCAGTTAAACAAATAAATGATCTACCTTATATATGACATTTGCGGAATTAAATACATGAAACAGGTGTATGTTTTCTTTTAACTGTTTAAGTGCTTTAAGTCCATTTGTTTCTACTAATATTAAACACATATAACAGCCATATAATGCAACAAATAAACATCAACACATAACAGAAAATTTAATCTAGGAGTTCACCCGAATATCGTGGGCTACATCTCCTTAAGCTTTTGTCATCTTGACTTGGCTCTTTGGAATTATGGAAAAGTTTCTTTTACAAGCTCCACACTTAACTCCAAAGGTTATTGAACTAAACCAATGGGCTTAGATTACCATCTATATCCCTATCATGGTTGTCATCACTCTGCAAACATATCTAAGCTCTCTTATACTTTATTCCTTCAATCAGTGCTGTGAGCTACCTAGAGCTTCTTGATGGCACTAATTCGTTCATAATTCTTTAATTGTCAATGAAACCTCATCCACTATCTCCATCACATATCAAACACCGAAAATAGACTAATCATTTGCTCAAAATGAGCATTGCATCCCCAAAATAGGCCTTCCTCCACGGTTGGCACTAGGTTGCCTTAAACTTCCCTATAGAATCTCGGCCTTTAGAAGCCTCCAAATGCTTCTGAAAATCCCTAGAATGGATTCAGAAGGCTCATTATAGTCAGGAATGACTGTTGGTTCGCTGAGAACAAGTATTGGTAGCTCCTACAACTGCCTCCAACTCTTGGTGGCCCTAAGCTCCAAAATCTCCCTGGATGAAAATATCCATGAAGATGACTTCTTCGTCTTCTTTGGACTATTCCATTGGCTTCAGAAGGCTCCAATTAGCCTAAATTGACTCTTGTTTTACTTTCTCTAGCTCTCTCTGGCTCTGGATGAAAACTGCTCTTGGAGTGCATTTAATCAAATCCCCTAGGGATACTCCACCAAATTTGGTGAACTGAACCTAACTCCAGCTAAACTTATAATTCTGCCTAAATTTGTCCGCTCCGCCAAGCTGACCATTGGAGGTGACTGTTACAATAATTGTTTGGGCGCGCATATGAAGCAGTTAATCCCCAGTGGTTAGGGATAAGGCTGCTGGTCATATTAATCAGCAACCACATGGGATTGTTTACTTAGCGGAATCTCCAACATTGATCAATCCCTCTCGATCCTTCTTTGACTTTCCCTTTTATCAAGCACTTAAATCTGCACCATTGATCTCGCTTCTCGAGATCCAATGGATATCACGTCGTCTGCTTATCAACTAACCCAAACGATATCCACCATCGATCTGTCCCATCTGATCCAACGACTATCATGTCACTCGCTCGCCAATTAGCTTGGACGATCTCCACCATCAATTTGACTCGTCTAATCGAGCGGCTATCGCACAATCTCATGAGAAATCTTGTACAATCGATATCAGGTCGAGAGTGCACGAGAAAAGCAGTTTTCCCATGCTACGTATCGCCCGCTAAGGGTAATCACGTGAAATTTAGAAACACCGCTTCCCACCTTTAGGGCACGCGAGATATCGGTTTCCACTTTCTGAATACTAGCCACGTTCTCAATTCACACTTTTAAGAAAGGTGCTTAAGGAAAGGTTTAGCACTTAAAACCAAATTAATCTTGCTCAAATGTCCATAATTTGTAGTTTCACTGGACTTTTCAAATTGCAATAACTCCTTCATATGGTATCGGTTTTTTGAACCATTTGCAGCGCCAGAATCAAGAAGATGAGATCTATCCAGTCACTTAGGTTTGACACTCTTTCAAATAATTTGAAATTTGAGCTATCATTAAGGTCTTGGATCAATAACTGATCACTCCTCCCCATTAGGAATCTTTTGGACCCCAAAATACTGATATATTGATTTGTACAGTAGATGAGAGTACAACACCCTCTTATTTCAACCTCCATACACTTGCCTTGCATGGCTAGTGCCTTTGAACCAAAACTCGAAGGTAGTCAACACTTCCCTTCCTGGATGCGCTTGTCCTCCTGTTAAGAATTGTCTTCCTTGAACTCATTCAAAATTTCTGTTGAGAAGTTTACAGAAGATAGTTGAACATTGCTTCCTTGATCATCAAACCAAGGTGGCTCAATCAAATGTGAGATTACACCACAAATATATGCATACTTAACTAAAATTTTCATATGTACCAATGAAAGTATGTTTTACTATGTCAAGAAGTCAAACCACTTCTTACCAAGCCACTTCTATGGCGACTTTTGCTGCTGCAAATCTTCTTCTGACATCTTGCCAAAAACAACATAATGCAAAAAAACAACTTGACGACATAAATTCACATCATGTGAATCATCATCATGTCTCTCACATTTGGGTGTACAAATGATCGACTAAATCACAAGCCGACAGAAACATCCCTCTTCATCAACTGGCTCTCCAAGTCAAGCATGTAAAAAAAGAACTTGACGATTCTTTTTCAAAGTAGAAAGAATTCCATCTCTTGTGAAACACTTTATCATTATCTCCCATTTTCAATCTTGGAGACGAAATCAACTTTTACAAGCCAATATGACATTGCATGCATGTTTAAACAAAGCAATCAACCATCAAGTCAATTACACATACATGTTCAAATACATTGAAATCATGAACATTCCTTTGTTCATACATACCATTCTCATGCATGTATTCCATTCTTCAACTTTCTCTCAAGCACAATCATAAGTACAAGATCCTCAATCATATGTAAATGTACTTACAAAGCTGAAATGAACATAATTTTTCTACAATAAAGCGAGTCTCATACTCAACTTTTTCATTCACCTTTTTGGTAAAACCTTGCAACTTGCATTCCATTGGCAAAGAAATGTGTCAAATCAAAAGACATGCAACTTTAATTGGATAATAACTATAACCATTTCTTACAAATCCACATCAAAGGTCCTTCCTTTAACTACACATCGACATCAACATGTGAGTCATCATGAAACACATCAATTATGGAAACTTCCTTTCCATTCTTGCCATTCTCTCTTTCCACCTTCTTCAAATTTCATGGAAGCATTGTTGGATTCAAAATCCAACACATTTCAACAATATGTCCTTGCTTATGGCAATAATTGCAACACATGTTCATCCTCTTTACAACATAATTTTCCTTGTCCAGTGGACCTTTGGCTTCTTGCCTCATTTTCTTCAAAAGTTTCCTATACGTAGCCATTTTCTTCCAACATCTAAAAACACTATGGTTAACCAAACCATAAAAGGAACATGCAATTTTTTCCCAATGCTTATGTGGAAATTTACCATGCTTTACATAATCAAAAGAAATGTGATTGAAATCAAATTTTTACCTTTCTCTTTCACCTTTGTTGCCTTCATGAGAAAGTGAATTGAATGAAGAAGTGGCTCCCTTCAGAACACCATAAATCTCTTCAATGATTTTAGAGCTTTCACAACTCCCTTTTTTGAGTGCATGCTTATGAACACATTCTTCTTGCAAAGTATGTTTCAAACAATTTCATTCCCCATGAATACAATATTTACAAACTTGAGGTAGAGAACCGAAAATGAAACTCCTTCTAGGAACTATTTCAATTGCCTTCATGGTTGCTTTGGAACTTTCTCCATAAGATTCTCCATAGCCAAGACCTAAATACTTAGGTCTTTCCTCAGCCATTATTGGCTCAACAATGCCCTGTGCATGTTTGCCCAATCCTTTTCCTTCATAACCATTTTTGACATCAACTTGGACCCTATGCCTCTTGTATGTTTTTCAAAAGAACCAACATAAACATTCTTAGAGGAAATTGAAGACAAACTAGGATTGTTTACCTCTTCTTCAAACTGATGCTTGACTAAGGCTTCTTTGACAACAAGGAGCTGTGTCTCCAACTCATGCATCCTTTCTAGGTTCAAATATATGAAGTTGGCTTTCCATTTCCTGCAATTTGTCAAAAAGTAACTGCTTCTCTTCCTTCATGGAATTCAACTGCTCTCAAAGTTTCGTTCTCTTCCTTTCATCTTCATACATTTGTTTCACCATATCCATCATGATGAAAAAGTCTTGCTTCATGTCTTCATCAGAAAATCTTGTGAAGGAGGAGGATTTTGAAAACTCACTTGTAGAAGTTGTCATTATAGAAATGAACAAAATAACTTCAACAAAATTTACAAAGCTTTCAAAGAACTAATGGCTATAGAGTCAAACTCTTATTCAAGCAACCTTTTGCAAACAAACCCTCTTGTGCTTCAAGGGTTGCCTTGAGGTCCTTTGGGTGAGGAGAATTCCTTCAGCCCTTCTTCCTTCTTGTCCTTTCCTAGACTTAGCTATTAGTAGCTTTCCCTTCACCTTTACAAACTCAAACAATAGACAATTTACAAACAGTCAAATCCTTTGTACTGTTTAAACACCTTTCAAGTCAAACAAGCAACCTATTGCTATGTCAATCAAGAAACTTGCTCTGTCAATCAAGAAACCTGCTCTGATACCACCTGATCTGAAATGGGGGTTTGATAACTTGTTATGCTTACAAGAACCTCCCACTCAGTTAAACAAATAAATGATCTAGCTTATATATGACATTTGTGGAATTAAATACTTGAAACAGGTGTATGTTTTCTTTTAACTATTTAAGTGCTTTAAGTCCATTTGTTTCTACTAATATTAAACACATATAACAGCCATATAATGTAGAAAATAAACATCAACACATAACAACAAATTTAATCTAGGAGTTCACCCAAATATCGTGGGCTACGTCTCCTTGAGCTTTTGTCATCTTAACTTGGCTCTTTGGGATTATGGAAAAGTTTATTTTACAAGTTCCACACTTAACTCCAAAGGTTATTGAACTAAACCAATGGGCTTAGAATACCATCTATATCCTTGTCATGGTTTTCATCACTCTGCAAATAGATCTAAGCTCTCTTAGACTTGATTCCTTCAATCAATGCTCTGAGCTACACAGAGCTTCTTAATGGCACTAATTCCTTCATAATTCTTTAATTGTCACTAAAATCTCATCCATTGTCTCGATCACATATCAGACACCAAAAATAGACTGATCATTTGCTCAAAATGAGCACTGCATCCCTAAACTATTCCTTCATCCACGGTTGGCACTGGGCTGCCTTAAACTTCCATGTAGCATCTCGGCCTTTAGAAGTCTCTCTGCGAATCCCTACAATGGATTCAGAAGGCTCATTACAGTCAGGAACGACTGTTGGTTTGCTGAGAACAAGTATCGGTAGTTCCTACAACTGCCTCCAACTCCTCGTGGCCCTGAGCTCCAAAATCTCCCTCGATGAAAATCTCCATGAAGATGACTTCTTCGGCTTCTCTGGACTATTCCATTGGCTTCAAAAGCTCCAATTAACCTATATAGACTCTTGTTTTACTCTCCCTGGCTCTCTCTGGCTCTAGATGAAAACTACTCCTGGAGTGCATTTAATCAATATCCCCTAGGGATACTCCACCAAATTCAATGAACTACACCTAACTCCAGCTAAACTTTGAATTCCACCTAAATTTTTCCACTCCGCTAGGCTGACCGTCGGAGGTGACTGTTACAATAAATGTTTGGGCATGCATATGAAGCGGTTAATCCTCGGCGGTTAGGAATAAGGTTGGCGGTCATATTAATCAGCAACCACGTGGGACTATTTACTTAGTGGAATCTCCACCATCGATCAATCCTTGTTTGACTTTCCCTTTTATCAAGCGCTTCAATCTATGCCATTGATCTCACTTCTCCAGATCCAATGGATATCACGTCATCCGCTAAACAACTAACCCAGATGATCTCCACCGTCGATATGTCACGTCCGATCCAATGACTATCGAATCACCCGCTCACCAACTAGCTTGACCCCACCGTCGATGTCACTCATCCAATCAAACGGCTATCACGCAATCTCGCATGAAATCTTGCACAACCGATATCAAGTCGAGAGCACACGAGAAAATAAATTTTCTCGTGCTACGTGTCGCCCACTAGGGGTAATCACGTGAAATTTGGGAATACCACTTCCCACCTTTAGGGCGCGCGAGATACCAGTTTCCTCTTTTCGAATACTACCCACAGGCTTAATTCACACTTTTAAGAAAGGCGCCTAAGGAAAGGTTTAGCACTTGAAACCAAATTAATCTTGGTCAAATGTCCATAATTTGTAGTTTTACTGGACTTCAAATTGCAATAACTCCTTCATATGGTATCAGTTTTTCGAACCATTTATGGCACCAGAATCAAGAAGATGAGATCTATCTGGTCTCTTAGGTTTGACACTCTTTCGAACAATTTGAAATTTAAGCTATCATTAAGGTCCTCGATCAATATCTGATCATAATATGAGGGTTTTTAATATTTGGATATAATTTTAGGGTTTGTAGTATTGGGATTTATAATATTGGATTTAATATTAGAATTTCTATTAGGGTTTTTAATATTGAGTTTAATATTATAATTTATATTAGGTTTTATAATATTGGGTCTAATATTAGGATTTATATTAGAGTTTATGGTATTAGGGTTTATAATAATTGAGTTTATATTAGTGGGTTTAATATTTCAGTTTATAGTATTGGGGTTTATAATAATTGAGTTTATAATAGTGGATTTAATATTAGAGTTTATAATATAGGTTGTTTAGTTTAAGATGTTTAATATATAGGGTTTAATATATATAGTTTATAATATTATGGTTTAATATTAGGGCTTATGATATAAGGTGTTCAATACATATGCTTTAATTATATAGCTATTATAACATTAGGGTTTGACATTGCGATAAACATTGTCACAATGTTACATCATTGAAATTTATATCAACCACATTTACTATTGTGGTTGTGTTAGGGTTTATAACATTTGGGGTTTATAATATGAGGATTTATAATATTCGGGTATAATATTAGAGTTTACAATTTTTGGGTTTATAATATTAAGGTTTATAGCATTCAATGTTTAATATATAGGGTTTATAATATTAGTGTTTAATATTTTACTTATTATTAGGCATTAATATGGTTATAATACAATTTTTAATATATAGGGTTTATCATTAGGGTTTAATACTTGGGCTTATAATATTAGGGTTTAATATGGCAGTTTATATTAGGCTTTAATAGGGCTATAATATAGGTTTTAATAATTAAGGTTTAATATTTGAGTTTATAAGGGTTTAATATCATGATGTTGGAATGGTACAAAAATGTGTCCTTTGTCGCATTATCACAAACATTGTCTAAATGCGAAAATCAATCTAACAATGAGTGTCACAATGTTACATTTACATTACAATTTATCCAACGTCGCAATGTGACATTACAAAATTGAGGTTTAATATTAGAGTTTCTAATATTGGGTTTATAATATTTGGGTTTGAAATGTTGGGTTATTAATATTGGGGTTTATAATATTTGGTTTATAATTAGGATTTAATATCAAGTTTTATAATCTTAGGGTTTATAATATTAATGCAAGGGTTTGTAATACTAATATTGTCATTTATAATATTAGTCCTAGGTATTGTAATATTAATCTTAGGATGTATCATGTTAGGGCTTGTAATATTTTGCTTAATATTTGGGTTTAATATTATGACATTAGAATGATCCAAACATCTATCCAATCTCCCAATGTGACAAGCATCGTCGAAACATGACAATCAGTTTAACAATCATTGTCACAATGATTCATTACATTGCAATTTATTAAATGTTTCATTGCAACATTGAATGGATTAGAGTTTGATATTTTGGTTTATAATATTGGATTTATGGTTTAGTGTTTATTCTGGCTAATAATATTTGAGTTAGGGTTTATAATATTTTTCCTAGGGTTTTTAATCCCTTGGGTTTATAATATCAATAATCACTTACGTTCATTAATCCCTTGTTTTTATAATATTAATATGTAATATATATAATAATATATTAGGGTTTCTAATATTAAGGTTTGATATATTAATCATAAGGTTTATGATCCTAATCCTAGGGTTTATAATCCCTTAGGCTTATAATATTAATATTGGGGTCTCTTACATTTATAATCCATTTAGTTTATAATAATAATCTCAAGGGTTTATTAGTCCCGTGGGTTTATAATATTAATCCCTAATATGTATAACAATATATTAGGGTTTATAATCTTGAGGTTTATAATATTAATCTCAAGGGTTTACAAAAAAAATTCCTTGGGATTATAAAAGAATTCCTTGGGTTTGTAATATTAATCCCAAGGGTTTATAGTACCATTCTTAGGGTTTATATTCCTAGGGTATAATAAATTAAACTTACGGTTTAATATATTAATTTTAGGGCTTATAACTTAGGGTTTATAATATTAATCTTATGGTTTATAAGATTGGGTTTTATAATGTTAGTGTTTATAATATTCAATTTCGTATTAGGGTTTAATATCATGATGATGGAATGGTACAAAAATGTGTCCAACGTTGCACTATGACAAACATTGTATCAATGCGACAATCAACCTGACAATGATTATTGTAATGTTACATTACATTACAATTTATTCAATGTCGCGATGTGACATTACAAAATTGGGGTCTAATATTAGGGTTTCTAATATTGTGTTTATAATATTGGGGATTATAATGTTGTGTTTAATATTGAGTTTATAATATTGGGGTTTGAAATGTTGGGTTTTTAATGTTAGGGTTTGAAATAATGGATTTACTATTAGGGTTTAATATTGAGTTTTATAATCTTACGGTCTATAATATTAATGCAAGGGTTTCTAATATTAATCTTTGCCTCTATAATATTAATCCTACAATTTATAATATTTATCATAGTATTTATATTATTTATCCTAGGTATTATAATATTAATCTTAATATTTATAATTTTAGATCTTATAATATTTGGTTCAATATCAAGGTTTAATATTTTCACATTGGAATGGTACAAAAAATCTATCCAATATCATAGTGTGATAAGAATCATTGCAATGCGACAAGTATTTTGACAATCATTGTGACAATGATTCATTACATTACAATGTATTCAATGTCACATTGCAACACTGAATTGATTAAGGTTTAATGTTTTGATTTATAATAATGTGTTTAGGGTTTACTTTGGCTTATAATATATTGTTTAGGGTTTATAATATTATTCCTAGGGTCTTTAATCCCTTGGTTTTATAATATTAATCCTAGGGTTTATAATCTCTTGGGTTTATGATATAAATCCTTGGATTTATTGTTCTTTGGGTTTGTAATATTAATCCCTTGATTTTATAATATTATTAGTCCCTTGGTTTTATTAATCCCTTAGGTTAACAATATCAACAATCTCTTGGGTTTATTAATCCCTTGAGATTATAATGTTAATTCCTAATATATATAATAATATACTAGGGTTTATAATCTCAACATTTATAATATTAATCTTAAGTTTGATATTTTAGTCTTTGGGGTTACCATACTAATCCTAGGGTTTAATGTTAATCCTTTCTGTTTATAATCCATTGGGTATATAATATTAATCTTAGAATTTATATTCCTATGGTTTATAAAATTAATTCATTGGGTTTAAAATTTTAATACCAAAGATTTATAATATTAATCTCTTAGGTTTTTAATATTAATACTTTCAATTTATAATATCAATCCCTTCAGTTTATTAATCTCTTGTGTTTATAATATTAACAATCCCTTGGGTTTATAATATTAATTCCTTGGATTTATAACATTACTCTGAAGGGTTTTTAATATTAATTCCTTTGATTTTTAAAATGAATAGTTTTGGTTTATAATATCAATCCCTTGGGTTTATTAATCCCTTAGGTTTATAATATTAATCCTAAGGGTTTACAATATTAATATATTGGGTTTATAATATCAATAATCCCTTGGATTTATTGATTTCTCAGGCTTGATTTTAAATTTAAAAAGTATTCATATATTTTGAAAACTATGGAAAAATAATAAATTCTTCTAAAAATATATATGTTACAATCATATAGAGTTCAATCATTACTCCTTTTTTTCCTAAGTGTAAACCCCATATAAATGTTATATAAACCTTACATTAAAAAATTGATATTATAAACTCTTATATTAAACTCAATGTATATTATAAGCCCTAATATTTATTACCATGTAATAAATAACTATACGATTAATTCATTGTTATATATATATATATGTGTGTGTGTGTGTTTTTTTAATTTTATTTTAATATAAAGCTAATATTATCGATATACTCCAATATATATATATATATATATATATATATTTGGATATATATATATATTTGGATATATATATATACATATATATATATATATATATATATATATATATATATATATATATATATTATTTACAATTATATTAATAAATAAATAATAATTATCGATCATAGTGATAGATAAATAAATATTATTAATAATAACTAAATGCTATTATAATTTAATTATATTCCCCAGATGCGGGTGTTAGTTAGGATGGGACGGGAGTGTGCCGCAGGCCACATGCCGACCATATGCCATCACGTGGCAGACGTCGGAGGCAAGGCTGGCACAGGCGTTGCAAGCGGCTGGTATAAGGATATGCAGCAGAGCATAGTAAATGCCCTGCACGGCTATTCGGCTCAAGTGGAGGTTGCAGTTATGGCGGGCGCGCTCCAAGGTAGGGTAGTTGTGGCTATAAACCATGTCGCTGCGTCTGGTCAGGGAATGTTGGTGGTTCTTCCTCCTGGCAGGTCTCTGCAATTCCAGTTGCCCTACCTCTCTGTCTCCGTCGGGATCTCCTCGCTGTCTATTTGGGTTATTCCGCAGTCTGTTCCTCGAGCTGGCTGTTTGGATTATTCCGTGGTCTGTTTGAATTTCCTCTCCTCGACCCCTGTAAGGATGGTGAGACCTCGACAACGTCTGCTTAGCCGTCGAGGCACTTCCAGAGGAGGAACCTCTCACAGTCACGATGCAGATAATTCTGTCCACTGCTGTCATTGCCATAACATACGCTCCACTGGAGCTAATCCCCTTCATTCCAGTCAATTCATGGACGCTGGTGCATCGAGCTCGGCTTCCTTGCCTGCCTTCAGCTCTACTATTTTCAATTTTAGCAGTTCCATGAACAGCCCCCAGATTAGTGCGCATGTTTCGGTCATGTTCATTGAAAATTCCCAGGAAGACAATGACTCCCTAGATGAACATGGGCAGGGGAAAGCTGACAGCAAGATGAAAGAAGCAAAGGTTCCTGAAACTGGCCCGGAGAAGGAAGTAAAGGATCCCGCCTCAGACCTGGAAAATGTCTCGAAAAGCAGGCTAGATCATAGGAAAAGGACCAGCGAAGCAGAAGACACTTCCCCCACTGCTGATGAAAGGGAGGCTTACGGTTGGTGCCGGGTAGAGGAGGTGCAAATGGACGAATAGCAATGCCCGAGCTCCAAGTTCACATGGCTCTTCTGTCTGGTCTTCTGGTCTCTAATGTTGTCTGTTTTAGCTTAGTTTTGGCATCAGTGCTTTGTGTTTGTGTCCTAGAAACTTCGTTAATGGGCTGGTTATTGTTAGTCTCCCCTGCGTGGGATAATTCGGATTTCTGGTCGGCGCCCCTGCGTGGGCTAGCTCTTTTGGATGGTTTAGCTTCTCTGTTTGGCGCCCCTGCGTGGGCTAGCTTTTTGATTGGCCTCAATTGCTCCTGGATGATATTCCCAGAGTCTGGTTCTCCCTGTTTTGTCATGATGTAAATTTTGCCTACTGTACATAATATATTAGCATAGTTTTTACCGAGAAAAAAATAATAATAATAATAATAATTTAATTATATTATATAATTTGAAATATAATTATTAATATAGTAATATAATATTATATAATAACTTAATAATATATTAATATATAATATAATATTAATATATAAATTATAAATATATAAATATACAAGTTATTATTTATATAGTTATTAACAATAAGAAATACAAAAGACGTGTTAATAATACAGTTATAAATGTGTTTCATTTACCTTTATCAACTCATACTGTGCTCGTAAACATTATAATTATATAAGGTATTAATAAACATTATAATTACATAAATGTTTAGTAATTTATATTCCATAGAGTTAAAGTTTACTGATGCTATAATCGGTTAAAATAAGTAGGGGGTTGTACATTTGCTAATTAATTAAATAAACTTGAGATACATGTATTAATATGTTTAGGTTTTTCTTATAGATGATTTAGGTCTAAACAGACCATTATTCGAAACGGTCATCTGCCTTCAGTTAATAGGATGTGTGTTGTTGGAGTATTCGTTGTGTGTAGGTAAATCCATGCTTTTTTACAATTCACCTTGTACTTCTTATAAAGGTAAGAAGGGTCGTCATAATGTAAATTGTAAAGCATCATAGTGTCAAGGTGCAGGTAAGCTACTTAAATATATTACCGAATATATATATATATATATATTCGGTAATATATATATAATTATATATATATATATAATTTTATTCGGTAATATATATATAAATAATTTAGTTTTATGGATTTTAGAATGAATATCCGATAGGGATTTTCTTATTATAGAATAGATTTCGATTATGTTTCCTGATTTTCAATAGTTATTGGTCCATCTTTCATTTACATAATATAGTTTTATATTTTTCATGCACCGAACTTTGTCCTTTCTAAGAATAAATTTGATCACTTCTTATTCATGCGATAGCTTTGAATAAATGTGATCTTTCATATGCTGTTTAGGATTTTACGTAAATGAACGTTGTCTAGTATAAGCTAACATGTTTTTTATATTATGTTGAATAGTATTTTTTTAATCCATTTTTATTTCTTTAAGATGTTGTTATGCCCTTATATGTTTTATCTTATTGATGGGAGAAAATATATTTTCGAAAGTTTATTGGAAATTTTCTATATCTATGCTTTTATGTTATTTATATCTTTTTAACCAATTGAATTTAATGTTTTAAATTTAATAAAGGTTGGTAATATGTTGTGATATAACTTCCTTTAAGATTAAATAGTGTGTTTTTAAATATAACTTTAAAAAAATGTAATTTATATATAATATTCAAACTTATCACCCTATAGATTCACACATTAATATAATATATAACATTCAAACTTGTATATCCTATAGATTTCAAAAATGGTGTGGGTGGATTTTCATTGTTGCACGTGGCCACACACTGTGCAATGTAGCAACATGTCCCAGTAGATATTTGTTAGGAGCCTATTCAATCACCTTACAATCAATGTGTGCAATGTAGTAACATGTCCCTATAGATATTTTTTAGGAGTCTATTCAATCAACTTACAACCAACATTTGATGATGAGATGTACAGAAAGTACTCAAATAATATTTGAGATCATACAGTCTCATCATAACATCCTATTCATGTATTCTATGATCAATCAGTGGCAAATGTCCATGGACTCGAAACAAAGTAAACTTAAACTCATTCTATTTGTGGCTCATTCCTCGGGAAGAGCAGTGACAACCTTGGCCACACTATGACTACTTGAAATAAGATTATGGCAAAGTTCTCCCTTTTGTATCACATTTGATTGCCCTTCAGTTGGATATATAAGTCTTGTTGAAGCAGTTGGCCGTGAAAATTGGGGTTAACCGACTATTAAACTGAAAATTAAATAGCATAAAGACTCGGGAAAAAAGTGTTGGAGAAATTAGATTATTTTATATTAGCTTTATTTCCTATCCAGTATGTTCTTTAGGCATTTTATTGGGCTTGCCAACATATTTGTCTCTCTTTCTATATCCCTTCGTATTGTGTTTTTGTACAGAATTTTGTGTGTGTTTGTGTTGCGTCAGATTTGGAGGTTAATGTGTTATTTTTTTGAAAATTCAGCCTGTTCCTCTGGCCAAGGCTAAAATCAACAGAACTATCTGATTGTCCAAGCTCCTTTTGAAGATCCTATTGACGAAAATCTATAAGGAAAAATTGAAAGAGTTCATAAGTAAATAACAAAAAAACAAACCACAGTAATAGTAGAATTATATAAATAATCATATTTTTTTATTTTTAATAAGAAAAGACTGAGGGGTTTGCAAATAAAAAACAAACAAAAAATATAAACTGTTGCAATAATCTAATTGTATAAAAGAATTAGATTGCTCTTTTCGATTATGCCCATTCCAAAGACTCGCAAAAAAATCCCTTCGGTGTTTCCATAGACAACTAGTAGACTAGTCAAATGTTCATAGCCTTATTGAATTTTACAATAAGCAACATCATCTTTGTACTTTGAAATCAATTAATATTGAAAATTAGAATTTATATTGACATTGAATATTTTCAAATTCATTTTTTTTCTCACACATATAATTTCTCAAAACAACTACCCCTCAAAATCACCTCTCAATCTTTGACATAGTTGAGACTAATAATAGTAACTTTCATTTTGATGTTGCACTATGAACATAATAGTGTAATAGAATGTCCTTTTTCTTTTCAATCCAACTCCATTATTGTTCCATGCTTTTGTCATTTGGTTAATATTTCAAAAGAACACTTTTGTTATTTGGTTAATATTTCAGAATCACGATTGTGAAAGATGTTTGAACTGGTCCTTTTCTTGGTCATATTGAATACCAATCGTTGTGTCTTCATTAGGAGTCCTATTTAAATCAACGTTGATTTGTCACATTTGTAATGAACTTATGTAGAGTTGGTTTGAAGAGCTTGGTGTTAGAGCAAGCAAAACTATGGTATGCCCATAACATCATTCAATTTGATATGTCTCCATTAAGCTAGCATCAAGGAACTATAGAGTACTAAAATTCTTTTTTTTTGGTTTTAATGTATTTCTTTGTTCTTCACATTTAACGAACTTACAGATACAGACTTGGGGCTTGGCTGATTGTTGACTACTTCATATATTTGTTCTTCACATTTAAGGAACTTGCAGATATAGATCTTAGACTTGGCTTATTGAGACTACCAGTATAAACATAAACTAATTCATATGTTTGTTCTTCACATAAACATAATCTACTTCATATGTTTCTTCTTCACATTTAATGAACTTGCAAATACAGTACTAGGGATTGGCTTATTGAGACTAGTGGTATAAAGAGAAATCATTACAAAATTCCAAACTATTACAACACTTTTTCTAATTGGTCCTTTTTTCTAATTGGACCTAGGATTTTGGAAAAATATTTTCATTAATAATATAGTATGTGTGCTCTCTTCGTCGTCGATTTATTCAAATTTTATCTTTATTCATTAAACATTTATTATTTAGGGTCTCTATCTGCAGAAGGAGCATTTGACTCAAATTGAAACAAGTTGGTGCCTTTTTTCTTTTCAAGTCATCGAGAATTTAACCCAGATTGAAATAAGTTGGTGCCTTTTTTTCTTTTCAAGTCATCCACTAAATGTGAGAGCCTCTTTCTCCAGGAATACATGGTTGGTATAACTTCGAAAGCATTCTACATTTTTTATAATGTTGATGAGGATTTTCTGATCCTAAAAACTTGGATGTCTAATGGTATACAACATGGAGAAATGGTTCCAATGTTAGATTTATAAACTTATTGTTTGCAAAGAATTTATATTATGTCTATTTTTATACTACTATTTTTAATCTAATGTATATTAGTTCTAAATTTTTTTATAATTAAATAATATGCCATCTTATCTCAACACTATAGGGATGTTTATGAAACATAAAGCATTGACAGACTAAATAATTTCTAGTAAAATAAAGAAAGTCAACAACTATGTCCAAATACTTGTGTTGTGACTAGTAACATCCCAAATGACTTTTATTGGTTGAATTCATAAATGAAATTTTATTATATTACAGTAATAGTATAATGGCCCTCGCTATACCCATAGGGATACTTGTTGCGGAATATTAAGCAATGAAAATCATATGGTGTAATATTCCTTTACAAAGGCACAAACTTCTGGAACCATGATCCATGAAACATTTCATTTATTTACATTTCGGAGAATTTCTCTTTTTACAAAAAGATAATGATATATATTCTAAAGCTGAAAACTGAGTTATGAGATTTGACACCCTATACTGAAGATCAAGGATTTGATACAGATTGGATCCCCACTGGATTTTGTACCATCCAACAACTATTGTGAGGGATACATGCCCTGTTTCCAGATCGATTTTGGGCAACTAAATTATTTGCAGGACCTGTTTTCTTCTTCTAGATGTTGGCATGGCAATTTCGTCTCATAACTAGTTTTCTTTCATAGCTCCAAGAATTTTGTTATAGTTCCATCTCATAACCGGTTTTCTTTCATAGATCCATGAATTTTGTTACAGTTCTAGAATGGTGAATTGCATACAACTCTTAGCATTCTTGATCAAACCCATATCCCTTTTCCTTCTTCCTTCTCGGTGGGGACTTCCGCAACTGTTTCATTTATTCTCTATATTTTTCTTTGCATCTGATTTTGGTTTAATTTTTTTTTTCATTTAGAAAAATTATTAATATTAATATTTATGATAAACCTAAGATACATATGTCAACACAATTATTAGAAAATCTTTCAAATTTCTTCCACATTTCACAAATTTTAACTGATCCGGATTTAAACAGGAACGCAACGAATTACAGAGATAACCATATACACAAAGATGCAACGGAAATAATACTTCATTTCATTAATGGAAAATACTGAAATATGCTTACAATCAGAAATGGAAATAAACCAGCTAGGGCGATGGTAGCTTATCTCTGAGAAGAGATGTGATGGCTACATGCCTCTGAACTGTGTTACAATGAGGCTCGAAGGCCTATTTATTGTTGAGAAACAATGGAAAACCCTTAACATTCCAAAACCTAACCCTAGGAGATGAAACGCCAAAACTGTGGGCCCCGTTTGGGGTAAATTGGTACATCAACTTCCCGGGGTCGTAACTTTGGCATATGATCTCCGTTTGACGCGTACAATAGCTCGTTAGAAAGATCTATCCGAGCACTATCATTTTTGGAATGGGTCGTTGCCCCCGGATTCCCCAAAAAACGTCGTTTAGGGCCTCAAAACGGCTCCGGAAGTTCAGGACCCGCAAAACTACTAAAAATAGTAAGTTGTGCTACAATTAAGGAAACTGAAAATGCTGAGAAAGACAATGGTGGGGGTCCAGGTGGACTTGGCAGGTGGCCACCAATATCCACCTGGATCATTCCTCCCCCCTTAGGAAGCAATGGTCCCCATTGCGTTGAGCTCCTCCATGAGATGAGGAAACTTTTGTTGAACTTGTTCCCTGGTGAGCCACTTGCCCTGCTGAAGGAGTTGGCCTGCTTTGACAACTCGATACAGTTGGATATTCTGTTGGCGAGTGTTCTTGATCTGTGTGTCCATGATCCGATCAGTTGCAGCTTGTTCCATGCAATCTGGATTTAATTTTGTGGGTTTGAGTTGTTCTGCAATGTCGGATGTGTCTAGCAATGGTGGAAAGTATGGCCGCAGGCGGTCCACATTGAACACTGGGTGCAGGCCAAGGAATGGGGGAATGCTAAGCTCAAATGCATTGTCTCCCACAGCCTTAGTAATGGTGTACGGACCATATCGAAGTGGTCTCAATTTCCGATAGGCTCCAGTAAGGCGTTCCTTTTGCAAATGCAACCAGACTTTGTCGCCCACCTGAAACTTGTGTGGCACCCGATGTTGATCATGTCGCTGCTTGTACTTGGCATTTGATTTCTCAAGAATGTCATGGACCTGCTGGCGAATATGTTGGATGCGCTCAATGAAGCTGGTGGCCTTATCTGTTTCGGACTGGACATGAGCTGAATTCATGTGAGTAGCTGCAAGTGGCATGGCCACATCAATGGGGCATAGTGGCTGGAATCCCAAACCCACCTGAAAAGGGCTATGGCCAGTGGAGCTGTGAAGAGCTCGGTTGTAGCTGTACTGAACATAGGGGAGGCTCTCGTCCCATGTGCGTGGATGCTTTGAGTTATACATGCGCAGAATGTGCACAATAATCTTATTGACAACCTCTGTCTGGCCATCAGTTTGAGGATGGAAGGCTGTGGACTTCGTGAGTTTGGTGTCCAGCATTGACCAAAGACTGGACCAAAATGTGCTGAGAAACCGACTGTCCCGATCTGAGATGATAGACTGTGGGATCCCAAAGTGCACCCACTCTCGTTCAAAGAAGAGTTTAGCAGTGGCTTCTGCTGTGATATTCTTCTTGCAGGCCACCATAATGGCCATCTTCGAGAACCTATCAACGACCACAAAAACACAGTCATTTCCATGCTTAGTGGAAGGAAGGCCTGACATGTAATCCATGGAGATGGATTCCCAAGGTCGACTAGGGGTAGGCAACGGGGTATAGAGGCCGTGCTTCTTAATGGTCGGTTTGGCAATGGCACAGGCAGTACATGATCTGATGTACTTCCCAACATCCTGTCAAAGATTCGGCCAATAGAAATAATTTTGCAGTACTGCCACTGTTTTCTCGACCCCGAAATGCCCAGCAGCCCGACTGTAGTGTGCTTCCCAAATCATCTTGGCACGCTCGCTTGAAGGAACACAAAGGTGACCGAGGTGGCATAATAGGGCATCCTGGAGGTGAAATCTGCAACACGCCGACCCTCCAAGAGTGTCTGGTATGTGTGGCCGAATTCTGGGTCGCTTTTGTAGAGAAGTGGCCAATCAGAAGTCTCGTGCCCACAAGAGTTGAGCACGGTGGTTAATGCCATGATCGGTGGTCGACTGAGGCAATTTGCAACATTATTGGTGCTGCCCTTCTTATACTTGATATTCAAGTGGAACTGTTGCAGGTATGTAGACCACTTCTGATGGCGATCATTCTGCAATTTCCCTTGGGTCTGTATGAACTGCAGGGGTCGGTGGTCTGTGTGGATGACCGTTTCCTTCCCCAAAATGTAATGCTTCCATTGTCGGCAGGCCTGTACAATGGAATACATCTCTTTATCATAAGTGGGGTACTTCCGGACTGTGTCTGAAAGTGTTTCACTGTGATATGCCACTGGATGTCCATGTTGAGTAAGGACTGCCCCAATAGCATAGTCAGAGGCATCTGTCTCGACCTCAAATGGTTGTTGTAAATCTGGTAACGCGAGCACTGGTGTCGTGCAGAGGCGATCCTTCAACTCCATGAATGCCTTCTGTTGAGATTCAGACCAAAAGAATTTTGCTTTCGCCCCTCCCTTGGTGACTTGACTCAAGGGCCAAGAAATATGAGAAAACCCCAACACAAACCTGCAGTAGAAGTTGGCAAGACCTAGAAAGCTGCGGAGCTCTGTTAGAGTGGTTGGAGAGGGCCAATCCCGAATGACTTGGATCTTGGCTGGATCGACATGCACCCCCTGTTCATCAATGATGTATCCCAGATACTGAACCTGGGTCATGCCAAAAGTGCATTTCTCCAAATTGGCACATAGCTTGTGTTGCCGCAGTGTTTGGAGAACCTGTCGGATGTGGTGGAGGTGCTCTTCCCAACTCTGGCTGAAGATCAGAATGTCATCCAAGTATACTACTACAAAGGAGTTGGTGAATGGCCGCAAGATGTCATCCATTAGCCTCATAAAGGTTGCAGGAGCATTCGTCAATCCGAAAGGCATGACCAACCATTCGAAGAGGCCCTCCTTGGATTTGAAGGCAGTCTTCCACACATCAGAGGGTTCGATTGGTACCTGGTGATATCCTGACTTCAGATCGATCTTGCTGAAATATTTCGCCCCCTTTAGTTGGTCTAGGAGGTCATCAATCCGCGGGATCGGGTACCTATTACGGACAGTGATCTTGTTCAGCGCCCGATAGTCAATACAGAGTCTCCACGTCCCATCCTTCTTCTGTACCAACACGATCGGGCTCCCACAGGGCGATGAACTCGGACGGATGTGACCTTTCTGCAGGAGCTCCTGAATCTGCCTCTTGATTTCATTGTTCTCCAGAACGGAGCGCCGATAAATTGGTCCATTGGGTAGCGGCGCACCTGGGGTCAGATCGATGGAGTGCTTGACTTGACAGTGCAGAGGAACCCCTGCCGGAGAGGTGAAGATGTCCTCGTACTCCTCCACAATCTTGTCCATTTGTAGTTGTCGTGCAGAGGGACCCCGTCTGGAGGCCGCGACCACTGTCTTCTTCTTTCCTTGAGGGCGTATCATCAGGAAAACAAATTTCCTGGTTTTGGAAATGATCTTACTGCATTGTTTTGCAGTAATCAAAGAGATGGCGGTAGGTGGTGCTACCTCTGGTATCCTGAACAACTTATTTCCCAATGTAATAATAACAGCACGGGGCCTTGATTCATACACAGCATGTCGCTTCCACAAGTATGGTTGTCCTAGTAATACATCACAAACTTCAAGGGGAGCAATGTCACACAATACCTCATCCGTGAAGGGCTTGATGTTGTATGGAAGGCGACACTGCTGGCTCACGCGAAGATCTCGTCCTTGGTGAAGCCACCCAATGGTGTATGGTTGTGGATGTGCTGTGGTCGGTAAGCCCAACCGCTTCACGACCTCTGCCGAAATGAGGTTCTTTTGACTCCCGCTATCAACAATGAACTGTATCGGGGAGCCCTTTACCCACATCTGAGAGTGGAAGAGACGCTCCTCCTCCTCTGGATCTTCGGGTTCATTTTTCTGGATCTTTGCGGTAGCAACAGTGGCGCTGGGATCCGCATCAATGATCTGCTTCCCTTTTTCATACCCCTTATCGGGTTCTGACTCAGAGTCGGAACATGCATCTGATTCTGAAACCTTTAGCTCAGCCACCAGTGACTGCTTGGCCCGACACTCACTTGTGTTGTGAGTGGAGCTCTTATGGAACTCGCACCATTTTCCAGTGTCCTTTCTCGGCTTCGCAGCGCTGTTCTTTGCTTGCAGCTTCGGCTGGTTGTCTTGGGCTGTCCCGCCTTGGCTTTGTCCTTTGTTCTGTGGTTTCGGGGCACCTTTCCCCTGCTTTGGATTCACAGATCCAAAGTCTCGCTTCTTTTGTTTAAACTTCTGCTCGACCTTGACGGCATATCGGTATGCTGCGCCAAGCGAGGGGATGTTTAGGAATTGTATTTCTTCCTGGATGTACTTGTGCAGGCAGCCACGGTATTTGAGTATCAAATGTTGCTCCGAATCCTTGATACCCAACTTTGTGCGAAGGGTATGGAAAAGATTGGTGAACTTCGGCACGTCTTGGTCCCTTCCTTGCCGCAGCGTGGTCCACTTTATGTATTCATCCTCATAGCTTCCAACAGGGTAGTACTGCTCCTTGACGGCATCCCGGAACGAATCCTAGGTGGGTGCGGCTGAAAATAGTTAGCCAGTACTTTCATCCTTCTGCTCGCAGTAGGTTTCCCACCAGTCCTTGATGTGGGGGGCTGCTTTGAGGAGAGCAAAAACAATATTTTCCCGACTCGAAAATTCATGAATAGAAAAATAACCCTCTAGCAGATTTAACCATTTATCTACGGCATCTGCGTCTATCTGACCCTCGAATATGGGGATTTCAAAATTAACTTGTACCTTAAAGGGTGTGGCGTTTCCAGAGTAGCTGCTGGAAGCCGATGCGTTGCTTCTGGGTAGCCGCTGAAGGATCTGGGCAAAGTTGTCCATCATCGCGTTCCGTTGTCGCTCGAGGGCTTCTTCGAGCAAGATTTTGATGGGATCTCCTACCCCCTCGTCTTTCTTCTCGTCCGCCATGGGAGGCCGTCGGGATTTTCGAGGCTGGTCTTGCAAAGGTTCAACCAGTTCAAGCCCTAACTCCTCATATCCCGACCTTGTTGGGGACACGCAAAGAAAAACAGAGAAAAAGCAGACCGCTCTGATACCACTGATCCGGATTTAAACAGGAACACAACGAATTACAGAGATAACCATATACACAAAGATGCAGCGGAAATAATACTTCATTTCATTAATGGAAAATACTGAAATATGCTTACAATCAGAAATGGAAATAAACCAGCTAGGGCGATGGTAGCTTATCTCTTAGAAGAGATGTGATGGCTACATGCCTCTGAACTGTGTTACAATGAGGCTCGAAGGCCTATTTATTGTTGAGAAACAATGGAAAACCCTTAACATTCCAAAACCTAACCCTAGGAGATGAAACGCCAAAACTGTGGGCCCCGTTTGGGGTAAATTGGTACATCAACTTCCCGGGGTCGTAACTTTGGCATATGATCTCCGTTTGACGGGTACAATAGCTCGTTAGAAAGATCTATCCGAGCACTATCATTGTTGGAACGGGCAACATCGGGAATGGACCGATGTTGCCCCCGGATTCCCCAAAAAACGTCGTTTAGGGCCTCAAAACGGCTCCGGAAGTTCAGGACCCGAAAAACTGCTAAAAATAGTAAGTTGTGCTACAATTAAGGAAACTGAAAATGCTGAGAAAAACAATGGTGGGGGTCCAGGTGGACTTGGTAGGTGGCCACCAATATCCACCTGGATCATTAACCTCCCAACTCAATGTTATACACTCTACATATCTTTGTTTTTCAATATTTTGGGTTCCTTGTTTAATAGGAAAAAAAATGCAGGTTGACACGGTAAACAAATGCATAATTCAATTGTATACCATGGAATATTGGTTTTAAAATCATTTGACATACGCTTCTCTATATTGGTGTAACTTTGTGCATCAATAGCTTTTCTAATATGACTTCCAAATGCATTGTCATTGCACCACTTATTTGATTGCTACAATATTTGAAGCAGATTGAGTGGTATAGGTTATTTTAGGTGGGGGAAACATGTTGAAGGGTAGTCTCCATGTTGTTGGAAAAAATAATTCTAATCACTAATTTTGTTTTCTAGGTGACATAATTGTCAATCCATGTGTTTTAGTTTAGTTTAGTTGTGTTTCACTTGAGTTATTTATTGTGGATGTCTTTTATGTAATGTTATTTAACTATCATTGAATAATGAGAATATTGAATTTTTTCTTAATTTTCTATTTTGAATTTATTTTGTCTCATCATTCTGCCTCTTTCAATCTTTAACATGGTATCAAAGCTTAGTCTGCATAAGAATCCTTGAGAGCAGCAAAGAGAAGAAGCGAAGTAGCATAAAACTTGAGTAGTAGAGAGAAGAGATGAGGTTGCATACAACTCCTTGAGAGCAACAATTGAAAATTTTAAATTGCAAAGAACAACAAGAGGTTGTGGGGAAGAACGAAAAACCCAATTGCGGTCAAGTCAATGAAGGCCAAGAAACCATGATGAGATGGATTGTTTCCTTCAGCTCAAAGAAAAGGCTAAAATTGTTTTTCTTTTAAATTTTGTGAATTGCAGCCACGCACCATAGAATTTTATCGAGTTTCCTTATTAAGGCACCACACTGCCTCGAAAAATTTCATTACTTCACATTATTGCATTCTTTTTTTCTTGAAGTGAGTTCCATTCACCGGACGAGCGTTAGTCAAGAATATTGTAGAGTCCAAAGATTGTCTTACCTTGACATCCCTTTTTTCTTATATTTCCTCTCTTTTCCTATACTTACCACCTAAATAATGCCATAGACACAAGGTTTTGTTAAAGGTAAGAAATAACATGTCTTCACCTTCATGTTTGACTATATACCCTATTGTTTTGTTAAAGAATGCATTTGGCTACAGAATTGGTCTGATTCCGCAGCTAATCTAGATTTTTGCAGCTGCCTCCATTGTTTGCAAGGTTCAGAAGCTCTAGCTTAGCGACGAAGGATATGGATGCATAAGGAATGGTCCCCTAGTGGATTCCTTCCTTTCCCCTTGAACTAGTTTATCAAGATGATCACAGGATATCACAGTCAAACCCCAAGCTCAACTACAGGATTGTCGCCGGAACAAAATCTGAGTTTCATCAAAACCTTATCGTTTTTCTTTCGGAATAGAAAATCAAAGGTTTAACAATATATTTTAGTTGAAATAAATATATTTAGGCTTAAAATGCTCATGCTGTTATGCCAAAGACTTATTATAAAAACTATGGTCGCACTGTGATTTGGTGCGCTCCCGATGATGTAATTTTGAAATAGTTTGTTGAATTTTGTTTTGCAAGTAATAGACTTGGTTTGATGTTTGTATGCGCTGCATTGATTGGAGATTATGGACTGATTCGTGGAGGGCCCCTACGACCAGTGACAGGTCTTTAACCAATTGCAATTAGATTTATTTTCATTCCTTGAATACTCTGTTTTTGTGTGAAGAAATGCAGTATGATGAGTTTGCTAGTGAATCGTTATATGCATGAGAACTTCCCTTTGCTTTATACCTAGTTTAATATGCTATTTGAATTTCTTTTTATCTAGTACAACATGGTTATTTCATTTGCTTTTTATCTAGTGTAGTCCAACTGTGTTTACTTCATAGTATAGTTGTTGTTCAGAATATCTTGTTTGGATGAAATTGAATAAGTAAAAGAGTGAGAGTCTTCTCCATAACAATTGAATTCGGAAAGTATTCCTTTATAGTTTGATAGAATAGATTTATATTACACTTAGTAAATTAGAGCTGCAACATAAAAATTCAAGATAAAAATCCAAAATTGTCTAACACAAGTAGAATCTAGAATCACTCTCATATCATCCATAAACTGATTCAATAGAGAATAACTCCTAAGAAATTCGCTGATAACTTTAGGGATTGAGACATTAATATAATTAACGACAGCATCTCCATACTAATCTTAAGTTTAGACTCTAACAAGAACATTACGACATATGAAATAACTTATAGCACATATAGTGCACCTATACTTCATCAGTATACATACCTTGGTTGACAATTTATGTTTGAAAATTTAAAGACATTAAATTGGCCAAACATTTTGGAGCCGTCGTTGGGGAAGTTCAAATAGAAGTTAAAAAAAAAACATGATATGCATAGGGACAGAAACTCTAGAGGTAGATTTGTAGGGTGAGGAAGAAGTTTAATTCCCACAAATCCACTCACTTCACCTTGATTTTGAGAATCCACACCACCTACTAAAACCCAAATTCTAGTTAGAGGTCAACAGAGGCTTCCTAAAATCTCAAGATCATAAATTCAATCCAGAACTTCACCCACTTCCTCTACTAAAGCTATAATTGAAGAAAATCCTACATCCCCAACTACAAGAGTAATTTTTCTATCCGCCACTGGTGAGAAAATTTTGGGAGAAAAGTTAGAAGTTCCTAGTGAAGAAGAGGAATAGGAAACTTATTTTGAACAACCATTGATAGAGGAACCAGAGAGATTAGAAGAATACTATTTTAGTTCCGAAGAATCTATCATGGTTGAAGAAAGGGAAGGAGAGGTACACAATGTCCATGGTGAGGAAAATAGGATTGGAGGAAGGGGTAGAGGTAGAGGTGGAGATAGGAATAGAGGAGGGGGTAGAGGCAGAGGAAACCAAGATCCTTCTAGATTTCCTATTCTTGATGAAGATACAACCCTCACAATGAAAAATATATCACCCTCAATTCTTCCTAATTTCCACGGAAAAAGAAACGAAGACCCAGAGACATTTCTCTTCGAATTTGAATTATTATGCATATCATATGACTTTCTGCATGATGCTCAAAAGTTAAAATTTTTCCCTGCTACATTAAAAGACTCAGCATTAAAATGGTTCATGAGTCTAGGAGTGCATTCTATAACAACATGGGGACAAATGAAAGAGGCTTTCTTAGGCAAATATAGAGATTATTGTATGCCTAGTAACCTTAAAGATGAAGTCTTCAAAATGACACAAAAAGAAGATGAAAATATTGAAGATTTAGTAGAAAGGTTTGTTTACAATGTTAAAAGAGAAAAAATGGATAATTTGGATGAAGAAACCTTTAAATACCTCTTACTTAGAGATATTAAAGATGAGTGGATCGATCTCCTTAACCTAACTGGGAAGGGAGATATTTCCCAACTACCTGTTAGTTTCGGTATCTTCATCCTTCCGTTAGTGATCAAATTCCCTTGTTGCATTGCATGTTAGGTGTCTCACCCGATCAGCTGCATTCCATTAGGGTCATGGATCATCTGACGATAGTGGCTTATTATACATTTTCTCTCATGTGTTGGCCCATTTTCATTCATCTAGATCATCTGTAGTTAATTTTTGTCTTTAAATTTGCAAAAGTCATTTTTAGGGTTTTAGGTCTCATTAGGTCTAGGGTTTCGTCAATAAGGTCTTCAAAATGCTCAATAACAGTCAGCAGGCGCATGAGGAGGTCAAATAAAGTTTCAACAACAACAATTTCCATAATCACATGCTCAGTGATTGATTTTTCCTCAAAACAAGGAAAAATAGAGTTTTAGATGTTTTCATGTATAAATTGATGTAATTTCATTTTTTTTCATATGTAATAACTTCAGTGACAACCCTGGTCACCTTGCCAAGCCTCTACAACTCCATCACTTGCAAGGCAAACAAAAAGTCAAAGCATTCAGTTCATTAAAGGCAAAAATAAAGCAAACTGCCCAAAAACAGAGTTTTAAAAGCAAGTCAAAGGCAAACATTACAAAGTGGGTTTTTATAAGTGAAAAATTAAAATCCTTTGTATATAAACCATTTGTTATGTTTAAAGAGTTCATTTGCATCTAAAGGAGAAAGAGTGAACAAGAGAAAGGTCGTGTTGAAGCCAAAGAGCAAAATCGCAGCAACTTTGGCAAATTTCAGGGGCGCGGCACATCCATCTGGCATGGCACATTGGGCTGCACTCTTCAGTGTAAAAAATACACAGGCGTGGCGCATTGAAATGGCGCATCGCACTAGTTTGTGGTGCGGCGCACAGAGTTTGGAAGCCGATTTCATCCACAACCAACCCCCAAACTGCCAAATTTTCTCAATCTTCAGTTGTTCAAGTAAGTCAAACTTTCCCCCATGATCAGTGAATGAATTTCTCTTGGTGTTTATGGTGATTGAATGAGAAAAACTTGAAACCCTACCTCTTTGTAATTTTTGTCAAAAACAATTGCATAGGGTTTAAAACTTATGTTTTTTGCTGCCAACTCCACAAAATTTCTCACTCCCTCACTCTTTCATTCCCTCATTCATTTTCTCCCTCTCATTACATTTTCATCAACCCATTCCCCCAATCCCCATATCCCTAAGTTTACTAATTCTAAATCCCTAATCCCACTATCCCAAACCCTACTTAAAAATTCCCAAACCCTAACTACTGCCCCAAAGTTTAAATATTGTTCCCTAAACCATTCTATTCCCCAAAATCTTATCAACAACATTCCAAAAACTCCTCATACACTTTCCCTTCATAGTCCCTCATACATTCTCATCCTTGACAGCAAAAACCTAAAGACACCATAAATCTCTTCATACTCATCAAAGAAAACTCAAACATTGGCAAACATGGAGTCAGATCCTTCCTATGATCGGAATGAGGAGTCACTCAGTGATTCTTCTAGATAAATGCATGCACCAAGGAGAACTCACAAGGGTGGTAGACATATACGAGAAGAGACTACTTCACTTGCCGAGCTGTTGGCCTGTCCTCTTGCTGTCACATGCTTTCAACACCAATATTGTTATCAGTTCTGTGAGATGGAAGAGAGAGTCCAGTACCATCATGAGTTGGCCAGATTGTTTGTGCTCCATCTTCATAATGGTCAAGTCACTTTGGCAAGTGTGACATTCACCTTGACACCCGAGACTATTTCTCAAGCAACTGGCATTCCAAATGTTGGTGAGCAGTGGAATAAAAGGCAGCAAATTGATAGAGAACATTATGAGCCTTACATCAAGGCTGGTTATCAGAGGCATCTCAATAGAGTTTTTCCCTTCAGATATCTGAAGGACACATATGATCCCTTGATGAAACTCATAATTAAATATTTCAGCTGTGAGGGTCGGTTTTCTCACCTATATGCCTATCACATCAAATTGTTGATGCACTTCACTAGGCTTGGTTTACAGAACATCTCATGGGAGGATTTCATTTCAAATGAGGTCTTTACATGTCCTCAAGTACCCCCAATAGTTTTTCATGAGGCAGGAGGACCTTCACATCAACAGGAAATTCATGAGACACAAACCACTAGTGTGCCAGTGTTTGTCACCTATCAAAAGGGCACTAGAAGGTTGTTTGCAGCGGCAAAGCGAGTATTATCTCCACCCGGCATGGAACGGGTCTCGTTTCCTCCATCAGCAGAGCAAGTACAGGACAAGGGCAAGCAGCCATTACATGATGAGGAGCCTTCAGGAGGGCAGGAGACAGATTTCATTCTTATTCAGGATGATGACACCGATTTGGGCTCACAAAGCTCAAAGCTTAGAGAGATCATTTAGGAGCAGCAAGATGACATTCAGCATTTGTCTCTCAACCTGGATAGAGCCAAGTGGATCATTAATTATCTGGAGCAAAGAAACAAATAGCCAGAGGATCAAAAAACCATTATGGAGCTACAAAACATACGAGAAAACCGGCAAGCTGCCAAAAGGAGGAAAGTTGAGCTCACATCACTTGAACAAGAAATAAATGCTGATCGAGAATCTTGGCTTGAGAGGGAAAATATCCACTTGGAAAAGATGCTAGAGAAGGCCAACAGAGAGAAAACTATGTTGAGGCACATGGCCCATCATTACTTGGCGAGAAACAAGGTGTGCAAAGCAAGAATCAGGATTTTGAAGGCCAAGTTAAAAAAGGCATCGAGGAAGCAAAAAGAGCAAGATAGACTTCAGAGCTTAGCCGAGGATTCCTTGGCCCAACACAGCACTTTATGAAGGACACTCGGCCTAAATTTCAAGAAATTTGGGACACTTTTTGCACTTGTGAAATTTTTGGCCTAAAAAACAGGTTTTTCTGTCTGATGCGTCGCACCACCTTGCGCGCGCTTTTGCTAGGGACCTCCTTTTGAGGAAAACTCAGCATTTCTGGATTTTTCATGGAAAGATATGAATTCTCACAAATGGCCAAGAAATTTTGATAGGTTTTGAGCTTCCAAAAAGGTCAAAAACACCTCAAAAATGACCTTTCTGCCCCTTTTTGGACACACAGGAAGCAGTGTTGGGAGAACTCAGTTTTGGAGGGGCAAATGGAGCCCAAATTCAGAACTTCCATTTGTTCTAGAAAGTATACGGGGGTACCTTTCTAACAAGCCCAATTGGAGAAAATTTGGACACCAAGAAGTCCTCCAAAATCAGCTACAAAAATGTGCTACGCATAGGGAAATCAGCGCAACACATAGGAGGAAATTTGCTCATTTTGGCTAAAAAACTCTGTTTTTCTCCTAGTTTCTTCACAGTTTGACTTTTCTATTTCTAATAGTCAAAATCATGATGTAATTTAATGTGAATTGATGGATTTTGATGTAATTATGCTAAATTTTCACTCATAGAGGTAGATTCATCCATCAAAAGGTAGTTTGCAACTGAATGAATCAGTTCCCTAGTTTTTAGAGGCAAGTTGTTCCACTACCTACATTTTAGTTCTCAATTTAGATTTTGTTGGAACAGCTCCTAAACTTATGAGCTCAACCCCTAGAGGCTAGGATGAGTTGTTGGTTGCCTATATCTTGTAATTTTTCAGTCATTGGCAAGGGTTGGACTTTTGGGAAAGCTTGGAACTTCATTGTATACTCATTTCAGCAGTTTGGCAAAGGAATGGACCAAGGTTTGTAGCACTTTATGGAATTCTTGTGGCATCTTTCTTTGGCATTGTGTTTACTTCTGTAATTGTAAGTTTACATGTGTTTTATGTATGCCATCATCTCTCTTTGCTTCATCTTAACTAAATCAAACAAGGATAAAGGTGGAATTCATTGATTTACAGTGCTCTACCTAGGGTTTATTTAGTTATTTATGTTTTCAGCTATTTGAAGAGGATCCCTGAGACTTTCACGCCCTCTTCAACTCCTCACCAATCTAAAAGCTCTCCATCTCACTCAATTTGAAGTACCAAACCATTTTCCTACCTCGCCCCATAGAGATCTCTGCAAAATTGAGCCTCATTCCCCGGACCCAAATCTGCCTTTCACATTTGAGCCAACAAAACATCATCAAATTCAATCAAAACTCTTTTGAACATATACCTAGCCTAAAATCAATCATTACATCAGTCATCTCAAGCTTCATTGGCCATCCTTTTTGAGATTGACAAGGAGAGAGCCCTCTCCCGACCTGGTAGGGCTAGCTACCAGGCTAAGCGTGGTTTGATGTTACCCTAGATCCTACCTATCTCAGCCTAAGGTAGATTTAGGCCCTAACACTACCATTTGCAAATATTTGTGATTTATGTGTACATATCTCAAGGGGTAAAGCACGAGTTGGAAGGAGTCCTAGAGACCCTCTCTTGTCAAGAATTAATAAATCTGCAACTAGGACAGTGAGTAACGCAGAATTAGGAAATTTGCTTGATACCTTCAAAACAGGTATTTTAGGGAACCTAAGTGAGAAGATAGACACCCTTATAATACAAAACAAGCAAATTCTAAAAATGTTGTGTTATCCATCTTCTGTCCTAAATTTTGAAAGAAACATGCTCTAAGAGAGTGTCCCTTAGATTCAAAAACCATAGAAACTTGTGTCATATGTGTAGATAATCATGATACGAAGGAATGTCCTTCCTTACGAGGTCTCAAGGTTGTATTTAATCATGAAGGAATATTAGAACCAGTAGACCCTCTCTACTTTATAGCCAAAAGACTATGGAAAAACCCCCAACCAAATCAATCAGAAGGATTTAGACAACAACAATTTGCTCAGGCTTCACAAAATAATTAGAATCTAGCCTGGCAGCCTTGGGCTCAGCCACAGTCACAGCCTTGGAATTAAGGATGGAAAAATCCTTATGGAGCCTATGCTCAATAACAATAATACTCGCTGTCCTACCTTCCACCACAATTTCTACCACTATCTAATCAAATTGCCCAAGCTAACCAGTTACCATAAATTCCAGTTCATAATCAAAACCCACAGCTCTCCCTACCATTTCCACAAAAACCAAATCAATTAACCGCTCAACCACTTCCAAATCCTAATAATAAAATACCACAACAACCTGTGTACAACATGGAGGGGCATGTTGTAGCATTTTTTTGGTTTTGATAAGTTAGAATAAATTAGACAAAAAAAATGAAAATATATTTACAAAATGTTAAGATAGGATGTGGACAAAAATAATATTGAATAAAAAATGTTAGGGTAGATACCCTTAAAAATGAAGACAAAATAAAATGTTAGGTTAGACAGAAAAGAAAAAGAAATCAACTCTGAAAGTGTTGCAAATCTAAATGCCACTACTTTGTTCTAAATTTAGTTTGAAAAATAATAGTTGTATGTAGTTTGTTTAGATGCCACACTAAGTTATTTTATCCAATTATACAGTGGCATCATAACTGGATTTGTTTTAAATTAGTTCTCAAACGTAGAAAATAAATTGGCTCAGCAATTTAATCTGAACCAATGGATGGAATAAGGTATAGAGATAGATTGTTCATAAAAATAAAATATTAGGTTGCTAGTTTAAATGCACTCTGAAAGGATAAGTAAAAATGTTAGGAATAGAAGGGTAGGTAGAAATGTGAAAGTTTGAGATGTTGGAATGGTTATTTCCTAAAGATCAAAACATTAGGAAACATATTGACGACAGGAGTTCAAATAACCAAAGCTTTGACCTTATGTTATTTCATTCATATGCTATCACTCCATTCATTAAATCACTCAGACCCACAACCGTCGCATTTGCCTATCATATCGTGACCCCACCGTCCATTCCCCGCTTACATGTTAAACTCCCTCCACCTCGCCTCTCATCCCACACACTCCTCCACAATCATACGGCCCACACTCCCTTTCGGCCCTCATTCGTTGTCCGAAGTTTATTGTCGGGGGGTTCGAAATGGGCAGTCTTTAATACTACCTACATAAACCACAAAAATTACCTTTTAGTCTTTTGAGACTAGAAATCCCAAAACCACAAACCACTCCGTCTTACCCCCGAACACGATATCCTTCATAGTTGTTTACCACCGCCCCACGTAACCTCCACGTCACGTTTCACTTCATATCTCCCGTCCAATCATCTGTTGCCTATTCGTTGCCCATTCATTTATGCTCCCATGCATTTATAACCAAATGTATGTTAATTAACCCATTGGATAAGTAATGAATTTTCAAACATTCGGCACCACCCTCCCACTCCATTTTTCTCTTTATAAACATTATGTCATGCATTTCAAAAGTTACACAGTTAACTTCTACAACCAAGATTATTCTTCAAGCCCGCCTACTCATATAGCTCATCCACTTGTCCTATTCACAAGCACATCTTCTAGGTCCACTTATCAGTTGCTTGTCTCCACTCTGGTAACTCCTTTTACCATTTTGTCATTTACAGTATGCAGTTTCATTTGATAAAATGCCTCCTGAAGGAAAAACAATTGAGAAGTTTCAAATCCTCTAATTCACCCACAGGTTGATTTCCACCATACTCCATTAGTTGAAAAGGATTGCAAAATCATTGAGACTTCTTCTCAATTTAATTTATTTATTGCTGGTGGGAAGAGAAACTAATTGATCAGAGTGATGAAATTGGGCTCTGGGAATCCCAATTACCCCACTATATTTTTCCACAAATACACAGAGCTATAGAGTTTGTGAGAAAATGCCATGAATCCTATGATCTCAGCCAGAGAGCAATTATCTCACTTACTGGAGAAATCATCTATCCCATTAATGATGATTCAATTGAGAAAATGTTGCAGGCCCCTGCCACTATACCAACTCATCCTTTTTCCCATGAAAACCTGATAGAAACTTATAACAAATTGGACTTACCAAGAGATCCCAAACCCTAGAACTGTTTTTAGCAATTGGTAGTCCTCTACCAAAGAGAAATCCCCTTTATGATTCATCTATGTTTCCTAATAGAACCAGGCATATTACTACTATCCTATCCTATTTTCTTGGTTATCACTCTGATTAGTCTGTCAATGAAGCCATCCTTGGTTTCTTATCCATGTTTTCCTCTGATTCTAAGCTTACTGTTATTTATGATTTCATTCATTTCATAATTGAAACCATACATGAGCAGTTTTTCAAATTTAACACTGAAGAAGTATTCAAGTATGATTCAGTACTTGTGTATCTTTTTATATATTTTTAGGGAGACAAATTCCCATTTCCTTTGCAGAAACTTGATGAAGAAGGACAACAACAGTCAATGATTTTCTGGACTTCAATGGGGATGAAGGAGAAAGAAGAATTCACATACAAGCAGTTCATAGAACTATTTATTCATCCAGCCCTCAGCCTTATGAGAAGCACTCCATTACCAAGGATCAGTGAGGATATTGTCAAAGAACTTCATTTCATAGATCAAGCTACAACAGGAGATTGGTATTGCTACCAAAACTACATAGAAATCAGGGTTTTTGGCTGTGAGCTTCCACCCTACAAACTGCCAAAGTACCTCCCTATTAGAATCTTTGCACTAGAGTACTTGAGACAAAGATTGAATGTAGATGAAGTACATTTTGTAGTTGCCAAAAAGAAATCACAATTTAAGCTTAAAGCTCAAATTGGTGCCTTCATTTGTAATGCCAACGCAGCAGGGGAGGAAGTTGATAAGTTTTTAAAATAAATGAAATTTTCTCTCAGTTTCTCTTGGTCATATGACCCATTGGGAGTCATATCCAAACTTAGGGTGGAAAATAAGTTCACACCATATCATCATACAGCTAGGCCTGAGATAGAACAATTCAAGAATCAGTTGGAATGGACAGAGAACACCCTCGAAGAGGCTGAGGAGTAGGCACTCTCTACATCAAATATGCAAACTCTGATTGCACAGGAAAAGACTTCCAAGAGAGGGAGGGAAGAACAATATTCACCCGCAACAAAGGAAACAAGCCAAGGCCTCAAATTCTTTCACAAGAAAAAGAAACAAAGGGTCTCTATGAATATTGATTCACAGTCTAGTGGATAGTCTATACAATCTCCAACTCAATCTACCACTTCTCATGAACAATAGATAGTCCAAATTGTTGGAGGCATTCCAGAGAATAAAGAGGAAGACATCTTCTATGTCTTTATTGAAATCAAAAGAAAGAATGAAGAATTGAAGTTGAATACTTACACCCAGTTCTGGAAGCATTCTTCCAGCTCTCAAGCCAGGCTTCTTTCAGTCTTCGACTCTGAGAAGGGGAAGATGAAAATGGCTTTCTTGCAGGCCCAAGTTCCTTAGCCCAAGACTGCAGCACAATACCATAAACACACTTCTTTTGAGTTTAATGTCAAGTATGTTCATCCAATTTATCAAATTGAGATGCACAAACAAACTGGACAGATGATTTCTTCAACCTTGACAAACACTGCTATGAGTTTGTCAAAAATGCAGGTTACATTGGCCAACATTCAGTCACAATTAAAGTTGGAGAAGGTCTCCTCATTAGCAAAGGATACCAAGATTCAATCCTTGGAAAACCTAGTGCTAAGGATGGGATATGATCCCTCAAACATAAATGTTGCAGAGGAGCTCATTAATAAAAAGAACACTGAGGTTGCAGCATTAAAGAAACAGATAAAACTACCAGCATCTGAGGATCCAATGGCCAAAGAAATCGAGGAGACAAAGACTCAAAAGTCAAATATGATGAAGCTCATCATAGAACAGAATTTGCAAATAAAACAAATGGAGGAGCAGATGGAGAAATTGGTTAAGGAGAAGGAGGAAGCTATCAAGAACATTCAAACTTTAATGGATGCAGTCTCTCTTGCAGCAGTTCCCATCACTAGAGTTTCTACTTCAGCCACTACATCACCAACAGGTACAACAGAAGGAGCTGAATAGCTTACTGAAGTTGTTCAAAACTTGTCTATCCAGACAAGAGAAATCAATAAACTAAAGGATGAAATTAAAGAATTACGTCTTATGAAGTCTATATCAGACAGTTCACATACAACTGAAACAAACAGACTCAAAGACCAAGTGGAAATGTGGCAGAGAGAACTCACAGATTCCTTCATAGGAAACAAGTTGGGTTTAGCAAAAGAAATTTTGTGGGAAGAAATCAAGGAGATTTGGCCCTCCATTAAGATAATATTCAATCAGAAAGATCTCTTGGAAAAAGCTCAGGAAGCAGTGGAAACCATAACTAAGCAGCTGGAGGATATGCCAAAGACTGCCTCTGATATAATCAAATTTCTAAATTCCAAGGATGACTATGAGCTTGAGGAATTAAGAATAAACGATAGAAATGCAATGATATTAGAGGTAAAGAAGATTATCACTAAGAAAAATCTCACCCTTCAGCTACAAGAAAAGTGCAGCAATGTTAACAACATAGTTCAGAGATTTTTCAACAAGATTGAACCTTTGGTCAGCAAGGGTTTACCTTCTATGATGGTTATTAATGATAAATTAATGCCAATTGAGGATTATGTCAAGAAGTTAACAGAGGTGGGCACCCATGCAGCTTCAGTTTCCAATATCAAAGGATCAGCAACACCAGCTCTCATAGTAAAAACACTCAGGGATTCTTTCTTCATCCTGGATGAAATCAAGCATATATTTTTGGTAAAACCCACTTTTACTAAATACACCGAGATGGATGAAATCTACAGGAGGGTAACAAAGATTTCTATCCCAGATAAGAAATGTTGGGAAGAATTAACATATTTACTTGATTAAGGATAATTGAACAGCATTCAGTTTTTTAGGGAACAGTCAGCCAGCTTCAACCATTTTTCAGCTTTTTCAGTAATAGTTATCAAATAGCGCAGCACCAAAATAGTGCCATATCATTAGGCAGTTTTATTTTTTATTATTAATAATCTATTTTTGTAAAAGCATTTCAGGATATTTTTCATCCTATTGTTGTATAAATAACTCCCTTCACGAGTTACTAAGGGTTGCACCCTTGAAGAAGCATTTCTAGACATTTGATGTAATTAGTCTTTCTGGATCATCAATACGAAGCAAAGGATTCTGAGTTCTGTTTTACATAGTTTGTGTTTCCTGTATGTTTTTAGTGTTATCCATTATTTTTTTCTTCATATACTTGTGTCTTGCAAAGATAACTGGGTAGGAATTATTGTATTTCAATCTATTCCTATAAGCTTTCTGAAGTGATAATCTATAAAGAGAATGAATTAATGGACCGTTTGTTTAATTAATTCCCTCAAAATTAATAAATCATCAACATCTTTTGTAAGCTCATGTGTATTTTCTCAAACCTTTAAACATAGTTTAAAGGTTTTCATACTTATGATTATTTAAATTTTCAATATGAAAACTATGGTAATCATATTTTTTTTTGTTTATGCTTATCATCATAAAAGTTATTTCACTATGTAAATATTTAAAGCAGCCCTCTACTGAGATATTGATATTATTCAAGAGGTTAGGAATATCAATTTTATATTTGTTTCATCCATTGGTCTCCCAAATTAAAACGAAACCCCCAAAACAATTATCTTAGATGCTCTGGCATAATAGCTCACCATTATTATCTCAGAGATACAACATCAAACTAGCACCGTTGCCGGGAATTCCAATTTCATTAAGTTTTCTTGGGGCAACGATATGTATTCTATTCCTTCAAGGTGATTAAAGGTTAGTAAGGTTAATATCCTTCACCTGGCGACTCCACTCTCCCAAACTGACACCTTTTAAGCACACCAGATCTCGTTCAGAGGCTAACTTAGTTGATCCTCTATCAGACCCTGAAAAAATTCTAAGAAAATCCAGTTCTAAAAGGGGACATCAACCCTCTTATTCTTCCTCTTCAGTCTGGCAGCCTGAAGATTTAGCATCATTTTATTCTTATAGTAACATTCCACCCAATTCACATTATTCCCACCTATCACCTAGGGTTGCTGAACTCTTAGATAGGGGAGTTGATTTTAAATCAGAATTCCTCATTCATTCATTTGAATCTCATCCAAAACCCTCACTACCACCAGGATCACCTAAAACTGAGTCTGACTTGGGTGTTAATTTACCAGAATACAAACCAACAGATTTCATATCCCCTACCACTTATTCATTTCCTCCCACTTTCAAACAACCTGAAGCTTCTACTTCTGAACAACCTGAAGAGACCCTCTCTGTGTATTCGAATCCACTCTTTGAAACAAAGGAGGGTATTCATCCATAGGTCCAGAAGATAGTTCTTAATACTCCTTTGAAATCATTTAGGAGATCCCCCCCTTCTTCACCTCCAACTAGTTCTTCACCCCCTCAATCACCTTTTTCAACCCCTTCTTCATCTTCTTCAACTTCTTCATCCACACAAACACCTCATACACCACCTCCCACTATGACTTTCCAACCTTTTGTTCAGGCTATATATGCAGCTTTAGTCCTACCTCCTAATCTTGATGCATTCCCAGTTGGATACTTGAAATACCTTCCCAAGTATAATGGAGAAACCGGTCCCTCTACTGAGGACCATCTTCAAGCCTTTTTAGACTTTGCAGATAACATGAATATTAAATAAGAAAATGTTTACATGAGGTTGTTTGTACAATCACTTGAAGGAAATGTAAGAATTTGGTTTAGGCAGTTACATGCAAATTCCATTAGAAATTGGGAAGAACTTACAAACATATTTAGAAACCAGTGGGGTGTGAAAAAAGATCCTCTTTACTTTCTCACTAAGTTTGATGAACTTAAAAGGAATTTTGGTGAACCTGTATCATACTTTATCAAAAGAGTCAATAAGCTTTATCATAAAATGCCCCCTAATTGTAAACCCCCTATAGCAGCAGCAAAGTATAGATTTTCTAAAGCCTTTGATGATGATTTTGTTGTTATTCTCAGAGAGATAACTTAAATAACTCTTGAAGATATGCAAACAAATGCTATTGAGGTAAAAGCAAATAGGGCTGCTTCAACTTCTTTGAAAGCTAAAGAAGAAAAGGCCCAGAGAAAACTCAAATCGACACCAGAGGCTTCTAGTTCCTCTAAGACTAAAACAAAAGATTCTAAAATAGATGAAATAGCTTCTCTTCTTAGAAATCTATCTAATAGAATTTCCAAGATTGAGACTCAACCTAGGACAATTCAACAAACAGTTACCAGACCCCAAAATCAAAATCAAGTCCAGTGTAAAAGAAATCCACAATTACAATTTCTTCAAAGACCTAGTAATGATCAATAGATTCCCACTCCTTTGTTGATAGATGATCAGAAAACTGATGATAATACTATGACCATCACTGAAGATATAAATAATATGGATACTTCCCCTAATCAAATAGTTATTATTCCTCTTACATAGGAAAATCAAGTTCAAGAAGATCAAGAATCTTCACAGGTTTCTAAATACCATGCCTTATCTGAATTTTTAATTGCAGAGTTGAACAAAAGATATGACCTTAGGCCTAGACCTGGACCTGGAAGACCTCCTAAGGAAACTCCAGTAATTGAACCTCATGCCAAAAATGCTCAAACTCAAATGAATTTTATTTGACCATTAGAATGGTCAATTTGTACTCCTCAAAATGACAAAAATACTTTGACTATAGTTAATGTTGAAAAGGAGTTAGAAAGAGTTAAAATCCCAATTCCTCTTTCAGAACTTTCTAAAAACCCTGGGTATAAAAATCAGGTCTCCAAATGGATACAAAATACCTCGGTTGATGTTGAAGGTGATATCATCAGTCTGCAAGATGAAAAACCAACAATTGTTTTTGGCCCTAGCTCAGATATGATAGATGAAATAGTGCCTCCTTTCTATGGAACTCTTAAGACAAACGATTTCATGTTGTATAATTGTATGCTTGATTCTAGAACATCACATAACCTCATGCTGAAAACTATCATGGATCATTTGAAACTTGACATTACTAGATCCTATCATGACTTGTACACCTTTGATTCTAAAAGGGTGCCTTGCTTAGGATTGATTAAGGGTTTAGTAGTCACCCTTGCCTGAATCCTAGTGAAAAGTGTAGTACTTGATATAGTTGTCACAGATATCCCTCCCAAATTTGGAATGCTCTTTTCTAGGTCTTGTTGTTCCAAATTACGGGGAACACTTCAAATGGATATGTCTTATGCTAGTGGGTAAACCCCCTTACCCCACATCTCAATGCATCTCACAACCCTATCCTCATATCATCTAACCTCACCTCTGCACCGGACCCAGAAAAATCCCCGGACCTCCTATGCACACACGCACCCTCTGCTCACCCCCCCATATCCCGCAAGAAAAAAGCAAATGAATACAGGCCAGAAAGAAAGGAAGGAAAACTATGATGAAGGAAATAAAAAAAAAGCCAGATAGGAAAAAACCAGATAGGGAGAGCAATGGGAGCACGCTCAAATTTCCTTTGAAGCGCGGAGAGAGGTAGGTTTTCGCCCTCACCTGCTGCTCCCTCATTATTTTGCTACCTGCCTGCCTTATTGGATGGATATAATCACATGAAATGCTGGAAATCCTCCAGTTCTCTAATGACAAATTATAGTTATAAACCCAAACTATCTCTTGGACCCCTGGCTTTCGAGGTTTCTCGTTCTCAAATGCGCACTTGAATAAGGTTTTTTGAATTGAGCAGAAAAACCCCACTAGTATTCTAGTTTAAGGGGGAGAACAACTAAAATTATATAGAGAGGTGAGATTTGTGCACACCGTTTGCAAAATAGACCAGCCAAGGAACCATCCCGTTTATGCAATTGACCAAGGTTTTGTTTCTTTCAACTCTCTTCAAATCAAGTGCATGAAACTCAAGTTAAAATTGAAGATGTAATTGAAAATCCAGTACCAAATAAAACTGATATATGGAAACTATTTTTTGATGGCTCCTGTACAAAAGATGGAGCAGGAGCTGGAGTAGTTTTAATATCACCAGAAAAATAAAACATTACCCAATCATGTAAGCTCGACTTCAAAGTTACAAATAATGTGGTTGAATATGAAGCTTTCATTTTTGGATTGCAATTAGCCAAAAGCTTAAAGGTTCAAAACTTAAGTGTTTTAACTGATTCAGAACTTATTGTCAAACAAGTGAGAAATATTTGCCAGACTAAACACCCTAGACTTAGGTCTTATCAAAATGAAGTATGGGATTCAGTTGAAAACTTCTTTGATGCTTTTAATTTTAATTATATTCCAAGAGATCAGAATATTCATGCAAATGCCTTAGCTTTTTCTACTAGTTCCTTTAAAATTCCTAATCAAACTAATTTACTCTACCAAATACAAGTCAAGTATAGACCATCTATCCCAGAAAATCTAAAACACTGGTAGATATTTGAAGATGATGAGCATTTTAAATCTTTTCTGTAGGTTGTAGATCAATTTTCTGTTCTACAAATTGACAAAGACAAATCCGAAATAAATGAAAATACAAGTGGGAATGATACTTCAGATTTCAGTTCAAAAATTGTTGATCATGATATTATTCAATTGTCTAACAATTTTATTCCCAAAGGCTTGATACCTTTAGAAAAATTGTTTGATCAAAATGATGTCCTCTGAAATCCTCAGTCCATTTCTTCGAAAGAGGACATAGAAGAAATTAACATTGGAACAAATGATGATGTCAAAAGCATCAAAATATGTGCATCTCTAGACCCTGAGATTAAAACTCAATATCTTAAGTTACTTCAAAATTATAAGGATGTTTTTGCTTGGACCTATGTTGATCTAAAAACCTATGATACTTCATTAATACAACATAAGATCCCTTTGAAGCCAGAAGCAATACCTTATCAACAAAAACTTAGGAGGATTAATCCAGCCTTGCTACCAACTGTAGAAAAGGAAATTAAGAAAATGCTAGATTCCCAAATCATTCTCCCTATTAGATATTCTAATTGGGTTGCAAATTTAGCTCCTGTTAGGAAGAAGAATGGAGAAATCAGACTTTGTGTGGACTTTAGAAATTTGAACAAAGCATCATTAAAGGATAATTACCCTTTTCCTAAAATGGATCAGTTACTTCAAATGGTTTCAGGAGCACAAAGAATTTCTATGCTTGATGGTTTTTCAAGTTATAATCAGGTAAATGTTGATCCAACAGACAGGGAAAAGACAGCCTTCACTACACCCTGGGGTACATTTATGTATGCTAGAATGCCATTTGGGTTATCAAATGTTGGAGAAACATTTCAGAAAGATATGGATGTATCTTTTATGGGTCATGTAAATAGATTTGTGGTTATTTATCTTGATGACATTACTGTTTTTTCTAAATCTGATTAGAAACATCAAAAGGACTTGATCAAGGTTTTCGAAAGGTGTAGGAAATTTTGGATATCATGGAACCCTAAAAAGTCTTTGTTTGCTATCAAATAAGGAAAATTGTTGGGCCATATAATTTCGAAGGAAGGAGTGGTAATTGATCCCAAGCATGTGTCTGCCATTGAAACATTGACCTTACCTAGAAACAAGAAATTAATTCAAGATTTTATGGGCAAAATTAACTTTTTAAGGAGATTCATCCCAAATTATCCAAAGATTTTAAAAGATATAACTGACATGCTCTGAAAGGATCATGAAGTTAAATGGACTGTCTCTTCCAAGCATGCATTTGATCATATCAAGAAAGCTATCTTTGAAGCTCCCACCTTAGCTAGCCCTGATTATACTAAACCATTCAATATCTTTTCTTTTGCCTCAGAAACAATCCTTGTTGTTGTTCTATTACAAAAGAATGGAGATTCCCATGACCACCCCATAGCCTTTTTCAGTAAGGTTATGAGAGATGTCGAGCTTAAGTATGACATAATAGAGAAGCAAGCCTATGCCCTCATTCAAGCCCTGAAATCTTTTAGGATGTATGTCCTACATTCACCTATTACTGCTTATGTTCCTAATGGTGCTATAAAATTCGTTTTAACTCAACCTGACACTGATGGGAAAAGAGGTAGGTGGATCACTCAAATACTTGAGTTTAATCTAGCTATCAAAACTACAAAGTTATTAAAATGCGAAGGATTAGCCAATCTTCTAGCAAAATCCAATTGCAAAGTGCTTGGAATCAATTCTATTTTAGAAGTACAAGGGAAGAACCCACAAGAACCTTATATCATTGCACAAGGGAAGAATCCACAAGAACCTTTCCTAATTTTACAAAGCAAGAATTCACAAGAACCTTCTGTCCTTGTAGAAGGGTGAATCCATAAGAACCTTCTCTTCAACCTGAAGAAAAGAATCCACAAGAACCTTTACCTTCAGATCAGATCAGTCCTTTACATATTGATGACAAATTTCTATTGTCAAATTGGTATCAAGACATTGTAAATTTTCTGCTCCATTTTGAATGCCCAGCATCATTCTCCAAAGCCCAATGTAAAACTCTTAAATTGAAAGCAGTCAAGTACTGCATCATAAATGCAAATTTGTACTCGAAATATCCACTGAATATTTTGTTATTATGTTTAACAGAATTAGAAACTGAAGGAATCATTGATCAGTTTCATACAGGATTTTGTGGAGGACATTATTCTTGGAGAGCAACAGCATACAATATCTTAAGGGGAGGATTTTATTGGCCAACATTGTTCTTGAAAGTAGGGGCAAAGGTCAGAGGTTTTGTTCCTTGTCAGATGTTTGCTGGTAAGCAGAAACTATCAGCTCTTCCACTAGTAGCATCAATAATCTCAGCACCTTTCCTTCAATGGGGATTATATTTTTTTGGAGAGATCCATCCCACTTCAAGTAATTAGCACATATGGATCCTCATAGCAACACACTACTTCACTAAATGGGTGGAAGCAATTCCAGTAAGAAATGTTACCGATTCAGTAGTAATTAAATTCATTGAAGAAAATATCTTATCTAGGTTTGGTTGCCCAACTCAAGTTGTCATAGATAATGCAACAGCATTCTATAGTGTTAAAATGATTGAGTTTTGTCAGAATATCAGATTCTATTACATCACTAAACTCCATACTACCCTCAAGGCAATGGCCTTGCAGAATCCTCAAATAAAAGTCTGGTGAAGGTAATCAAAAATACCCTGGCAGATCAAAAAAAGAGCTGAGACTCTCATTTAATTTATGCAGTATGGGAAAACAGAATAAATCCAGAAACATCTACTATGAAATCTCCTTTTCAGTTAGTCTATGAGAACGATGCAATTTTTCCCACCAATTTGGATTTCCCAGTTTTAAAATTATTGCAATACTCAACAGATGAACCTGATGATTTTTCAAGAAGGATAAATCAGATTATTGAACTAAATGAAAACAGAGATGAAGTTCAATACAAATTGAAGAAATATCATAATAAGATGAAAATCCTATTTGACAGAAGAGCCAGGGAAAGGGACTTCAGGGAAGGTGACCTAGTTCTGAGATGGGACTCCAGGAGGGAGGAAAAGGGAAAGCATGACAATTTTGATAACCTATGGTTTGGTCCTTTAGCAATTTTTGAAGTGAAGGGCAACAACACTTTTGTGCTACAAAATCTTGAGGGACTATATTCCACTTATCCTGTAAATGGAAGGTTTCTCAAACATTTCATTCAATACTAAGAAGTTGGAATACATTTCATTGTAAAAACTCCGGTTTCTTTTACTTTTCAAGTTGTTAGTGAGATTTTTTTACAGCAAAGGACTCTATAGCCTGAGGAGAAGGCACATGGATCTACAATTTCTCTGCATTCTACAGGAGAAAGCAGTCCCTAGTTGGAGCCAATGTTGTAGCATATTTTTGGTTTTGATAAGTTAGAATAAATTAGGCAAAAAAAATGAAAATATATTTACAAAATGTTAAGATAGGATGTGGACAAAAATAATATTGAATAAAGAATGTTAGGAAAAAATTTTGATAGATATGTCTGTATCAAAGAAAATGTTAGGGTAGATTCCCTTAAAAATGAAGACAAAATAAAATGTTAGGTAAACAGAAAAGAAAAAGAAATCAACTCTGAAAGTGTTGCAAATCTAAATGCCACTACTTTGTTCTAAATTCAGTTTGAAAAATAATAGTTGTGTGCAGTTTATTTAGATGCCACACTAGGTTATTTTATCCAATTATACAGTTGCGTCATAATTGGATTTTTGTTAAATTAATTCTCGTAGGTAGAAAATAAATTGGCTCAACAATTTAATCTGAGCCTATTATCACCCCAAGAAACTCTCCTAGGTTGTAGCTTGGAGATGCTCGGGACATCACAAACTCAACTTGATGTTGGAAATGGATGAATGGAAGGAATGATGCATATTCAAGCCAGATAACCACTCCTACTTTGCTTGACTCCAGACATGCGTGAACACCCCCAAACTACAAGGCTTTAGACCACCAATTACTCACAGCTTAAGGGTTGGGTGAATATGGAGAACACTGCCCACACCAGCAGATGCACAGGACCCTATGATGGCTGGCTGCAACCAGTAAAAAGGTCTGCAAATCTAATTCCCTAGTGCACAGATAGGATGACAGCTCCCTGTCACTAAGTGAAAAGAAACCTGATCAATACATTCACTGATACATGCAAGACCCAAACACAGAGGTGCGATGACATCCCCTCTAATGCTAAACATCAAGAGTTCAAGAAGAATGCATATCAAGCACAGCCTAGAACAGAAAAGAGATGGGAGGTGAGAAATTAACAGCAAAAGAAGCTTGCATTAGCTGAAAATGCCGACGAGACGCTGCAAGTATCAAAGGAGTTACAGTCTCCAGAAGTTGAACCTTACATCAAAACAACAACCATCAACCCTGATTACATCTGTTTTTCGGGTATATATAGAGTTTGATAACAAAAATGTTCTGTTGTTCTAGGCGTGGAGGGGTCATAATGGACCACCAACCGCTTTAGCTGCTTGGCAGAACTTCTGAGTGCAATTGCTTACTGTAGTGAACAAAATTGATATTCTTGGACGCTCTGCTGTACTTCTTGAGTAGGTGGATTGTTATATGGGATGCAATCCCATAACCATTGAATCCATTTACCTACTTGGTTATGTACCTTTCCTTCTCAGCCATAATGCTTCTTGAATGCAGTTGTTGATGATCTAATGTGCCGAGTACTGGTAGGTGATCGCCTTCGTCCTTTAGGTGCATGGCATGATCGAGGTGGGTGGACTACATGGTGGATGTACGAGCAAGGCAAAGAATAGGTATCAGCCGTTGGATCAAATGCATGAACGACGGAGATCTCTCGGCGGGAGGTATCGGGCGGAAGTGGGAGCGGGCGATCATGAGCCGTTGGATCTGGACACGGCGGATCCGACGGTCATCAAACGGAAAAGATGCGCGGAGTTTAATGAGCGAGGAAGACGGTTTTGGTGGTGAGCGGTATTTATCACACCGCTATCGAGGGTCGGGCAGTAATCGTACAATGCTGTGCGATACCTATCATCGAGCGACACGTGGCGGACGGGATGTGACGAAAACCGCTTGATCGCAAGTTAACGCGTAGGCGGTTCAAAGGCACGGGAGGAGCGACTGTCGTCCAATTGCGGCGGAGATGATCAGACGGCGCGGGTTTGATCACACGAATTTATGTCGGATGTGACAGGGAAAGAATCTGTGAAGGCTCACAGTCATGCGGTTACGGTCATATGACGGTTTAAACTTTGCGCTCGGGGTCCTAAGGGAAAATGGGTTTATACAGGGTTTTAGAGGCAATGCGGGGGTAGCAGGGGTTATGAGAGTGTAGCGGAGTGAAGGAGAATGGGGAGGGTGACTGATGAAAGTCCCTTTTTAGCCATAACAACCCGGCCAGGCCTACATTTGACCTTCAAAGTGTCCCAATATGTAGCAGAGCTAATAGAGCCAATGGAGGGAATAAGGTATAGAGATAGATTGTTCATAAAAAGAAAATATTGGGTTGCTAGTTTAAATGCACTCTAAAAGGATAAGTAAAAATGTTAGAAATAGAAGGGTAGGTAGAAATGTGAAAGTTTGAGATGTTGAAATGGTTATTTCCTAAAGATCAAAACATTAGGAAACACATTGATGACGAGAGTTCAAATAACCAAAGTTTTGACCTTATGTTATTTCATTCATATGCTATCACTCCATTCATTAAATCACCCGGACCCACAGCTGCCACGTCCGCCTATCATATCGCAACCCCACCGTTCATTCCCCACTCACATGTTAAACTCCCTCCACCTCACCTCTCATCCTGCACACTCCTTCGCAATCATACGGCCCACACTCCCTTTCGGCCCTCATTCGTCGTCCGAAGTTTATTGGCAGAGGGGGGGGGGGGGGGGGGGGGCGAAATGGGCAATCTTTAATACCACCTACATAAACCACAAAACTTACCTTTTAGTCTTTCGGGACTAAAAATCCCAAAACCACAAACCACTCCGCCTTACCCCCAAATGTAGTATCCTTCATAGTCATTTACCGCCGCCCCACGTCACCTCCACATCACGTTTCACTTCATATCTCCTGTCCAATCATCTGCCGCCTATCCGTTGCCCATTCATTTCCACTCCCGCGCATTTATAACCAAATGTTCGTTAATTAACCCATTGGATAATTAATGAATTTTCAAACGTTCAGCGCCACCCTCCCACTCCATTTTTCTCTTTATAAACATTGTGTCATGCATTTCAAAGGTTACACAGTTAACTTTTGCGACCAAGATTATTCTTCAAGCCCGCCTGCTCATATAGCTCATCCACTTGTCCTATTCACAAGCACATCTTCTAGGTCCACTTATCAGTTACCTGTCTCCACTCTGGTAACTCCTTTTACCATTTTGTCATTTACAGTACGCAGTTTCGTTTGACAAAATGCCTCCCAAGGGAAAAACAATTGCAGAAGTTTCAAATCCTCTAATTCACCCACAGGTTGATTTCCACCATACTCCATTAGTTGACAAGGATTGCAAAATCATTGAGACTTCTTCTCAATTTAATTTATTTATTGCTAGTGGGAAGAGCAGCTAATTGATCAGAGGGATGAAATTGGGCTCTGGGAATCCCAAGTACCCGACTATATTTTTCCACAAATACACAAAGCTATAGAGTTTGTGAGAAAATGCCATGAATCCTATGATCTCAGCCAGAGAGCAATTATCTCACTTACTGGAGAAATCCTCTGTCCCATTAACACTGATTCAATTGAGAAAATGTTGCAGGCCCCTGCCACTATACCAACTCATCCTTTTTCCCATGAAAACCTGATAGAAGCTTATAACAAACTGGACTTTACCAAGAGATCCCAAACCCTGGAACTGTTTTTAGCAATTGGTAGTCCTCTACCAAAGAGAAATCCCCCTTATGATTCATCTATGTTTCCTGATAGAACCAGGCATATTACTACTATCCTGTCCTATTTGCTTGGTTATCACTCTGATCAGTCTGTCAATGAAGCCATCCTTGGTTTCTTATCCATATTTTCTTCTAATTCTAAGCCTACTGTTATTTATGACCAGTCATTTCATAATTGAAACCATACATGAGCAGTTTGTCAAATTTAACACTGAAGAAGTATTCAAGTATGCTTCAGTACTTATGTATCTTTTTATATATTTTCAAGGAGACAAATTCCCATTTCCTTTGCAGAAACTTGATGAAGAAGGACAAAAACAGTCAGTGATTTTCTGGACCTCAATGGGGATGAAGGAGAAAGAAGAATTCACATACAAGCAGTTCATAGAACTATTTATTCATCCAGCCCTCGGCCTTATGAGCAGCACTCCATTACCAAGGATCAGTGAGGAGATTGTCAAAGAACTTCAATTCATAGATCAAGCTGCAACAGGAGATTGGTATTGCTACTAAAACTACACAGAAATTAGGGTTTTTGGCTGTGAGCTTCCACCCTACAAACTGCCAAAGTACCTCCCTGGTAGAATATTTGCATTGGATCACTTGAGGCAAATATTCAATGCAGATAAAGTACAGTTTGTAGCTACCAAAAAGAAATCACAACTTAAGCTTAAAGCTCAATTTGGTCCCTTCATTTGTAATACTAGGGCAGCAGGGGAGGAAGCTGATAAGCTGTTAAACGAAATGAAATTTGCTCTCAGTTTCTCTTGGTCATATGACCCATTGGGAGTCATCTCCAAACTCAAGGTGGAAAATAAGTTCACACCATATCATCATATAGCTAGGCATGATATAGAACAGTTCAAGAATCAGTTGGAATGGACAGAGAATACCTTCCAAGAGGCTGAGGAGCAGGCACTCTCTACATCAAATATGCAAACTCCGACTGCACAGGAAAAGACTGCCAAGAGAGGGAGGGAATAAAAATCTTCAGCTACAACGGAGGCAACAAGCCAAGGCCTCAAAGTCTTTCATAGGGAAAATAAACAAAGGGTCTTTATGAATATTGATTCACAGTTTGGTGGATAGTCTATACAATCTCCAACTCAATCTACCACTTCTCATGAACATCAGATAGTACAAATTGTTGGAGGCATTCCAGAGAATAAATAGGAATACATATTCCATGTCTTTAGTGAAATCAAAAGAAATAATGAATAATTGAAGTCGAATACTTACACCCAGTTATGGAATCATTCTTCCAGCTCTCAAGCCAGGCTTCTTTCAGTGTTCGACTCTAAGAAGGGGAAGATGAAAATGGCTTTCTTGGAGGCCCAAGTTCATCAGCCCAGGACTACAGCACAGCACTAGAAACACACTTCTTTTGAGTTTAATGTAAAGGATGTGCATCCAATTGATCAAATTGAGATGCAAAAACAAACTGGATAGATGATTGCTTCAACCTTGACAAATATTTCTATGAGTTTGTCAAAAATGCAGGTTACATTGACCAACATTCAGTCACAAGTAAAGTTGGAGAAGGTCTCCTCATTAGCAAAGGATACCAAGATTCAATCCTTGGAAAACCTAGTGCTAAGGATGGGATATGATCCCTCAAACATAAATGTTGTAGAGGAGTTCATTAAGAAAAAGAACACTGAGGTTGCAGCATTAAAGAAATAGCTGAAACTACCAGCATCTGAGGACCCAATGGCCAAAGAAATGGAGGAGAGAGAGACTCAAAATTCAGATATGATGAATCTCATCATAGAATAGAATTTGAAAATAAAACAAATGGAGGAGCAGATAGAGAAATTGGTTAAGGAGAAGGAGGAAGCTATCAAGAACATTCAAACTTCAATGGATGTTGTCTCTCTTACAACAGTTCCCATCACCAGAGTTTCTACTCAGCCACTTCATCAGCAACAGGTACAGCAGAAGGAGTTGAACAGCTTATTGAAGTTGTTCATAACATGTCTATCCAGACAGGAGAAATCAATAAACTAAAGGATGAACTTAAAGAATTATGGATTATGAATTCTATATCAGACAGTTCACATACAACTGAAACAAATAGACTCAAAGGCCAAGTGGAAATGTTGCAGAGGAAACTCATAGATTCCTTCATAAGAAACAAGTTGGGTTTAGTAAAAGAAATTATGTGGGAAGAAATCACAGAAGCAATTAAGGAGATTTGGCCCTCCATTAAGATAATATTCAATCAGAAAGATCTCTTGGAAAAAGCTTAGGAAGCAGTGGAAACCATAACTAAGCAGCTGGAGTATATGCTAGAGACTTCCTCTGATATAATCAAAATTCTAAATTCCAAGGATGACTATGAGCTTGAGGAATTAAGAATAAACGACAGAACTATAATGATATTAGAGGTAAAGAAGATTATCACTAAGAAAAATATCACCCTTCAGCTACAAGAACAGTGCAGCAATGTTAACAACATAGTTCAAAGATTTTTCAACAAGATTGAACCTTTGGTCAGCAAGGGTTTACCTTCTATGATGGTTATTAATGATAAATTAATGCCAATTAAGGATTATTTCAAGAAGTTAACAGAGGTGGGCACTCATGCAGCTTCAGTTTCCAATATCAAAGGATCAGCAACACCAGCTCTCATAGTAAAAACACTCAGGGATTATTTCTTCATCCTAGATGAAATCAAGCATATATTTTTTGTAAACTTTTACTAAATACACCGAGATGGATGAAAACTACAGGAGGGTAATAAAGATTTCTATCCTAGATAAGAAATGCTAGGAAGAATTAACAAATTTACTTGATTAAGGATAATTAAACAACATTCAGTTTTTGAGGGAACAGTCAACCAGCTTCAACCATTTTTCAACTTTTTCATTAATGGTCATCAAACAATGTAGCACCAAAATATTGCCAGATCATTAGGCAGTTTTATTTTTGATTGTTAATAATCTATTTTTGTAAAAGCAGTTCAGGATATTTTTCGTCCTACTGTTGTATAAATAACTCCCTTCACGAGTTATTAAGGGTTGCACCCTTGAAGAAGAATTTCTAGACATTTGATGTAATTAATCTTTCTGGATCATTAATACGAAGCAAAGGATTCTGAGTTATGTTTTACATAGTTTGTGTTTCCTGTAAGTTTTTCAGTGTTATTTATTATGTTTTTCTTCATATACTTGTGTCTTGTAGAGATAACTGGGTAGGAATAATTGTATTTCAATCTATTCTTATAAGCTTTTTGAAGTGATACTCTATAAAGAGAATGAATTAATGGACTATTTGTTTAATTAATTCCCTCAAAATTAATAAATCATCAGCATCTTTTGTAAGCTCATGTGTACTTTCTCAAACCTTTAAACATAGTTTAAAGGTTTTCGTACTTATGATTATTTAAATTTTCAATATGAAAACTGTGGTAATCATATTATTTTTATGTTTCTGCTCATCATCATAAAAGTTATTTCACTGTGTAAATATTTATAGCAGCCCTCTATTGAGATATTGATATTATTAAAGAGGTTAGGCATATCAGTTCTATATTCGCTTCATCCATTGGTCTCCCAAATTAAAACAAAACCCCCAAAACAATTATCTTAGATGCTTTGGCATAATAACTGACCATTATTATCTTAGACATACAATAGGGCAGAATCCTAAGACTTATGTAATAACACCACTAGACCTAAATAATGTCCAATTAAGGTCTGGAAGAGTGTTACCAAGAAACTCCCCTATTGTCATTCAAGAAACAAGATCTGATCTTCAAAAGCACAAAAACCAATCAGAAAAAGGGGAGACCTCTCTCCCCCAGAAGGAGAATAAACAAACAGAAGATGTTCCGATAAACACTCCCATCATAGAACAACCCTCGGTTTAAATTAGACCACCTTTCCTCGAACGGTTGAAAATTGATGAAGGAGTAGAGAAACAAATTATCTTTTCTGATTACAATATGAAGGATGAATTGGGAAATGTTTGTATTAAGATTCCTTTATTACAAACAATAAAAGAAACACCAATTTTTGCAAAAACAATTAAGGAACTAAGTACACAAAAATTAGGAAGAAAATGAAAAGACCTAAAAAGAATTCAGTTAGCTGGAAAATTGCAGACATTATGGTGGGGAAGACGAAAATTCAAAAATACTTAAATCCAGGAAGCCCCATTGTAAAAATTCACATTAGTGGAACTGAAATACCAAAGACACTGATTGATCTAGGAGCAGCCATAAACATAATGAGTAAACAAGTTATGGACACACTTAGGCTTCCTAACCTTCAATACATACCAACCTTATTGCAATTAGCATATAGGTCTGTGATTAAACCTGATGGTGTGTTGGAAGATGTTTGTGTATCCTTAGATTCTTGGGAATATCTTGTTGATTTCATGGTCTTAACACCCAAGAATAATTTAGGAGGACATCCATTAATTCTAGGAAGACCTTGGTTAGCTATAGCTGATGCTTTCATCGGTTGTAGATCAGGTGACATGTTTATCTCAGATGGAAATTATACAAAGAAATTTACATTATATGCTTCTGCAAGAACAACAAAAGATACAAAAACTGAAGAATGGATAGAAGATGAAGAAGATATACAACCTATTTTTACTACTGAACAAGTAAGAGAGGAAGACAAAATTCTAAATCTACTGGAAAATAATGAATCTTCCTCACATTATGATCATAGTCGCAATGAGTATCTCTCATCTAAATAGGTATCATTTCTCTCCATGGAAAAATTTGGGAATTCCTCGATAGAAATCTTTCCAGGAAAAACCTTGAATGTTAATGAAAACCTAGAAGAAGTGAAAAAGAATCAATTGATAGAAATTTTACAGAAATATTCTTCTACTTTTGCATGGGAATACACTATCATGAGAGGGATTGATCCTAAAACTTGCATGCACCATATCTACATTGAATAGAATGCAAGATCAATTAGACAACCTCAACGAAGAATGAACCCAAGTTTAAAAGAAATTGTTAAGGAGGAGTTGCAGAAATTGTTAAATGTAAATTTCATCTATCCGATATCTGACAGTCAGTGGGTTTCACCCCTAGTAATCATTCCTAAGAAAAATGGAAAATACAGAGTATGCATCGATTATAGGGAACAAAATAAAGCAACATTAAAAGACCACTTTCCACTACCTTTTATAGATCAAGTCTTAGACACATTAGTAGGAAAAAAATATTTTCCCTTTTAGACGGGTTCAATGAATATAACCAGATTCAGGCAGCCCCTGAAGATCAAGATAAAACCATGTTAACGTGTCCATGGGGAACGTATGCTTACTGAGTACTTCCCTTTGGATTATGCAATGCTCCACCAACAGTCCAAAGAGCAGTACTCGGAAGTTTCTCTGATCTTATTCATGATTGTGTGGAAGTGTACATGGATGATTTCACAGTTTATGGAGATTTTTTCAATGAAGCACTAGAGAATTTGGAAAAAGTATTAATAAGATGTAAAGAAACAAATATCTTATTAAGCCATGAAAAATGTTTCATGATGTTTAACGAAGGAATTGTTTTAGGTCATCATATTTCAGGAGATGGAATCAAGGTAGACTCGTTTAAATTTGAAGTCATTTCTAAGTTATCAATTCCAAGTTGTCAAAAATATGTTATAAGTTTTCTCGGTTTTACTAGATATTATAGAAGATTCATAGAAAACTTCACAAAAATTGCATCCCCACTTTTTAAACTGCTCACCAAGGACCATGAATTCAATTGGGATTCAGAATGTCAAGCTGCCTTTGAAACTTTGAAAAGGAGAATTTCTAAAGCACCTATCTTAAAAGGACCTAACTAGAAATTTCCTTTCCATATCTCAACAGATGCTTTAGATTCAGCCTTAGGAGTTGTGTTGGGACAGAAAGATCTTACTCCTTATGCAATCTATTATACTAGTAAAAATTTAACTCTCGTAGAGTTAAATTATACTGTAACTGAAAAGGAGTTTTTAGTTGTAGTTCATGCCATTAAAAAATTCAGAGATTACATAACTGGTTATGAAACTTTTGTTCACACAGACCATTCTTCCATTAGATACCTAATGAATAAACCAGTCACTAATGGAAGAATAACCAAATGGCTCTTACTATTACAAGAATTCAACATAACCATTCTAGATAGGCCAGGAAAGCAGAATACAATTGCCGACTTTTTATCTAGAATACAAAATGAAAATAATGATCAACCCATAGAGGATAAATTTCCTGATGAATATATTTTTGCAGTATCTACTAAATCACCTTGGTATGCAGATATTGCTAACTATTTAGCTACAGGAAAAATGCCATTTCATTTATCTCCTAGAGAAAAGAGAAGAATAGTCCACAATAGCACATCTTATTCATGGATAAATGAAGAGTTATACAAGACAGGACCAGATCTCATCATTAGAAGATGTGTTCGAGAGGACGAAATACCATAAATACTTAAATCTTGCCACGATGAGCCATGTGGGGGACATTTTTCTGACAGAAGGACTGCTTACAAAATCTTGCTTTTAGGATATTATTAGCCTTCCATTTTCAAGGACACCAAAGAATACATTAAAATATGCGACAGTTGTCAAAGAATGGGCAAACCCACTCTTTCGAATGAAATGACACTGCAACCACAAGTACTCATCGAACCATTTGAGAAGTGAGCACTAGATTTTGTTGGACCAATCATCCCACCTTCAAAGCAAAAGAAGTATTGTTATATACCTAGGGGGGATAATATGGGGTACAAAGGGAGGTACCCAAGGTAATAATGTAATAATGGGATGGGCCATAGTAATAAATAAGGTGGTTAACCCATATCATGTAAGGGACCACAAGTAGTTAGTAATAATGTAATGGGCCCATGGTATTAGTTCGATGGTATGAGGGAACCATGGTAAAGACCCATGGTATTGTATGTATGAGGCCTATATAGAGGCTAGAGACTCCACATGGAGGGATGTCAAGGATTATTGTATGAACAAGCATATGGCTTGTGGAGTGTTCTCCTTCCTTAAGGAGTGAATGTATGGTGTTGCCCTACCTTAAGGGTTTGATCAATAAAGAAGCATTTCTATATTCAAATATTGTTATTCTTGGGTTTATTCTTGGGTGAGTGCCTGCCCGTCGTGCAAGCCTGTCACGCCCCTACACCTACGGTAGTCTTTCAACCGCTTATAGCAAGGTGCAGCACTACCAATCGTTTTCTTTTCACCAATACTTACGATTGTAGACTACGCCTAACATTCCATACTTAGTTTTATTTTCGTTACCCAGTATTAATAATGTGTTCCTTTATACAAGTGAAAGCCCATAACATTCACATAAACAACATTATACAAGATAAATGCATAACAGAATAAAGGGAGGGGCAACTCCCTACAATATGAGTCTGCCCAAATCAATATATTTTACAATCTTCACTTTTACAAAGCTTTACAAGTTAAATCTTGGGAAACCCCAAATTTTCACTTAGCCAATTTTCACAACTTCAGCAAACTCGATTTCCCAGCTCGTCGGCACCTCCGCACGGTCACCGCACGACTCTCCAACCCTTTGTTCACCTTGTCGCACGATCATGTTGTTTTCCCAACTTGGGCACGCCTCCAAGTCGCCACACATGGGCGCCTCTACCCGAGACACACCTCTGTTCACAATCTCAACACTTCACCAAAGTCACACCGTGCACACTTGCACGACAGGCGGGCACTCACCTGAGTCACCCAAGAACCCGTGCCAAGTCATCGCACAAACGAGGCGCTCCTTCGTTTCACCATCGGGCACCTTCGCACAAATTGGGCGCCACACACCCGTGCACGCCCTCACCCAACCACCGGGTGTTCCTGCCCGCACCCTTCACCCATAACCAAGTTAAACGCGTCTTCACCGTGCAACCAAGCCCAAGAATGGGCGCATCCCAACCTGCGCCCTTTCTCCTTACTTCTGCGCACTAGACCTGCGCCTTTACTCCTTCAGCGAAGATGTTGAGCGAATGAGTGATGTCCAAATGAGCTCCAACGCTCTACAATATATATGCGTTGACGGGGGAGGTCGTGGCTTGTTCAGTCGACCTCTTCCACGCCCTTGCTTCATCGCAAAAGCCTCTTATCTTCAAGTTGGCCTTCATATGTGTTAACACATACTCTACACCATATAAACATGCTCGCCCATCCTTCTACCATGTGCATAACACACCGTCGCATATCAAGGGAGCTCACACTTCATCCAACCGCAACCGCACTTGCTCGTTCAACTCCAACTGTTGTTCATTCAAGCCCCACCCACGATAACACTTCATGCCGAAGCATTCGCATAAGGAAGGAGAACACTCCACAAGCCATATGCCTGTTCATACAATAATCCTTGACATCCCTCCATGTGGAGTCTCTAGCCTCTATATAGGCCTCATACATACAATACCATGGGTCTTTACCATGGTTCCCTCATACCATCGAACTAATACCATGGGCCCATTACATTATTACTAACTACTTGTGGTCCCTTACAGGATATGGGTTAACCACCTTATTTATTACTATGGCCCATCCCATTATTACATTATTACCTTGGATACCTCCCTTTGTACCCTATATTATCCCCCCTAGGTATATAACAAGTATATTGTGGTATGTATTGATTATGTCACTAAATGGGTAGAAGCTAAAGCACTTCCTTTTGCTACTAAAAATGTTGTAGTTTCATTTCTTTTTGAGGATATTTTTACTCGTTTTGGTGTTCCAAGAGAAATTGTAATAGATCAAGGAACACAGTTCACATCCAGATTAGTGCAGAAGCTTGTGGATCAATACAAAATCAAACATCGGAAGTCCACTCCATACCATCCACAAGCCAATGGACAAGTTGAGTCCACAAATAAGGTGATTGAAGCAATCCTTACCAAGACTATACATCTACACAGAAAGGACTGGGTGGAAAATCTTCCAGAAGCTTTATGGGCCTACAGAACTACATGGAGAAATACTACAGGACATACTCCCTATGAACTTTTTTATGGGAAGCAAGTCTTACTTCCGATAGAGTTCCAGATCCATACCTATAAGACAATAGTCCAGTTATATCTTGACTTATAAAAAGCACAGAAGCAAAGGATGAGACAACTAAATGAACTTGATGAAATCAGACAAGAAGCCCTCCAGAGAACTAGCCTAGTTCAACAACAGAGATCTAGATTACATGATAAGTGCATTAAGGAAAGGAAATTTCATCGAGGAGATTGGGCATTGCTCTTTGATTCAAAATTCAAGAATTCTCAAGGGAAATTCCAAACCCACTGGCTTAGACCTTGTGAAGTTGAAAGTGTTTTTGACAATGGTGCAGTTAGAATCAGGACTATTGATGAAGAGAAAATTCCTCTATTAGTAAATGGACATCGACTCGAATTGTACCAAAAGCCATCGACAAAAGAAGAGTTTTTTAAAATGTTCCAAGATAATTCAGAACTGAAAATGATCAAGAAGAATTCTGCTTCTTTTCCACCTTAGAAATTTTTACTCAGTTTACTCTCTAAAAAAATAAATTAAGTAAATTATATGTATATATATACATATATAATATAAAAAAAAAGGTATAAACATGAAAACCAACATGTTGTTGGCAGGTTTATACAGAAAATTTAGAGTGAAAACAATTTTTTTGTTCCTTTATTAAAAAAAATTTCCCTCAGCTACAGAATCAACAACTTTCCGTAGTTTGGACAAGTTTCTGTAGCTATGAAAAGTTTCTGCAGTCTAAAATTCATTTATTTCTAGCCTACAAGGGCACTTGGTTATTTGAATTGAAAGACAACTGACAGAACAAAGTACCTGCAGGAAATCTCAAAAAAACAAACAAGGTTAGCAAAGTGGATAACAGGTATGTGCTACTTTAATTTAGCAATAGGGATTGATATATTGCATATATGACTAAGAAGACATAGTACTGCCGAAAATTGAAATGAAATCATTACAATTTAAGGGTGATGGTCACCTAACAAAACATCATAATCCACCACTTACAATTAATGTCATGTCCTCATTCCAAATCTGCCAAATTAATTATCGAATCATCATTTTAAATGCGCCCAAGTCTGATTCATTCCTATAACCCTTATTATAATCCACTTGTTCTTACACTCCTCTGAACTTTTATAGTCACTCCATCCTTCCGCCACTTAGAAGAACCCTAAAAATACCATTCTTTTGTCAAGGTAACCAGTCTTTGAGGAAAAGCATCCTTCATAATGGGGATCAGTGTTCGAACCGAGCCAGCAGGGAAGAAATTCTTAGAGAGATACCCTTAGACCAAGGATCTGATACAAAAGAAACAATGGTTGTAGTTCATTTAAAAATTCAATGGTTTTCAGAGGGAAGTGACAAAGTAATTTGCATGCTCGTTTTATGGAATTGAAGCCAAACTAGGAGACATTAAGATCACCATAACAGAGTCCATGATCGCAGAAGCTACTGGATTACCAAGGAGCGGGGAAAAAAGGTTCAAGAACAGGGGAATTAATGGAGAAGATTGGAAGACCTTCTTAAAAAATACAAATATGGACACCATTGTCTTCAAGAAAGGTATTCCCAGCACAGCCCTTAAGAGTAAATGGAGAAATTTATTGCTTATACTTCAAAACTTTGTCACCTATGAGGGTCGGTTTGGGTATATGTATTTTTACCATGTTAGGATGATGATGCATTTTCTTGAAGATCACCATATGGGTCTTCCTTATTTTCTCTTACATAATCTCAAGAAAATGTCCACAAACGCTCAAAAGAGAATTCAGTTTATAGAAAACACCATGTATCATCATGGCCTGATAAAGATATTGGTTGAGTTCCATCTTCGGGGTATAGGGGATAACTGGGAGAGTTTCCTGCATTTTGAAGAAATATCCCTATAACAAGCCACAAGCAGTAGGACACTCGAATAATAGAAGTAGTAAAAGAGTAGGAACCCCAAACTCACCCAAAATTATCAGAAGAAGAGCTGCCCATAGTAGATATATTACAGAGAATGAAAAAGGGAAATCTTAGAAGGAAGAAAGTTAGCAAAAGAGCAAAGGAAATACCACAAACTAGGACCCTTCCTCGAGAAGAAAAATCAGAGACTAAAGGAAGGAAAGTGCAGGGATTGCAAACCTCAGGACTTTGGAGGAGCACAAGGTTGAGCACATTCCAACAGACAATCTCGAAAGCTACAGAATACATTGATATCGAGGGAAACGAGCCAACTGAAAACCCTGAAAGTTCTCCAAAAGGGTCACCAAAATCATCACCGAGAGTATCACCACCACCTTGCAGCTCACCTCTAAGAAGCCCAGTGCATAGTCTAGGTGTTGACCCTGTTCAACAGGAGATATATGACTATATAGAGTCATTGGAAAGAAAAGAGGCATAAACTAAAGAAACAACTTAAAGTCATGGAGATGGGAGCAATCAATTAAATGAACCACAGGAACACTCAGCCTCAAACATTTTAAAGCAAGATATTTTTGAGTTAGAAACATTGAACAGGTATCTCAAGAATGAGAATCAAACATTGAAGGCAGAAAGTGAGATCCAGATTGCAAAAAGTGACAATATCATCCTTCATTTGAGTTTATGGTATAAAAAGAAAAAAAACCTGAAGAAGGAAAACAGGACAATGCAAAGAGAGATTATCAGCTTAAAATACAAAATTCTCATTAGAAAACCTAGGATGCCAGTAGCTGCCAAAAAGAAGAAAAAAAATGAAACTTGGAGGTGATGAACAGAATACACAAGTGACTGACAATGATGAAGTGTGTGAGGACATAGAAAAGCTCTAGCCTGGGGGAATGTAGAGTCCAAAGATTGTCTTACCTTGTGTTGTGACCATCAACAACCCCCCTTTTTATTAGTGTTAGCAATAACATTAATAAATGGGGACCCTTCCAAAAAATCAAAACTTAGCACTTAATAATTTCATTTCTTCTTGAGGAAATTTTTACTCATTTTGGTGTTCCAAGAGAAATTGTAATAGATCAAGGAATACAGTTCACATCCAGATTAGTGCAGAAGCTTGTGGATCAATACAAAATCAAATATCAGAAGTCATCTCCATACCATCCACAAGCCAATGGACAAGTTGAGTCCACAAATAAGGTGATTGAAGCAATCCTTACCAAGACTATACATCTACACAGAAAGGAATGGGTGGAAAATCTTCCAGAAGCTTTATGGGCCTACAGAACTACATGGAGAAATACTACAGGACATGCTCCCTACGAACTTTCTTATGGGAAGCAAGTCTTACTTCCGATAGAGTTCCAGATCCATACCTATAAGACAATAGTCTAGTTATATCTTGACTTATAAAAAGCACAGAAGCAAAGGATGAGACAACTAAATGAACTTGATGAAATCAGACAAGAAGCCCTCCAGAGAACTGGCCTAGTTCAACAACAGAGATCTAGATTACATGATAAGTGCATTAAGGAAAGGAAATTTCATCGAGGAGATTGGGCATTACTCTTTGATTCAAAATTCAAGAATTCTCAAGGGAAATTCCAAACCCGCTGGCTTAGACCTTGTGAAGTTGAAAGTGTTTTTGACAATGGTGCGGTTAGAATCAGGACTATTTATGAAGAGAAAATTCCTCTATTAGTAAATGGACATCGACTCGAATTGTACCAAAAGCCATCGACAAAAGAAGAGTTTGTTAAAATGTTCCAAGATAATTCAGAACTGAAAATGATCAAGAAGAATTCTGCTTCTTTTCCACCTTAGAAATTTTTACTCAGTTTACTCTCTAAAAAAATAAATTAAGTAAATTATATGTATATATATACATATATAATATAAAAAAAAGGTATAAACATGAAAACCAACATGTTGTTGGCAGGTTTATACAGAAAATTTAGAGTGAAAACAATTTTTTTGTTCCTTTATTAAAAAGTTTTTCCCTCAGCTACAGAATCAACAACTTTCCGCAGTTTGGACAAGTTTCTGTAGCTATGAAAAGTTTCTGCAGTCTAAAATTCATTTATTTCTAGCCTACAAGGGCACTTGGTTATTTGAATTGAAAGACAACTGACAGAACAAAGTACCTGCAGGAAATCTCAAAAAAACAAACAAGGTTAGCAAAGTGGATAACAGGTATGTGCTACTTTAATTTAGCAATAGGGATTGATATATTGCATATATGACTAAGAAGACATAGTACTGCCGAAAATTGAAATGAAATCATTACAATTTAAGGGTGATGGTCACCTAACAAAACATCATAATCCACCACTTACAATTAATGTCATGTCCTCATTCCAAATCTGCCAAATTAATTATCGAATCATCATTTTAAATGCGCCCAAGTCTGATTCATTCCTATAACCCTTATTTTAATCCACTTGTTCTTACACTCCTCTGAACTTTTATAGTCACTCCATCCTTCCGCCACTTAGAAGAACCCTAAAAATACCATTCTTTTGTCAAGGTAACCAGTCTTTGAGGAAAAGCATCCTCCATAATGGGGATCATTGTTCGAACCGAGCCAGCAGGGAAGAAATTCTTAGAGAGATACCCTTAGACTAAGGATCTGATACAAAAGAAACAATGGTTGTAGTTCATTTAAAAATTCAATGGTTTTCAGAGGGAAGTGACAAAGAAATTTGCATGCTCGTTTTATGGAATTGAAGCCAAACTAGGAGACATTAAGATCACCATAACAGAGTCCATGATCGCAGAAGCTACTGGATTACCAAGGAGCGGGGAAAAAAGGTTCAAGAACAGGGGAATTAATGGAGAAGATTGGAAGATCTTCCTGAAAAATACAAATATGGACACCATTGTCTTCAAGAAAGGTATTCCCAGCACAGCCCTTAAGATTAAATGGAGAAATTTATTGCTTATACTTCAAAACTTTGTCACCTATGAGGGTCGGTTTGGGTATATGTATTTTTACCATGTTAGGATGATGATGCATTTTATTGAAGATCACCATATGGGTCTTCCTTATTTTCTCTTACATAATCTCAAGAAAATGTCCACAAACGTTCAAAAGAGAATTCAGTTTATAGAAAACACCATGTATCATCATGGCCTGATAAAGATATTGGTTGAGTTCCATCTTCGGGGTATAGGGGATAACTGGGAGAGTTTCCTGCATTTTGAAGAAATATCCCTAGAACAAGCCACAAGTAGTAGGACACTCGAATAATAGAAGTAGTAAAAGAGCAGGAACCCCAAACTCACCCAAAATTATCAGAGGAAGAGCTGACCATAGTAGATATATTACAGAGAATGAAAAGGGGAAATCTTAGAAGGAAGAAAGTTAGCAAAAGAGCAAAGGAAATACCACAAACTAGGACCCTTCCTCGAGAAGAAAAATCAGAGACTAAAGGAAGGAAAGTGCAGGGATTGCAAACCTCAGGACTTTGGAGGAGCACAAGGTTGAGCACAGTCCAACAGACAATCTCGAAAGGTAAAGAATACATTGATATCGAGGGAAACGAGCCAACTGAAAACCCTGAAAGTTCTCCAAAAGGGTCACCAAAATCATCACCGAGAGTATCACCACCACCTTGCAGCTCACCTCTAAGAAGCCAAGTGCATAGTCTAGGTGTTGACCCTGTTCAACAGGAGATATATGACTATATAGAGTCATTGGAAAGAAAAGAGGCAGAAACTAAAGAAACAATTTAAAGTCATGGAGATGGGAGCAATCAATTAAATGAACCACGGAACACTCAGCCTCAAACATTTTAAAGCAAGAGATTTTTGAGTTAGAAACATTGAACAGGTATCTCAAGAATGAGAATCAAACATTGAAGGCAGAAAGTGAGATCCAGATTGCAAAAAGTGACAATATCATCCTTCATTTGAGTTTATGGTATAAAAAGAACAAAAACCTGAAGAAGAAAAACAGGACAATGCAAAGAGAGATTATCAGCTTAAAATACAAAATTCTCATTAGAAAACCTAGGATGCCAGTAGCTGCCAAAAAGAAGAAAAAAAATGAAACTTGGAGGTGATGAACAGAAGACACAAGTGACTGACAATGATGAAGTGTGTGAGGACATAGAAAACCTCTAGCCTGGGGGAATGTAGAGTCCAAAGATTGTCTTACCTTGTGTTGTGACCATCAACAACCCCCCTTTTTATTAGTGTTAGCAATAACATTAATAAATGGGGACCCTTCCAAAAAATCAAAACTTAGCACTTAATAATGCTTTTTGTTTAAAATAAAACAAGATATCAAAGTGAAACTTGCTAAAACGTGTAAATTTACCTTTTTCATAAGAAAGCGCTATATGACCGTAAAACCCAATAAAAGCTTTAAAAGTGGAAAGTCTTAAATAATAGGTAAACCTTTCACAAAACCAGATTTTCAAACAATAGTATCGCATCGCAAAGAGATCATGGCAGGCATCTCCTATATATAAAGAACTCCTTGAAAATGTGATCTAAAAGAATGCGAGATCTAAGGCCTTACCACCTCATCGCATATCGCAGATTTCAAATTCTGCAGCGCCACTTAATGTAAAACGCCCAAATATTGCGAAATGCGATAAGCTTCTCGCAAATTGCATATCGCAACCGCCCGATGAAATAATGGTTGTTAATGAATAATAGGTTTTGCGATATCGTGATCTGCGATATTGCGAAGCAAATCGCAAAATCACTTTATCGCAAATCTAAGGGCTCAGAGTTCAATGACAGTACTTTCCGTCGTTCAATGCAAAAGTTATGAGCATTAAATTTTAGCTTAACGGTCCATTGATGGTTATTTATTAAAAACAATTTGGATCAGGGTAAAAGGACCATCTCACGCAAGGTGATATCTTTGATATGATTTAAAGAATTAAAAGCTTTCCCATCACCTTATTTTTGTTCGTTATTCACTATCATCCTTATCGTATCTTTGTTCTCTACTTGCAATTTTTAGGAGCAGTACGCAAAGCAGCACACAGAGCATAATGGGAAAGAAAGGCAAGGCTCCTGCATCTAAAAAGTCAGAAATGACTCTGTTATTCACAGACACCACTTGTACTAGAGAAGCAGGGATATCTACCTAGGAAGCCATGTATAAATTGTTAGAAGAGGAAAACCCGAGGATTATGAAGGTTACAGTTACAACAGATGGACATGGCTCCTCCAAAGCGTCCCTAACAAAGCTTGCATGTTCGTTTCTACATCGTATTGCGGCGAGGCCGAAGATACTCCCCTACATTGATATGGTTAAATGGGTCATAGAAAATGCAGATTTATCTGATAGAGAGTTCAAGACGGCCAATCAACTAGTGCTAAGTTCATTTACCCCAAGCAATTTGAGACGCATGTACCACTTGCCAGAACCTCAGGCTTCCTACAACAAGAAATTTGTAGAAAAAATTACCAAAGAGAACGAAGATTTGGCAGACTGCACAAAAAGCTGGTCTGCCAAGGAGGAACCACTAAAGAAGGACAAAAACGGTATGTACGCCACTGGCTCTCTCTGTTCTCCTTATTTTTTCGCTACTACAATGTTATGTAGACTATTTGGGAAGCCAAATATCAACAAGTTTTCGTCAGAATGGTTGCCTTTATTGGATGCGGCCACCAATGCCACCATAATGGATTGGGCCCAAATTTTATCAGATAATTTAGCCTCTGCTATTTTAGGATATCGAACTAAAAGAAGTTTTGCTCAAAGGGTTTACCCTCCATTCTTTTTAAGTGCCTACGTCATGGACGCCATTTGTTTTGTCTTTGATTTTCCTATCATGGGGTGGAGATGGATAGTACAAAACCCTCTTCCTATTCAGGTTTATCACAAAGAACTGTGGGAATCCAATTTCATCCCACATTTCTACAAGATTTGTCATGGAGTGATGCTCCTTAATCATAGAATGCTCTATAACAAAGACGCCTGAAGATTCTCCCCAGAAGCTGAAGTTGACATTCTCCCTATGGGAAGGTGGTTCGAGAAGGAGTTATTCACATACATCAAGGTATTTGGTAGAATTTCTTCCCCCCACGTGCTTCCTTTATATGTCTCCGACAATCTAATGGCCAGAGAAATAGCTTACTAGACCTATAGTGTTGGGGAAATGAGCAAAGTACTTAAAGATTCTAAGAAGGCCATTTGGCCTCAATTCCCTATAGTCTACGGGGCTTTTGCATTATTTGATTTAGGTCATGCTTTTAAAGAGGTTGATAATATGCTATGTTTACAGCTACCAAAGTTCCCGGGGAGGCAGTATGATCCCTTTGATGTTGTAAAGAATTCCACTACAGCGGTCAAAATAAAAGTGTTTACCAATGAAGAAGATTCCTTTCACGATGTCTTTCTGTAGAAGCACACTTTTAGAGAGGTCTTACATATGGCACAAATTCAGTTTGATCAAGAAAAACTTCAAAAGTTTAACAATTACAGAGAACAGAGGTTAAAAAAGGTCCCATTGAATAAATTGCGTATCGAACCGATCAGGGAACCCACTCCTAGTATTAGCATAAGTGGAAGTTCAAAAGAAGAGAAGTCTAAATCCAATTCCAAAAAAGAATTGGTTGAAAAGTCCGATGATCAGTCCACAAGGGAAAACAACATAAGTGAAGGGTCAGTTAAAGATACAACGCAATCTATAGAGAACCCTGATCAGCAAGTTTTGTCCCCAAAACAAACTAAAACTCCCACTTCCCTTCCAAAGCCAACAAAGCCACTTATAGTGGATCTAGAAAAGGAATGGGAGAATTTTAATGAGTTAATCAACATTGAGGAACAGAGCACAGAGCCACTGACAAACCTAGGAGAGACAGCCACAGAAATGGTGGTGGAAGGGGCTACCAATACTCAAGAGACAGAGCATATTCCTGTTGCTCTGTCATCTGAAATTGTACTGAAAATAGAGGATATTCCTCCTTTGGATGTATTTTATAGCTCGTAACATAAGGCTGTCGTCAAGAGGCAAAGGAAGAAGAGAAAAATAGATGTCGTGCTCTCTCCAAAGGCTTAACCTCTAGATGTTCTATGGAAAGACCCAACTACAGACCCATCGGTAAACCCTACTAGACTCTCTTAGATTGTAGGGGCATATGCTTTTGCAACAATTGATAAGGCAAATGAAATTCAAATGCTATTAAAAGAAAGGGAGGATAGGATTCTATTTTTGGAACAACAACTACAGCAGGCCAGCATCAATCAAGAAGCAGAGATACAGTTGACAAAACTTTAGCAGGACTTCCAGCAAATGCAATTGGATTATCAAAGCAGTCTGGGAAATAAAGAAGAACAATTACAGACCATGATAAGGACTACATAAGGATGATTCTAAGATTGAAGAATTTATCACAGAAGCACTCGCTCTTAATGCCCAACTCTTGCAACAGGAAGAAACACTCTACCAAAAGATCTTGTAATGGAATTCCCATTACGAAAAGAGCGATAACATTACAAATCAAGTCGTAGACTTGCGACTTCATTATGATTCAATTTTTAAGAAGGTTTCTGACTTTCTGAGCTGGAAAAGATCAGATGAAGGAAAAAGAGCGGAATTTCCCAGAATCGATGAATCTCATAAAGAAATGTTATTCGCAAAATGGGATTCCCAGCTTAAAGAAGCAGAGCAGGCGATGGAGGAAGCAGTGACAGCAACAAACAACATCATTGAGTGCATCAATGAAAATCTGCCCAAGGTAAATTTAATATCAGAGACCACTCCAGGATTCCTCCCAAAGGCACAACAACTTCAAACAAAGTGGAATCAAACAGCAGAGGAAAAATCTAAGTCAATTAAATAGGTAAACAGGTTAAACTGGGACACATACTGGCAGTACCTGGTAAAGCCACATAGCCAATGGATGACCCTAAAATGTCTCATAACCTCCACCAAGAAGATAGTGCCAGCACTCGCCAATTCCGTATTTGCAGGGTAATTAAAAGCTGAAGTCAGCCCACTGATGCTCTTGAAGCCAATGCTGGATATCTGTAACTTAAAAGAACAGATGCATGATTTATCATAGATACAATTTAGTTTTATTATTAGTTCATTTTTTCTTAAAATGAGGCAGATCGTTTAAACCTCCTCATCTATTTTTGTAATATGTATTTTTAGATTTCATTAGAGTAGTATTTAAACCCCTCTCATGCATTTAGAGAGGGGTCCAGAGTTTTATCAAAAACAATTCTTCAGAACATGCAGTTTTCCCCCACTGAGGAGGTTTTGATAAAATGAATGGAACGAGATTTATTTTTATATGAGTTTGATGTCTGCTACTGAAATGCACTTTTGTACTCTTAGTGGATGTTGAGTTATTTGAAGATAAATCTATATTGCTGAAGCTCATGAGTAGAACCTATTACCAATGGTATTTTTATCTCCTAATACTTTTTGCTTATGTGCCAAGTGATAAATTATTTTCAGTTATTGATATATGAAAGTCTGAATGTTCAATTGTCATTATTGCACTTTTGTACGTTGATAACTATTCTTTTTATGTTGAGTATATGAATAACTCTTATGCGATATGTTTCTCATAATTGTTTTCGGTTAATTTCTTATACGAAACAATCATTTTTAATAGATTCCTTTCTTGTAGTGATTGAATGATTTTTATTACCAATTGCTATTGGAAATTACTTTAGATCGCATAAGAGAAACGTTACTCCCGGGATAGTTTAAAGTTAGATGTTTTCTTTCATTAGAATAAATTGCATATGTTAGTTAAAGATAGATTAGATTTAGAATAAGCATTCACCCCATAAACCCAAAAAGAAAAACATCATCCCGATAGCACATCATCACAAACAGATTGGGAAACTGGTCCCATCACCCCCAGTCGGAGCCACTATATTCCAAACGAAAAAGGAGTTGCTTTCAAGGTTTGGACCGGGTGGTTAACCCCTTTGTTGTAGACCCGATTTTTGGGCCTTCAACACCTTGACATCCCTTTTTGCCTATATTTCCTCTCTTTTCCTATACTTACCACCCAAATAATGCCATAGACACAAGGTTTTGTTAAAGGTAAGAAATAACATGTCTTCTTCTTCATTTTTGACTATATACCCTATTGTTTTGTTAAATAATGCATTTGGCTACAGAATTGGTTTGTTTCGCAACTAATCCAGATTTCTGCAGCTATCTCCATTGTTTGCAAGGTTCAGAAGCTCTAGCTTAGCGACGAAGGATACAGATGGATAAGGAATGATCCCCTAGTGGATTCCTTCCTATCCCCTTGAACCAGTTCATCAAGATGATCGCAGGATATCACGGTCAAACCCCAAGGTCAACTACAGGATTGTTGCCGAAACAGAATCCAAGTTTCATAAAAACGTTATCGAATTGCTTTCGGAATAGCAAATTGAAGGTTTAGAGATATAGTTTAGTTGAAATAAATATATTTAGGCTTAAAATGCTCATTCTGTTATGCCAAAGATTTATTATAAAAACTATGGCCGCATTGTGATTTGGTGCGCATCGGATGATGTAGTTTTTGAAACAGTTTGTTGAATTTCGTTTTGCAAGTAAAAGACTTGGTTTGATGTTTGTATGCACTGCATTGATTGGAGATTTATGGATTGATTCGTGGAGGGCCCCTACCACCAGCGACATGTCTTTAACCATTTGCAATTAGATTTCTTTTCATTCCTTAAATAATCTGCTTTTGTGTGAAGAAATGCAATATGATGAGTTCGCCAGTGAATCGTTGTATGCATGAGCACTTCCCTTTGCTTTATACCTGGTTTAATATGCTATTTGAATTTCTTTTTATCTGGTACAACATGGTTATTTCATTTTCTTTTTATCTAGTGTAGTCCAACTGTGTTTACTTCATAGTATAGTTGTTGTTCAGAATATCGTGTTTGGATGAAATTGAATAAGTAAAAGAGTTAGAGTATTCTCCTTAACAATTGAATTCAGACAGTATTCCTTTGCAGTTTGATATAATAGTTTTCTCTCGAAGTTAGTAAATTAGAGTTGCAGCATAAAAATTTAAGACAAAAATCCATAAATTGATTCAATAGAGAATAAATCCTAAGAAATTAACTGATAACTTTAGGGATTGAGGCATTAATATAATTAATGCCACCATCTCCATACTAATCTTAAGTTTAGAATCTAATAAGAACATAACGACATAATAAATAACTTCTAGCACATATAGTGCACCTATACTTCATCAGTATACGTACCCTAGTTGATAATTTATGATTGACAATTTAAAGACATTAAATTGGCCAAACAACTACAAATACAACTTCAATCAGATTAACATATTTCATGGTGTCGAATATCCTATCAAGCAATTCCTCGATTGCTTTGTGATTGAAATCTTCCATCACATACACATTCAAGGCATGGAACATCAAATTGTATGGACTAGCACATCTTATCATTTCTTGGGAGCACGGATTGTTTTGGAAAGTTAAGTTCAAACAAATTCATCCATGTGTTTACCTTACAGAATTTGTTTTAAGACATTTTTTGAAAAAGTGATTCAAAGTTTTCTTTTTTTTATAAGGGGTGTATGTAATTTCTTAAAAGTGCTTCGAGCGTATTGTTTGAAAAAAAAAACTCATTTTTTTTAGGAATTTGTTCATTTTTTTTTAAGGAAATGAGTGGTGAATTTTATTGTTATATTTCCTTTGAATATATTTGGGATTCTGGAGCTACCATTGTTACATATCACCACTATGAGCCATAACCAAAGCCATCATTGTCAAATCCAAAATTAATAGCAGAGAAGATGATATGTTTGTAGGTCAATTTGCTTTTTGAGCCGCGTTCTATTAGCGCTTAACAAATGGGAAAAAATGAGAGGCTAAAAAATTCAAAGCAATAGTAAGATTTGTTTGAGATCTATTTGAATGAGTTGGAAGACAAAAGGAAAAAGAATGCCTTCGCACTACAATGCATAAAGTAATGCATAGATAACAACATTCTGCCCCTCATTGCAAAAGAAAAGACTGCCAAGGAAGCATGAGATACCCTTGAGAGGAATTTTTTGTAAGGGGGAGCATTAAAGTTGAAGATGAAGGTGGATCTATACCAACAGATCTACAACGAAATGAATAATTTGGTGAATTCCACTTAAAAGTGGATGAAAATGATGATGGTGTGTTACCATCAACAGAAAAAGAGCACATAGTTTCTCATGAATCGTACTGTACACAGCCACAAGTGGATGACCATTTAGTGAATCCAGAAATAGAGCTTCTTAATGACAGTGAAGTTGCCATTGGAGAAACCACTAGTATGATGAATCCAACAATTAAAATTGTTGGTGCTAGTTTTGATGAATAACAGTTAGGCAGAGGTGAATGGTTGTAGATGATGCAACAAAAACTTCATATTGAAATGATGTTATTTGATGAGAGAATCCCACTTGGGCCTGAAAACCGAGTGGAAGACAACCTCTTTGAAGCAACAAAGGTTAGTAAATAAGAGGAAGTGACAAAAACAGAGAAGGAATCACAAGAGGATAAGGCTCTCATTACAGATCCTAAAGAACATAACTCATATAGTTCTACAAATGTTTTTAAACATAACATTGATTTTGAATGCACAAATGTTAGTAGCAACCAAGAAGAAGCAACAAAATTTGAAGAAGAATCAAGGTTCCTTGAAGCATGGCTTGCAACACCATGTTTTAATGAAGTCTGCATAGAAGTCGCAACAATGAATGTTGAAGATAGAATGGACATTGTTCAAAATCAAAATGTCAATCAAATTTTCATGTATTGGAGTCCTAAAAAGATGACATTGTATTATGGACTTGTGTTGCAACAAAAAAGTGATGATGAAAAACACATTAGAGAAGATGACATGTGGAAGAATTCTATATACAATTCGATTTCTGAAAAAGTAGAGGATGTGCATACACATCCTAGAACAACAAAACAATTGCACCAACAAATGAAGAATCTAAAATTTGAAGCAATTTAGAGGCTATAGGATCTATATGAAAAGAAAAAGAAAAAGAAATCCAATGTAGCTCATGTCAAGTTCCTTGAGTCATTTAACTGTAAGCCTATGTTAGGCCCCTATACTACTAGTGTAACCCCTTATTGTTATTAGTATAACCCACTTATCATATTGATGTACCCATGTAGTGCCCATATTGTTACTATTGTGCCCCATAGAAGCCCACTATTGTTATTATTGTACCCTTACATTATTATTGTTATGTCGGCTCTGATTATGTTATAACCCCTTAGACTCCTATATATAGAAAGGAGGTCTTTTCATTTGTATCATCCAAGAATTGTTCATTTATGTAATGTAAAGGAGGTTGCCCCCTCGAAGAGGCTGAATTCTAAGGCGTTGATCTATCTTTTCTATCTTTTCTTGAGCTGGTTTCATAACATTTGGTATCAGAGCTTTGGATTTTAGGGTTTCGCTGCTCCAAACAGGTCATCGTGGAATTTTCGCTATAACTTCTTTTCTGTGAAGTTTCAGAAGTCGCAAAAAAAACCCATTTGAGAAGAAATCGCGCTGAACCTTGGGTCCGAATTTCAGAGCTTTTCACGCGATATTTGCAGAGATATGATCTGAGGAAGTTGGTCTTTTTGCAGACTCCTGAATTACATTCAAAACAGGTGACCTGGGGAAAATCGTCATAACTTTCTCTCTGGGGATCGGATTGAAATTATGTAAGAAGTTACAGAAATAGGACAGACTTCCGTTTCTTGTATGCATTTTTCAGATCTAAAGGTTGAAACAGTGACACGTGGCACTTCATACAATTTCGCTCTTTTGGAAAGGTCTATAATCAGGTCATCTTGGGAGATTGTGCATAACTCTTTCTTAGAGAATCCAATTTGGATCAGACTGGTGGCATTGGAAAGAGGACACAGAGGGCTACTACAGTTCACAATTTTAGAACTTAAAGATCTGAAAGTACAGAGTTACAGTCGTTTCAAGGTCGAGCTCCTAAAATCAAGAAAAAGCAAGATGAGGAAGTTTGATGGCAAGGATCCGGTAAATTGGATACTTCAGATGGAGCAATATTTTGACCTACATGGTGTACAATTATTACAAAAGGTATGTATTGCATCTTCATATTTAGAACCAGATCAATTTTTATGGTATGAAGGGCTTTGTTCTCGTAAAAAACTTGTTACGTGGTCAATTTTCACGGAGGAAATGATAGCACATTTTGAGGATACAAAGAGCAACACCTTCTTTAGAGCAACACCACAACAATTGGAAAGAGTAAAAGGGCTTTGTGACATAATGGAAAGAAAAAATATGGAAACCAGGAAGCATACCCCTCACAACTATAAAGATGGAAGTGTTGTTTCTCCCAGCCTTCCACAACCTACAAGGGTTACACCACAACAATTGGAACAAAAAAGAGAAAAAGGGCTTTGTTACAATTGTGATAGCAAATGCACTAAAGGTCATAGGTGTGCTGAGAAGGAATTATTTTACATAGAATATGAAGAGGAGGAAGAAAAGGATCAAGAAACATCAAAAGAAGAGGATATACGCCAGGACACCACCCCAGAGAAAGAAGAAATGAATCAGACCATATCTTGTAAAGCATTGGCAAGAATTACCACTCCTCAAACTCTCAAGATAGAAGGACATATCAAGAAGAAAAAGGTGCAAGAAGTGAAAGATCACATCGAGAAAGAAGAAATGAATCCAACCATATCTTGTAATTCAATGGACGAAATTACCACTCCTCAAACTATCAAGATAGAAGGACACATCAAGAAGAAAAATGTTCAAGAAGTGAAAGATCACATCGAGCATCAAGAAATGAATCCGACCATATCTTGTAAAGGACTGAAAGAAATTACCAGTCCTCAAAAGATAGAAGGACATATCAAGAAGAAAAAGGTTCAAGCAGAGAAAGATCACATCGAGCATCAACAGCAAGTTCTCCAACTTTTAAAGGATAACGCCACTTCGGTGCAAAATCAAACGAAACAATAGGTAGATCAACATCGTAGTGAAAAATGTTTTGATGTAGGTGATTGGGTATTTTTACTGCTACATCTCAAGCAAGCTATTTATGAGAAGGAAATGTTGGCAATATTACATGCACTTAAAAAATGGCGACCTTACCGAATGGGAAGACTCTTCAAGGATGAGGATGTGGAAGCATTGTTTTGTGCTATTTATATTATCCAACCAAATTGGATAAACGAAGCAAGGGATGAATGGAAGAAGGACTCAGAAGTATGGCCACTTATTCAAAAGTTGCAAAAGATCCCAATTCAAGCAATATTTCCAGAAATTGAAAAGGAAGGAAAAATCATATTGGAACCTCGAGCAGTCACAGAAACAAGAACCCGACAGCTACGAAATCGATCAATTTCAAAGTATCTCATCAAGTGGAAGAACTTACCTGCTGAATATTCCACATGGGAGGACAAGAATTTTATACAGAAGCATCAAGAACTACTCAAGCATTGAGGACAATGCTTTTTGAAGGAGAGGGGCATGTTAGGCCCCTATACTACTAGTGTAACCCCTTATTTTTATTAGTATAACCCACTTATTATATTGATGTACCCATGTAGTGCCCATATTGTTACTATTGTGCCCCATAGAAGCCCACTATTGTTATTATTGTGCCCTTACATTATTATTGTTATGTCGGCTCTGATTATGTTATAACCCCTTAGACTCCTATATATAGAAAGGAGGTCTTTTCATTTGTATCATCCAAGAATTGTTCATTTATGTAATGTAAAGGAGGTTGCCCCCTCGAAGAGGCTGAATTCTAAGGCGTTGATCTATCTTTTCTATCTTTTCTTGAGTTGGTTTCATAACAGCCTAGATAAGACTTAAACCTGTAGGCACCTTAGTTTAAATTTTTTTGGTTGTAATTAAGGGGGAGTTTTGGAGAAAATAATTCCAACCACCAATTCATGTCTGTTAGGTGTCATAACTGTCAATCTAGGTGTTCTAGTTCAGTTTCAGTTCATTCAGTTTGGTCGAGTTTCAGTCCAGTCATTTATTGTTGATGTCTCCTATGTAATGTTATTGTTGAGAAATGGCAACAAGAAATTCTAGTTTAATTTTTCCTTGAATTAAAATGAGAATTAAAATCGAATTTTATTCTCATAGCAACTTGTAAATAGTTAATTAAGTTTAATTAACTTAATTAGCTTAGGAATTTCGAGTTGGAAGTCTTTCTGTAGTCATGTATATGTTCTCCCTAAGTTTTAGGGGTCCAGTATGAGTTTAAATTGAGTTGGAAATTAGATCACTCAGTTTACTGAGTTAAGTTCAATTAAATTAGTTCCAAACTATTTGAGGAACTAATAGAGAGTTAACAGTTAGTTGGTGCACTAGTGCATCCACAAGTGTCACTCTAGTTAACTGAAGATTCCCTCATTAAAAACTCATGCATGTCGATTCTGAGAAAGACCCAGTTGAGACTAGAGTGCAAGGACAATGTATTATAAGTTGTATTATTTACTGTAGTGTAAATATCATGCATGCATCAGAAATCGATCCTATGTTTGGATTGCGCAGTTTTGGAAGCATGAATTCCCTTAAAATACCGGTTATTCATCATAGGAATTACGCAAGATATTAGGGGCTTGCAGAGCTGCAGAATTGGCTAAGTGTGCCAAGAGCTAGTTTGTGAGCTGAGAGAGTTGAGCATACTTGTGCGGAATTTTTCTAGTGCGAAAAAGATTTGTATATTCACTCGTATTTCTAATATATGCAATAAAGATAGTGAGGTTTTGAGTAGTGTCTTTCCCTAAATACATCTTGTGTTATGTGCCATTGATTTATCTTCTTCTTGTTCATATTTCTTTCATCGATCTATTAGCTTCCGCTAGTTGAAAGCAGAAGTAGATTCTTGTCCTGTGCTTTAGTACATTGCATGAGCTTGTAAATCTATAGGATTTTCTACATGGTATCAAAGTTGAGAACAATATTCTAGAGAATATTTTGAAGTTTTGAAGTTTGGGTTACAGGTGAAATTCGAATTTGCAATACATACTTCAGGATCAGCAGATGGCGTTCTACGGTTTGTGGCTCGAGTATGCCTTGGAAGGAAGATCGAATTTTATAGCCTAGAGGGAAAAAATGGAGGATGTGCTAGAGGATAATGGCTTGAAGGAATTCGATGATCAAGAAATTCCTAAGCTAGCAACATCGGATGCATAGATTTTGGCTAAATGGAAGACGTGTGTGGCAAACGCGAGGCAGATAATCCTTGAGGGAGTTTGAGACCACATTGTCTTGAGTCTCCATGGCAAGGAAACTCAATATGTTATGTGGAAAACATTGACGAAATTGTATCAGAACAATAGTGACCAAAGGAAATTGGCGTTGAAGGAAAAACTTCGAAAAATCAAAATGGAGAAAGGTGAGACGATTCCAAAATACTTGACCAAGTTCACTCAGTGTCATGATGAACTTCGAAGTGTTGGAATCACGATTTTTCGAGGATGATATGGTGATTCTTGCTCTCTTAGGACTCTCAAAGAGTTGGCATAATTATTAAGACACTGTCAATGGTCGAGAGAAGCTTCCAGATCGGGAAAGACTGTGGTTGAATTTGAAGCAAGAGGAGATCAAGAGAAACACCAGGGATGGATCTTCATCAAATACTGATGATAAATATAATTGTACCTTAGTGATTAGGATGAAGAAAGGGAAAGGGAAATCCTCCCATTCCAAATCGGATTCTTATCATGGAGGTAAGAAGAAAGACATGACGAAAGTTAAGTTCTTTCATTGTCATGAGCTAAGCCATTTTGCTACAAATTATCCACTCAAGAAGTCTATGAAGAAGTCCTCAGGAGGAGCGGTGGGTGAGGCTTTGGCCTCTCAATTCGAATTGGACTTTTCCCTCATTGCATGAATGGTGTCATCAATGATGGGAAGTGTATGGTACTTAGATAGTGGAGCTTCATCCCACATGACTGGCGACAAAGAGTTATTTAGTGACTAGGAGGAGAAAGATCTCCATATACATATTGAGATGGGTAACGACAGGAAGTATAGTTTTACTAGTTTTGGCACGATTACTTTTTAGAGGGATCATGGGGCTCCACTCACCTTGAAGAATGTTATGTATGTTCCCAAGTTGAAGAATAACTTGGTGTTCATTTCCATGCTTGAGGATAAAGGCCATGATGTGATCTTCTTGAAAGGAAAGGTGTTCCTTCAACACATTGACACGGGTCAAGTAAAGAATATACGGATTCAGGTGAAGAATCTCTATAAGTTGGAGGTAGAGGAGTGTGCTACTTTGAGCACAAAAGAAGAAAGGGTGCAGAGCTGAGACGTTGGCGATTGATGGCATAGGCGATTGGGAAACTTGCATAATGGGGCTTTGAAGATATTGCAAAAGATCTCTACTGATCTTCCCAAAGGTACGCTTGAGAAATTTGATACATGCAAGGGGTGTACTTTGGGAAAATACACCAAGTATTCCTTTCACGACAGAGAGATTCAAGTAGAGCTTATTCTATAGTGAGTCCATTCATATGTGTGTGGACCATTCTCGACAGCATCCACGGCCAAACACATGTATTATGTTATTTTTGTTGATGACTTTTCTCGAAAATGTTAGATATTTTTCATGTAGAAAAAGGATCAAAATTTCACAAAGTTTTGTGAGTTTAAAGCATTGGTGGAGAAAGAGTCAGGAAAGAAGGTTAAATATATATGGAGTGATAATGGTGGTGAGTATGTCTCAAATGATTTTAATAACTTCTGTGTAGAAAAAGGGATTAAACGGGAGTTGACGGCACCCCATAACCCTTAGCGGAATGGGGTGGCCGAGAGGAAAAACAGAAGCATAGTAGTGGCAACGAGGGTGATGTCACATGATCAGGGCCTACCACTACACTTGTGGGTTGAGGCATGTAACACAGCGGTTTTTGTTCAAAACTGTAGCTCACATCGAATAATTGAGATGAAGACACCATAGGAGGCTTATTCTGATAAGAGGCCAGATGTTGGTCACTTCAGAATTTTTGGGCCATCAGTATATTTCCATGTGGCCAAATATGCACAGAAGAATCTTGAGCCAAAAACAGATTTGGGGATATTTTTGGGGTACCCTGATACAACCCACAACTATCAGGTGTACCTTCTAACCAGTAGGATGACAGTGGTTCGCAGGGATGTCAGATTCGATGAGGAGAATGCCATGCGAGTTTCCCTTGAGAGGGAGCCTGAGCTACATGCAGATGAGGAGATTTTAGCTTGTAAGATTGAGGATCCTTAGATTTATGTGGAGCAACCACATGCAGAGCATCTGGTAGTGGAGATATCCACTCAAGCAGAGTCTTCTAGAGAGGCAAGAAAGCACACCAGAGAGGCTGACAAATTTTTGGATGTTGCACGGGAGAATGTGGAATCACCCACTTCTCAGAGTAGGAAGAGGAGGTCACCTGAGAAGTACACTGGATACATGGCTCTTATGGGTGAATGTGTTGTGACAGAGCAATCTTCCTTTGAGGAAGCATTGCAGCAGCCGGTTTGGGTTGATGCCATGGTGAAGTAATGCACCTCTGTCTTAAAGAAGTTGCACTTGCTAAGCTTGACATACAAATTATGCTCTCTTAGAAATCTCAACACTATTGTTAAATGATCGACATGCTCTTCTTCATTCTTGGAGTATATCAAGATGTCATTGATGAATACAATAAAAAACTTGTCCAAATAGGGAATAAACACATTATTCATCAAGAACATAAAGGTAGCTGGAGCATTAGTTAAATCAAATGGAACTATAACAAACTCATAATGCCCATACCTGGTCCGGAAAATTGTCTTGTAAATGTCCTCTTCTTTAATGTGTACCTGATAATATCTGGATCTCATATCAATTTTTGAGAACATAGTTGCTCCCTTCAGTTGATCGAATAAGTCATCAATCCTCATAAACGAATACTTGTTGTTGATGGTCATTTTGTTCAATTGCCTATAGTTAATGCATAATCTGAGAGTACCATCCATCTTCTTCACAAACAATACTGGTGCTCCCCAAGGCAATACACTTGGCCTAATGTATCCTTTGTCAAGCATCTCTTTCAGCTACAACTTTAACTCTACCAACTCAGGTGTGCTCATCTTGTAAGGTGATTTTAGTGCTAATTCTGCCCCTAGTACCACTCAATAGAAAATTCTACTTCCCTATGAGGTGGAAACTCTAAAATCTCTGCGGGAAGCACATCTTAAAACTGATGTAGAACTGAGTACCTGCTCAAAACATTTGCATCCTCAACTTCCTTTCCTTTGACACTAGAGATATGTGTTGCAAATAACACACACCCTTTTCTATGACTGCACTTTTCCTGCATAGTTTTCACCATCCTAATTGATCTGGCTTTCTTCTTTCCCTATAAGACTCTTGGTTCTCCATTGTCATCCAAACACTCAATGGCTTTGTCATAAAAATCCAACTTGGTCCTATGAAATTACAACCAATCCATGCCCAACAACATACTGTATGATCCCAGCAGTATTACATTCAAATGTATTTCGGTAGACATATCACTCAAATCAAATGCACAAGCTCTTACCTAATGATGAACTCTTTTCTTTGTACCTATAGCCAATTGCACTAACCAAGACTCTGCATGCACTTCTTTATTCAAACCACACTTATCCACCAAGTCAGGACTAACATAACTATAATTAGATCTAGGTTCAATCAAAATAGAAACAACTTGATCACAAATCTTACCATCCATCTCAATGATAGATGTTCGCTAGTCTACTTGTCTGTTATCCAGTGCTGTTTAGATACGAGGAACTCTTTTACCAACATCTCCAACAGTATGCCCTCCTATGCACCTCTTATGTACTATATATTTGAGGCCTACCGCCTTGATTTTGTGGACAAACTCTCTTAATGTGTTCCTTACCGCATGTCCAACACTCCAACCATCCAGTACCATCACCTTTATGCTATTGTTGTGACCCATGTCCCTGTCTAGCTACATTGAACTTCTTTTGTGGTGCCACATTTTCTTTCTCTTATGCATTCTATGGCCTTGTTCTTTTCGGCGGCCATTTACCTTTACCTTTTTCTTTCCCTTTCCATCCTTGTTGAGATTCATTCTTATGCTTTGACTACTCATAACAATTCTTCAATTTCCCAATAACTTCTTCAAGTGACATAGGCTCATCATACTCAATCTAATCTCTAAATGCTAATGTAAAACCATTGACAAATCGTTGAACTTTATCCTTCTCATCTTTAAGATATGGTACATACCTCAATAGATCTAGGAACTTTGTCGTGTACTTATCATCTGTCATTGATCCCATCTTTATCTCATATAATTATTTGGCCTTACCATCATAGTACCTCTCTGACAAATACTTCTGCCTAAAAAGCCTCTTGAACTCATGCCAACTCAAGTCCTCTATTATGATGTCTCTGACCTGCTTCACATCTTCCCACTTGATATTTGCTTTACCTCTTAGGTTGAAGATCACTACTTTGGCCTTCATATTATCTGTGTAATTATGTAACTCAAATAACTTCTTCATCCCAAGTATCCAAGCCTTTTCATCTTCCAACTTCTTCAAGTCTCCATCAAAATTAGGTGGCTTTTCTTTCTTAAATTCATATGGAAAGTATCCCCTACCACTCCTCTTGTAAGGATGATAACGATGATGATCATAATGTAGAATTTTGTAGAATTTTTCTACAAATCAGCTAGCTCTGATACCATGTAGAAATTTCCCACTTGTAGATCACCTAATAATGCAATATACTAAAACAAAATACTTGATCTACTTCTACAACCAATTTAGCGGAAGCTTAATCGAATTGAGCAAGATCAATAAGAACACATATAACTAATAAGAAGGAATCAATCACACATAACACAAAAGAATTTACCCGAGGAAGGCACCTACCTAAAACCCCATCTCTGTATTATCATACAAGTGGAAATATAGTTCGGATTACACAAAGCCTTAGCTCGGAAGCTATCCAGCTCTCAATACAACCCCTTTGCTGCTCATAGACAGTCAAAGGCTTCTCACAAACCTTCTCCTCTGCCCTCCAAGCCTCCTATTTCCTTGTGCAATTTTCCTTGGGGTCCAGTGCTACCACCTGTGTGAATTGGCCTCTTCACACACTCACTAACCTCTGATCTAACTGCACAAACCTGAAGGAGATAAATCCTCATCATGGATGAGCTTCCTTTATAGGAAAAATATTCATCCAACTGATAGTACATTGTCCCTTCTCTGATCTCAACTAGGTCTCTGACAGAACTAACATGCATCAGTTATCCATGAGTGAATACACAGTTATCTGAAAATAATAGTTGTCACATGCATGCAAGCATCAACAAACTATATCTCATTAATTTAACAACTTGTTAAATTAATCTAACTGAACTTGACTAAGTTAAACTAAGTCAACTGATCCTCTCAATATAGAACTCATCCTTAATTCCTCAATTAGTGGAGTAAATCAAGGACACATTCCCCAATCAGTGGAGAAATAATTGCATGTTCTCACAAAGACTTCAAGTTTGTTTTTCCTTAATTAATTAACTCATGGAGAATTAATTAATTAATATTTTAAACTATTGGTAAGACCAAATTTGAATTTATTTTCTATAGATAGACCAGGGACTACTATAAATAGGAAGGGACCCAGAAATGTTATTTTTAGAAGATGTTATTTCTAGCAATTTCACCTCTCACCCAAGGTGGCCAAAATGCTCATTGGCCAAACTGCTATTTTTAGAAGTGTTATTTTTAGCAGTTCTATTTTTAGCACTTCCTAAATTTAGCATTTCTTGTTGCACACTTTTCAACACTCCCTCTCAACAAGAAAGGCTTCTTCTCGAACCCGATCCTATAACTCTAGAATGTTCTGCATGCAACACATCTACCAAGTGCGATTGCTCCAACAACACTCAGAACAAAAAAAACTCCCAACTGACCTCTTTGTTGGGCTAGAAACATACTCTGATGCTAAAGCTCTACCTGCTACTGACAAGTACTCCCTCTCTGGCCTCTGCGCTACTGCAACATCTCCATGCATCTCGCACCCTTCTCTGTGCTACCTTGCACTGTGCAACACACTTGTGCCTCTTGCATTGTTGCAGCCTGCATGCTCTGCACTGTCCTGGGATTCCCTGCACTGTAGCTCTCTCTATTGCTCCATCCGCATATGTCTCTACCCAATCAGTTAGTTCCTACTACTTCACATTGGGGCTCCCGTAGCAAGGTCTCATCCAAGAGGTTGGGTACCTCAAGGATAATGCCCCTCCTCCATGGGACGATCACTCCACATCGCCCAACCTCCTACCTAGAGGTATGGCTGCATGTGATCCCTCTGCCCTCTTGGCTCGAAGTTTCCCCCTACTGGAGGTCTCTGCATGAGTAGATATGTCTACTTGATCTCCTCTCAGCTTCCCCTGTTGTGGTTGCTCCACAACCTCCTGAAGTTGCTGCACCAATTGTGGCTCCTCCACAATTGTCTGAGACTTTTTCTGGCGCTGCATGTTGAGAGGTAATTTACTCTCCCTCTCAACCACCAAGTATCTAACCTTTTCCTTGCTCCTCAAGGCTTTGCATGCATCTTGTACCTCAAGTGCATACAGGTTCTTGGCTAGCACACCAATCTATTTCCACTTTCCCACCATCACGAAATTTTCTAGAAAAAGAGCTGATTTTAAATCAGCGATATCTCCCTCATACAAACTCCGACTCATCCAATTTTTCTTTTGATTTTGGGTATTTTTCTGCAAGGAACCCAAATCTTCTATTTATTTCTGAAAATTTTGTACAGAAATTTTCAGATCTTCTCTGCAAACTCTCAGCCCAAAACTCAAAACTTTGAAATCTCCTCTCAATATATTGTTCTCTCCTTGATCACCTGTAGAATTTTGTAGAATTTTTCTACAAATCAGCTAGCTCTAATACCATGTATAACTTTTTCTACAAATCAGATAGCTCTGATACCATGTAGAAATTTCCCACCTGTAGATCACCTAATAATGCAATATACTAAAGCAAAATACTTGATCTACTTCTACAACCAATTTAGCGGAAGCGTAATCGAATTGAGCAAGATCAATAAGAACACATATAACTAATAAGAAGGAATCAATCACAAATAACACAGAAGAATTTGCCCAGGGAAAGCACCTGCCTGAAACCCCATCTTTGTATTATCATACAAGTGGAAATATAGTCCAGATTACACAAAGCCTTAGCTCGGAAGCTATCCAACTCTCAGTACAATCCCTCTGCTGCTCATAGATAGTCAAAGGCTTCTCACAAACCTTCTCCTCTACCCTCCAAGCCTCCTATTTCCTTGTGCAGTTTTCCTTGGGGTCCAATGCTGCCACCTGTATGAATTGGCCTCTTCACACACTCACTAACCTTTGATCTAACTGCACAAACCTGAAGGAGATAAATCCTCATCATGGATGAGCTTCCTTTATAGGAAAAATATTCATCCAACTGATAGTACACTGTCCCTTCTCTTATCTCAACTGGGTCTCTGACAGAACTGACATGCATCAGTTATCTATGAGTGAATACACAGTTATCTGAAAATAATAGTTGTCACATGCATGCAAGCATCAACAAACTATATATCATTAATTTAACAACTTGTTAAATTAATCTAACTGAACTTGACTAAGTTAAACTAAGTCAACTGATCCTCTCAATATAGAACTCATCCTTAATTCCTCAATCAATGGAGTAAATCAAGGACACATTCCCCAATCAGTGGAGAAATAATTGCATGTTCTCACAAAGACTTCAAGTTTGTTTTTCCTTAACTAATTAACCATGGAGAATTAATTAATAAATATTTTAAACTGCTGGTAAGACCAAATTTGAATTTACTTCCTATAGATAGACCAGGGACCACTATAAATAGGAAGGCACCAAGAAATGCTATTTTTAGAAGATGTTATTTTTAGAAATTTCACCTCTCACCCAAGGTGGCCAAAATGCTCATTGGCCAAAATGCTATTTTTAGAAGTGTTATTTTTAGCAGTTCTATTTTTAGCACTTCCTAAATTTAGCATTTCTTGTTGCACACTTTTCAACACATAATTCCTATCAAAACCAGAACTAGAGTAGCAGTTGTGTCCATCACCTCTCTTATCCAGAGTATCCAACAACCTATCATCTCTCACTGTGTCATCTCTACCCGACCTCTGACCACCATGAGACCTACTTCCATATGCCCCATTATTTTTGTCCTCCTTCTCATGGCTGATCTGAAGTGGCCCCTGTCGCTGCAATTCTGACAAACTCTGAGGGAGTATTGCATTAACCTCTACTCGTTTCTCTTGTGCCTGCATGATTTTTTCATTGTATGCCTTACAACTCCTTATTTATTCCTTCAAGCTTCTGAATGTGTTTTCTAAATCAGAAAATATACCAACACCACACTTCTCATTTGATTCATAGGGAGAATCTTTGTAGTTTACAATCTTGCTAGTCATTTTGATCTCTTTCCTAGAGAGCATACTATGTCAGCTAAACCAAATCATAATAAACCAACGTACCTTAGCAAAATTTCGAGGAGAATATCTCATCTGCAAGATCATATAAATAAGTTTAATACTTGTATAACATATTCATGACAACATATATACATATAACAAATAGGTGTATCAATACATAAATATCATTCTAGCTAGAGTCTAGTCATCAATGCATGACCATATCAAATACACATACCATGACCTCCTGCATGACAATAAGTACCATACCAATGTACATTGACAATACACAAGCATAACAACATGTAACCAATCATACACTCATGACGACACACTTCACAACAAAAACATCCTCTTTCACATGGAAACATCACTATAACCATGACCAACACCATGCATATGCAACAAGTATATAGACCACAAGATGATTAGCACACGTGCAACCGACATGAATGCATGACTAAAACACACTTCCCATCCAGTCCAAGGGTTGAACCATGCTCTGATACCACTATGTGGTATCAAACATCACCCAAAAAAAACGGAAACTATACACCACCCAAAGAGAATGAAACTCACTTAGATACCACTCTATAACACCCTCATCGCACATCTACCCAAGTAACCTACCAACTAGGGTAAACTTGTGACAAGAGGCCACTGTGATGGGAGTCAATCTCCTAGGTGACCTTAAGGAAGTTAAATCGATGGAAACACACCACACAAACGTTCCGCATCAGCAACAGAACTCCCAAGAGCCAACCTAACCACTCAGGAAACCAACCCCTGAGACCAACTGAAGTTTTAGACCATTAGAACCCCAAACACTCCCTTGATATGGACAAGCATGTGTCCATGAGGATCCAGACACTCCCCCAACATGGGTATGCATGCATCTGGGGACTTTTCTCCCAGACTTGTGCTTGCAACTCTAGGATTTGTGCCACGTTTTCAGGCCCAGAGCCTAGGTCACTGCCCAAAACTCAATGACAATTTCAGAAATGAATTTACACAACATAACAATGACGAATTTGCAAAAACATTGACAAGGTCTAGATTGGACCCCTACTAGCCATGACAAGCATTTCATCAAACATGTCGCAAATATGTAATCTATAGGTTTAAACAACAGATCTGAGCATAGGGTCTTATATTTACCTGAGAATCACTAAGAAGCAGTGTTCCCTTATATCATTAGTTGCATTATCATCTATTAGGCCATAGATACATTGTTCATTCATTTAAAAATAAAAACATGAGGAGAGTCATACATTGTCACTATCATAATGCATGCTTATAACCAACATAATAGCAACAAAAATACCAAGGATACATCAACCATATAAGCCAATACATTTACACATAAGATGTCAAGGAAATAACCTCTTATTAATGAATGCAAAATCCAACCTAGGATGGGACTACCACGTTCCACCCGACCATTGAATGGCTGAGCCAATTCTCTCTTCATCCATTCACTCTCGTACCATATTCCAAGCATGAATGTGGGACTCAAACCAAAATAACCAACTAGGCCATCCCGAGGCTAAACCACCTCACCCTCATCAATATAAACTAGGCTTTATTGCAATCCATATCAAATCACTAGGCCAAACAATAAACATGTAATAATAGGATTTACCATGATCTCCACCAAATCACTAGGCCAAACAAGCATGGATGCCACCAGATTTCTCAACCTAAACCATGAGGAATTTTCCTATCTCCCAGTCTCTCGCGCTTTACCGCAATCCACACCAGATCACTAGGCCCTAAATCAAGACCTATTCTCCAATATTTACCACATATCCCATACTGGGATTACTAGGCTTGATGAAGAGCACCCACCTCTAGGCTTTACCGTATATCTCGCCATTCATCAGTCGAGGATTCCTAGGCCCACCGTGGCAACACAAGATCCAGATTTACTACAACCCACAATCTGGTTCAGGGATTACTAGGTTATGTGTTCTATCATTTAGAGATCCACCTCACTCAGCTTCGAATCCATCTGACAATCTAACTCAACCAAAACATGAGAACCCCATCACACCATGGCTATCTGGAAATAGAAAGGCCAGGCTAAAAACATTGTCAAACTTGGAAAAATCCATGCCATAACAACAAAGAACCACATGCAATAACATGTATGCCAAATCTAGCAATGAAACACACATGCAAATCGATACGTGCAAATAATTCTATTGTAGCTACTTGACCTTGTTATTCCTTGGTTGCTCCTTCCTTCTTCTTACCTTCTTTTCTTTTCTTGATCCAATGCCAAAGTGCTCTAAGAAAACTCTAAGTTTCCAAGAGAGAGAGTAATGAGAGAGCTCTAAAACTGAACTGACAAAAGGTACCAACTGGTCCTTAGAAGCCTTTTTATCAATTGGGCCTCTATTTTCTTCATTTTCCATAATTTTCCTTCATTTTCCTCCTCACATGCAACCTCTGACCTTTCACCTTCCTTTTCTCCTATTTTCCATTATTTTCATAAATAAATGTGCCGAAAATTCCATTTCCTTGGCCATAATAAACCAAATGAACATCGACACTAGGATTTCTTGCGCAACATTTAGCTTGGAACAAGTGTCCCATCAACCGTGATTATTATTTTTCCTTTATTAACTTTTATAACATGGAATTTTCACTAGGGTTGTTACAATATTTTTTAGCCAAGGCAGTAAAAATCACCAAACTTTAGATGAGCACCATTTGTAAACCATGAATCCAAATGAGATGAAACAAGAACCGATGAAAAGCTAGTGAAAAATCAAATACAAGGAAGCAATTAGAATGGAAATCTAAAGAAAACAAAACTTGCAAAAATGTCGCACGCTTAACCAAAAGACAATATTAAAAGGTGATATTGTCAGAATTCATGTAAAGGGTCTCCATTATTATTATGAAGATAATACGTTAAAAATGGGGGGGGGGTTGTTATTTCAACACAACACGTTCCAACTTCATCCAAAATAATTTTGTATCTCTAGAGCGCACTCATTTCGAGTATTGAACATTAACTTTGATACCACTTGTGACAGACCCAACCCGTTAAACATTAATTAATGTTGTGGGGTATCCAAAATCAACCTCCTAGGTTACCTTAATGATCCAGACAGATCTTCAGAAAAGTACCAGTGGCATGACAAAAGGCTCAAAACTCAAAGTGGCATAATCTAGTTAAACTTAGAATTGAATTGAAGTGCTCATCATCCTGATTCCAGTGGTGCAAATGACACTCAAGTCCGAGTCCAAATGACAAAGTTAGAGAAAGTCAAATTTTTAGTTTAGCCTTTTTAGGTAGCGGGAAGAAGATGACATGGCATAATTTCATTGAATAAGGGAGCGCCATGTGGTAGGATGCCACTGGACCCCGCATATCGCATATCGGTGAAAAGGAGGAGTGCTTAAGGAAGAATCATCCCCTGGCGTTCACGACTGCGATTATGATATTGCATATCGCAGGCCGGAGGAGTTACAAATCGGCCCCAATAGGACTTAGTTGCGATGCGATATACATTGCATATCGCAATCACACGAAAGGGCTATTGCTTGCAATACAGTTTAGGGGAAAAGTGTTGATTGTGATTTCATGGTGGGTGTCGATTGTGATACTGTGATAAGGGGCCCGGACCCGAAATGTTATATAATGTGATTAATAAACCCGGTGGGTCCACAAGCATTGCATAGTGATAACCATTGTGTGAAGGGTTCCACGCCAATTGTCATAATGCAATGGGAGTGCCAAACACGAAGACATTATGTTATATGTTGAATCTTCCTATCGGGTCCATAGTTATTGCAGGATGTTGTGTCTGGGAATTGGACTCTCTATTGATAAGCTGGAACTGCCTATGAACCCGCCACCGAGAGTCATGCGCCATTGAAATGTGTTTCTAGACAGTGGCTTACTATTGTGGAAGAGTGGTTGCCATGAATCCTTCAACCCCGCTCCCACCTGCTAACCTTGGGTATTATGTTGAAACTACCCCGATTTTGAGGGATGCGGCCATGATCTTATATATATGAGTTTTGTGTCGAAGAAAGGAGGGTAGGAATCATTAAATACATTCATTTTATTGCATACAGCAGACCCTGACTCTGGCAGCAGGTCGGAACCTTGCCTTGAGCAGCAGGGAGGTTTCGAGAAGGTTGTAGAAGGCCCGATTATCCAAATTGAGAGTTTGGATAGGCGTTTTTGCACTATTTTTTGCCAAGAGTTCAGTGGTTTTGTATGTTTTCAAAGCTGGGCTCTCCATTCTCTACCCATAAATTAGCTTGGAGGTATAAGGGTTGAAATTTCTTGTTGTTGTATTTTTATCTCTTTTATGCCACTAATAAAAAGAAGGCCTCCCCACTATTGAGCAGGGCCTGGAGACATAGTCCAAATTGGATGAACTCCGTAATCAAATCATTGTGTCATGGTTTTTGTGTTCTTTTGATTATTTCTGCATTGTTTATGTGCTTTTAAGTTCCATGGTTAATTAACTATGTTATATGTAATGCTGATGCATCTTTAAGTAAAGATCTTGAATCAAGTTTGGTATCATAGCAGGTCATTGTAGATGCAAATTGCATGAGTTTATGCTAACCCAGAACAAGCTACAAAGAGGAGAAGGAACAGTTAACTCCTTTGATCATGAAGTAGGACGTGCACATTGAAGAAGAAACATGGCCAATGAAAAAGCTCATTGGGAAGAGGAACAAAATTTCTGAAAGGTTTTCTACAATATGGCAGGAAAAGTAGACAAGTTGTTTGCAGAGTATGAGAAGGCACTTGGGCATGAGAAGAAGGATGTTGATGATCATGAATCAACAAATCGGGAAGGTGGTGGAGAAGATGCTCCTCCCTCTCCTTCTTCTAGTGATAGTTCTCGTCACTCTCACAGAAATTCCAAACAGGCCTCTGAGAAACCTTTCCTTAAACTAGATGTAAAGTTTGACTTTCCTATGTATGCTGGAAAGTGTAATGCAAAAAGGATCAACAATTCGATTAGGTAGACTGCGGTCTACTACAGGATCTAGCATATCGAAGAAGATGAGGCAAAGATCCAGTTGGCATCCCTTTGACTGAGTGGCACCACTCTTGTTTGGTGGGATAACATATTGCAAGGCAACAAAAAAATGGGTAACCTTCTTTCCTCATGGTCAAATTTTATTTCTGCAATGAAGAATCAGTTTTACCCTTTGAGATATAAACAAAAAACATTAATGGAATGGCAACAAATAAGGAAAAGCAAGGGTCAAAATGTGCAAAATTTCACCGAATAATTTAGGAAACAAGCATTGAATTTGAGCATTCCATTAGATTCACCAAAGATTGTAAATAACTATATTGATTATTTTCATAGTTATATAAGGCATTCATTATTATTGTTTGAGCCTGCTACTATCAATAAGCCAGTGTGAAGGTCGTGCATCTTGAGAGAATGGGAATGCATGAACAAAATGACCACCCAAAAAGAGCCGCAACAACCAAGAGAAGAGGAGCACATCCCTCTTGTACACACTGTGAGAAACCGGGACACGATGAAGAGAATTCCTAGAAAATGCACCTTGAGCTGAAGCCTAGGGGGAATGATAGAAGGGAGAGGCAGAAGACAATTGCCACCCTACAACAGGATCACAAGTTTGAATCAGAGGAAGACAAGAAGGTCACAACTATAGGATTTACTCGAGGTAGACAAATTGACTTGGGCTCAGATTCTAGTGAAGAAAGGAAGATCACAAAGGATGGACCCATCGATCTAGGTTCCAATTCGGGCGATGAAACAAAGGTCTCAATAGATATTGTACCAAAGGTAAAAGGGGCAACAAATGTGGCATGGCTTCAGGAACTTGAGGATTTCAACAAAATCATTCAAGTAGAGAATACTGAGCTAAGGAGAATCCTACAAGAAGCCAGAAAGGAGAAACAAAGGTTGATATGCCAGTTGTAAGTCAACGACAAAACCTTGGAAAAGTTGTAGCATAACTACCTTGAGGTAAAAAGTGACTCTTGAGCTTCATGTACCTTTCCTGATGATGATTTTGTTGCTTTTGAAAAACATACCACATGTATCAGCTCCAAACCATTAAAGAGAATGGGGTATGACGGGAAGGGCCTCGGCATTAATTGCCAAGGCATTATAAACCCCATCAAGGTGGAGGAATTTCCATGACTGTAGGAATCAGGTATGTCAGGAAGGAAGTTGGGGAACGCTCCAAAACAACTAGTTCCCAACCAACAATGGATGATGTTAGAGCCTAGATTGACCTCAGGCTGAAGGAAGGAAATCCTAAGATAACCACAAACCAAGCTTAACGTGGTAGCCAACCCTACCAGGTCGGGAGAGGGATCTCTCCTTATGGATCTCAGCCAGGATGACTAGATCAGGGACAAGATTTTATGCTAGGTATAGTAGCTCTAGGGTTTTGATTGATTTTGTTGGTTTTTGTCCTAGATCAGATGGAGCTAAGCAATTTGGGTCTGGGAAATTAGGTCGAGATGCAGGGTGTTCTATGGGGCAAGGTAGGTATAGGCTTTTACACTTGTAATTGAGTGAGGTGAGATGTATAAGACTGGTGAGGAGTTGAGGAGAGCATGTATAGATCATGTGTCCTTCTCAAACAGTAGAAAACATAGAATACTTAATGGCTTCCCAAGGTAGAGCATTGTAAACAATGAAATCTACCTATCTATCTTGATATCATTCAGTTAGAAGCAATAAAATAGATGATGGCACACATAAAAATGAAAAAAAATTGATAAAAAAAGAAGAAACTATGCAAAAACACCATACCACAGGTATCCCATAAACATAGCTGCAACTCCTATTAATTTCCTTGCCAAACTGCTTACAATGATGTACAATATTGTTCAGAGCATCCAAGTGAATCCAACCCTTGCCAATGACAAAGAAAATACATAATATAGACATCAAAACCACTTATCCTGACCATCAGGGGTTGAATCAATGAGAAGAGGGGCTGTTACAAAAATTTCCAAACATGGACCAAGAATATAGACAGTCAACCTACTTGCCTCTATAAGCATGGAAACTGATTCATTAGCCTCAAAACCACCTCTAACTAATGAATCTACCTTCTAAGACTATTTACCATTACATTTACATGCCATGTCATCAATTACATCAGTGAAATCATCCATGAGGAGAGAGAAAGTGAATTTACAGTGAAAATAGGTGAAGTTTTGATTTTCTAGTCAAACTAGTCAAAAGCGCAGCGCCACTGGTCGAAAGAGCAGTGCCGCTTTCCACCTGCTTTTGGAGGCCTTCCCCTTAACCAAAATGAACCCAAGATAGCTCATTGGAAAGGTATTCAAGTCTATTTTCTGGAACAACTTCAATTTTTGAATTTCGAGGTCATTTCCCCTCCTCAAAACTTGAATCTCCCAAGACTACTTCTATGTCTCCAAAATGATGCAAAGAGGTCCATTTTTGGTAGTTTTTGGACCTTTTGGTGACCCAGATTTGCTTCAAAACTTCTGAAAATTTCCAGGGTGCATGTTCTCATCCTCCTGAATCCAAATATACAAACATTTTGTTCATTTAATGCTCCAGGGAAAATCGTAGCGCCGTTGGCGCTGGCCCAGAATGGCGCTGTGTTTCTGGGCCAATTTTCTGTGTTGAAAATTTCAAAATTTGAAAAATGCAAAAAATCTTCAAAACTTGCCCAAATTTAGCATGGGACACCACCATCAGCTGCTTTGATGGGCTAGTGACGCTTCAGCTAATATTTTCAACTTTTCTTGCTCCTTTTTGCTCTTTAAAGCCTTCCTCAACCTAACTTTAAGCTTCATGATCCTCATGTTACAGATTTTGTTGCGGGTCATGTAATGGTACGCCATGTGGCGAAGCATCTTCTTATCCCTGTTGGCCTTCTCAATCATCCCTTCAAGATGTATGTTGACCCTCTCAAGCCATGTTTCCCTATCATTCTCAATCTCTAGGAGTAAACTTGACATGAGCCTCTTTAGCCATTTTCCTGTTTTCTTTGATCATTTGCAGCTCCATGAGGACTTGCTTGTCACTCAATTGTTTGTTTTCCTGCTCTAAATATCTGATGATGAACTTTTCTCTCTCTAACTTATTCGCCAAGGATTGTATTTCAGCTTCTCTCTCTTGAATGATGATGTCCTTGACAATTTCTTCATCTTGAGCTTCCAGGTCAATGATGTCAACTCCATGATGAGTAAAGTGTTGTTGTGGCTCCTCATGCTAAATGAGATCAAAATCTCTTTCCTCCTCATCACCAAGATCTTCCTCCTGCACTTTTTCCTTGCCTTTGCTCAACTGCTCAACATGTACCTGTTTTGTCAATGACGAAGGCAAAGCCCCTTCCACACCTTGTGGAGCAAACATTTGCCTGTGGACTAATGACGAAGGCAAGGCCCCTTCCACACCTTGCGGAGCAAGCACTTGCCTAGCAGCTGCAAAAAGTCTCCTTGTGCCTCTCTGATATGTTAAATACACTGGCACCTCAACAGTTTTGGTTTCCTTGGCCTCTTCCCTTGTTTCTCCATGGCTAGAAGGCCCACCTTCTTCTTGATGCACTGGTGAAGGGATCTGTGGACCTTTGAACATCTCATGAGCAATGAAAGTCTCCCATGGAATGTTAAGAAGGCTAAGCTGGTGTAGAACAATGATTTTAATCAAAGAGTAATGGTATATGATGTTCAACTGCTGAGGTTATTATTTCCTTTGTACAATATGTGCCATTTTCTCAATGTTTCTAAACATGAAGTAAGGGAGATTCAACATCTTTACTCTAGTGAAATGCATGAGGAGTCTAATATGATAGGCATACAACCGGGAGAACCTACCTTCACAAGTGAAGTACTTGATAATAATCCTCATCAAAGAAACATACCTATTTTCCAAAAACTTAAAGGGGAATAACTTCTTCACTTGATTTCTATATTTAGCCTTGGTATAAGGCTCATGGTAATCCTCATCCATATCATGACCCTTGTACCATTTTTCACCCACATTAGGAATTCTAGTGACCTCTAAAATGATAGCTGATGATATTGTGAAGGTTACTCCGGAAAGTGTCACCTCATTATTATGCAAATCAGTCACAAAAAGTCTGGCCAACTCGTGGTGAAACTGAACTCTCTCCACCATCTCACAAAATTCAAAACATGCTTGATGCTTGAAACAAGAAACTGCAAGTGGGCAAGCCTGTAATTCCCTCAAGCTAGTGGGCTCCCCTCTGATGATTTTTCCTCCTTTATGGGGCTTCCTCTATTGTCTATGTCTCTCCATGGAGCTATCATTAAGTGTCTCTTCTTCATACTCATAATCACTGTCTCTTTCCATTGTTTTCCTTTGGCTTTGAACAATATGGTTATATAAGGATAGTTGTGGATAATTGATGTGGAAGAATGGAATGGGCAAAGTGTATGGATGAGGGGGTTTGGGAAAATTTGTGTGTGAATAGGGTTTAGAGAGAATGTATGTGGGAGTGGGGTTTAGGGAGAGTGTGAGTGGAGTTTAGGGAAAAATAAAAAATGGATAGAGTAAGAAATCAATAGTAGAGTGAGGATTTCAATTCATGAGACAATTTGTAGAAAAACTAGGGTTTTGCCCTAGATACTAGGGTTTACATTTTGGGAGTGAAAAAACACAAAAACTTGATGTAAAAACCCTAAACCACAGAACATTTTGATGTACTTACTTGCAAAAGAGGTAAACATGGAAAATTTGAGGTGAAATTGGCGTTTTGAGGTGATTTTGGGCTCTGCTGGAGAAAGTGCAACGCCACCTATAGGAGCGCAATGCCACCTACAGGAGTGCAACACCGGCTTGAAAGTGCAGCGCCTGTGTATTTTTACACTGCGAAAATTGGCTATAAGTGCAACGCCGACTTCAAAGAGTAGCGCCACCCGTTAGAGGCGTAATGCCTTTTTCAGGAACCTTTTGGAGGCCTTCCAGGTGTCCAAATTGGGTGCGGGATAGCTAGTTGGAAAGCTTGTTGAGTCGAATTTCCAGAACATCCTGAATTTTTTAATTTGGAGTTCATTTGCCCTATCAAAAGTCCAATCTCCCAAGACTGGTCAAAATGTGCAAAATGAGGCAGCCAAAATGCATAGTGATGTTGCAGTCAACTTTCGAAGGTCTTCCTCAACTCCAAATTGAGCTCATGATAGCTCATTGGAAAGATCTTTGTGTCGACTTATAATATGACTCATCAAGAAAGTAATTTGGTTATTCAATCTAGGAGAAAATTTGATTTTACCAAGGTCACTCCAGAGGCGCATCAACCCTCCTGAGACAAATGATGTTTTCGACATTCCTCTCAAACCATGATACTTGTGTAAAAACTGAAAGAGGTTTTTCTTTTTGGGTCAATGATGGAAAAAACACTCTCTCACTTTTGTCAAATTCATCTTTTCTTGCTGAAAAACATAGTTTTAAGAAAAATTGTCCCTTATGTGTGCCAAATGGCTTGTTCCTTGGAATGACTTCTCGACAAATGATGGATACCTGATGTTTGATTATATGAAATGGCCTAATACCTTCTAATATCCCTTATGCCCCCTCTACTCAAATATATTTGCTCCCATAGCCAACCCTAGCTCAGTGGGAGAGGAAATTAGTGTTTTAGTGCTTGTTTCTCTTTTGCTTTTGCAGGTGAATCGGTGCTCATGATGACTTGATTTTTGCAGTGGCAGGTGCTTGGAAACATCACAAGATGTTTAGGAGCATGTAGGAACCAATATTACATATGAAAACATAAAATTACATCATTAATGGAGATAAAAACAAAATACTCTGTTTTCACCTCAAAACAAGTTTTGAGGTGAGAACTACATTAGGCTTTCAAAATGATAAATTATGGATTTGCTAATCATTATTGGCCTCCTCATGTCCTTGCTGATCATTATTAGCATATAATCACTGAATTTGACCATGACGGAACCCTAAAACCTAATGAGACCCAACCCTAAGACCTAATGAAATGAATTGCAGAGTGAACATGAACTGTGACTGAAATAGGTGAAAGGGGATCAGCAAGTACAGATCATGAGGGAAAATTGAAGTAAACCCTACCATCAGTGAATCCATGACCTAATGGAATGCAAACTCATTAGAATGGGACTCCTACTATGAAATGCAAAAGAGCAGATTTTGATCACTGATGGCAATGTGAAGACACTGACACTAACATTGGCTCCAATGGGGGTGGTAGCTCCTTGGAGGTGCAAAGAACACCGTAGACCTAGTAGCCTTATCCATTGGGAAATGAAGTCAAAACTCAAACTGAAATGCAAGACTGAAAACCGACTCATGACGACACAAACTGACTCTGAAACTAACTTGAAATTATTGCAACTAACTTAAAATTGACTCAAGACATACTTAACTGAAACAAGTACTTACTAAGCTTTTTAATGGCAGCAGACCATCGAGATTTGAGGGCTTCAAATCATGATGACAACCACCTGCCTACTGATGAAATATGTACAATCATGTGAAGTGGGCCTTCCAATGTAACCAATCCAGCAGATGGCTACTCACTAAAATCCTACTCTCACTTTCCCCGAGCAGGTAGAATGATGTACATGTAGGCAACTCACAATAACAACTGAAACCAAGGCTTATGCTAACGAACCAGACAACATTCATCTTCTCTAATGCTTGCAAAAGAATGCCAAAGGGATCTTGAAAATCCTGAAGCAAAATCTTGACTTGAGATCCAGTAGCAGAAATATAAGTACTCCCTTCATTCTGATCTGAAAGAACAGTTGGTAGTTGATTGATAGGAAGGCATAGAGAGGTATAAGCTTATGCTATTTGAGTGTTGGCTGTAAATTCCTCGAGCGTCAGAAATTCTAACTCGATTTCTGGCATACTGTCTCTCTCGGGCTCATACTCCTCAATTTCATAGTCTAAGCCATTCTTAAAGAGAAAACATTCTTCAAGATTATCAAACATGACAGCGCTATTATCCTCATGAAAGAAAACAATATTTGGTAATCTAATTTCAAGATTGTCCTCATTTAAACTCAGATTTTCATTTTCAAAACTGGAAGAAGTTTCACTAAAACCTTCTTAACGATGTGAACACAGCAAACCCGCATTAGCTTGGGCTGTAACATGACCTTCCATGAGTTGATCTATCTCATCTTCAGATAGAGGAGATAGTACATTTTTTTTTCTTTTGCTAAAACAATAATTGTCTTCTTTCCCTCCTAAAGTTTGACAAGGATGTTGAATATCTTCATTAATTTCACGCAAAGGAGTATATAAAATTTCCTTAGACTGCTGATTCATTTCATATGATTCCTGTTTACTATCAAGATGCAATTCATCTTCAAGCAAAGAAGAAGCTATTGTATGCTGATTATGATCTTGTGTAACGAAGTGACTGGCTTTTTGAGACTGTTGTTGAAGGGAAAAATAAAAAAAGGCTTCAATGATTTCTTCATCATCACGATCTGAATCTAGTTTTGGAATAGCCAACTTGACTTTATCACAATATGAAATTGAAACTTGATTTCCCTGCATACTATCTTCTACTATGAGCAAATTTGTAATAAGACCTTGTCCTCCATCATTTTCAATTGTACTAAGATCTTGAACCTACTGCAAATTTTCCTAAGCATCTTGACAAGTATCCTCTAAGCTCTTTTTATGCTGCTGAAATGGATTTTCATACAGAGCTTTCATGATCTCATCGTCCATGAATTCATCATCTTCATAAATTTTCTCAAGATTTTCAATAAAACTATAAACATGTTCACAATAGTTCTGAACTAATCTTAGGGATGGATAAGATTCTTTATACCTTTCAAGGAACATGGTATGAAAATATTTTAAACAGTAAATACAAGCAGGCAGCAAACTTTCATACCAAGATCGGGCTTCACCTTCCAGAGTGGCCATGAATATCTTCATCAAGCAGTCTTCAGGAAAATCAACCTTCAACTTGCGAATAAATCTAACCATATGTAAAGAAGCATCATTCCTATCATCATCTTTAAACATAGGCAAATTCCTTTGCCAATCTATCTGAGGAATTTTATTTGGGAAACCTAGAATGTGATCTCGGCTCATGGGAGCATACCTTCGAGCAAACAAATCCATTTTGATAACTATGGATTCACCAAGAAATTCTTCAGGCAACTAGTTCTTGAAGAGTAGAGTTGCCATAAACATTCTGGACCTTGGGATTTTTCTACATTGGAGTTGCCAGGTGAATGATTTCAACCTTTCGGTGTCTGATCATTGTCCACCATCAACAATCAGATCTAAACTTGATACATTTTACTGAGGAAAATAAAACTACATTCCTCAGTATGGTCACCACTATGTTAGAGCCTAGATTGACCTGAGGCTAAAGGAAGGCAATCCTAGGATAACCATAAACCAAGCTTAACATGGTAGCTAGCCCTACCAGGTCGAGAGAGGGCTCTCTCCTTATGGATCACAGTCAGGATGACTGGATTAGGGACAATATTTTATGCTAGGTATAGTAGCTCTAGGGTTTTGATTGATTTTGTTGGTTTTTGTGCTGGATCAGATGGAGCTAGGCAATTTGGGTCTGGGAAATTAGGTCGGGATGCAGGGTTTTCTATGGGGCAAGGTAGGTATAGGCTTTTACACATGTAATTGAGTGAGGTGAGATGTCTAAGACTAGTGAGGAGCTGAGGAGGGCATGTATAGATCATGTATCCTTCTCAAACAGCAGAAAACATAGAATACTAAATGGTTTCCCAAGGTAGAGCACTGTAAACAATGAATTCTACCTATCTATCTTGATATCATTCAGTTAGAAGCAGTAAAATAATGATGGCACACATAAAAATGTAAAAACATTGATAACAAAAGAAGAAACTATGCAAAAACACACAAGTATCCCATAAAAATAGCTGCAACTCTTATTAATTTCTTCGTCAAACTGCTTACAATGACGTACAATATTGTTCAGAGCATCCAAGTGAATCCAACCCTTGCCAATGACAAAGAAAATACATAATATACACATCAAAACCACTTATCCTGACCATCAGGGGTCGAATCCATGAGAAGAGGAGCTGTTACAACCATTTCCAAACATGGACCAAGAGTATAGACAATCAAACTACTTGCCTCTATAAGCATGGACACTGATTCATTAGCCTCAAAACCACCTCTAACTAATGAATCTACCTTCTAAGACTATTTACCATTACATTTACATGCCATGTCATCAATTACATCATTGAAATCATCCATGAGGAGAGAGAAAGTGAATTTACAGTGAAAACAGACGAAATTTTGATTTTCTGGGCAAACTGGTCAAAAGCGCAGTGCCACTGGTCAAAAGCGAACTGTCGCTTTCCACCTGCGTTTGGAGGCCTTCCCCTTAACCAAATGGAGCCCAAGATAGCTCATTGGAAAGGTCTTAAACTCTACCTTCTAGAAAAACTTGAATTTTTTAATTTGGAGGTCATTTCCCCCATAAAAACTTGAATCTCCCAAGACTGCTTCTGTGTGTCCAAAATGAGGCAGAGAGGTCATCTTTTGGTAGTTTTTTGACCTTTTGGTGACCCAGATTTGCTTCAAAACTTCTGAAAATTTCTAGGGTGCATGTTCTCATCCTCCTGAATCCAAATATCCAAACCTTTTGTTCATCTGATGCTCTAGGGAAAAGCGCAGCGCCGTTGGGTTTGCGCTTCTGGACCAGTTTTCTGTGTTGAAAATTTCAAAATTTGAAAAATGCAAAAAATATTCAAAACTTGCCCAAATTTAGTATGGGACACCACCATCAGCTGCTTTGATGGACTAGTGAGGCTTCAACTAATATTTTCAACTTATCTTGCTCTTTTTTTCTCTTTAAAGCCTTCCTCAACCTAACTTTAAGCTTCCTGATCCTCATGTTACATATTTTGTTGCGGGTAATGTAATTGTAGGCCATGTGGCAAAGCATTTTCTTATCACTGTTGGCCTCCTCAATCAACCCTTCAAGATGTTTGTTGACCCTCTCAAGCCATGTTTCCCTATCATTCTCAGTCTCTTGCTCAATAGGAGTAAACTTGACATGAGCCTCTTTAGCCATTTCCATGTTTTCTTTGATCATTTGCAGCTCCATGAGGACTTGATTGTCACTCAATTGTTTTTTTTCCTGCTCTAAATATCTAATGATGAACTTAACTCTCTCTAAGTTATCTGCCAAGGATTGTATTTTAGCTTCTCTCTCTTGAATAATGATGTGCTTGACAGTTTCTTCATCTTGAGCTTCCAGGTCAATGATGTCGACTCCATGATGAGTAAAGTGTTGTTGTGGCTCCTCATGCTAAATGAGATCAAAATCTCTTTCCTCCTCATCACCAAGATCTTCCTCCTGCACTTTTTCCTTGCCTTTACTCAACTGCTCAACCTGTACCTGTTTTGTTGATGACGAAGGTAAAGCCCATTCCATACCTTGTGGAGAAAACATTTGCCTGTGGACTGATGACGAAGGCAAGGCCCCTTCCACACTATGCGGAGCAAGCACTTGCCTAGCAGCTGCAAAAAGTCTCCTTGTGCCTCTCTAATATGTTAAATACACTGGCACCTCAGCAGTTTTGGTTTCCTTGGCCTCTTCCCTTGTTTCTCCATGACTAGAAGGCCCACCTTCTTCTTGATGCATTGGTGAATGGATCTGTGGGCCTTTGAATATCTCATAAGCACTGAAAGTCTCCCATGGAATGTTAAGAAGGCTAAGCTGGTGTAGAACAATGATTTTAATCAAAGAGTAATGGTATATGTTGTTCAACTGCAGGGGGTATTATTTCCTCTGTACAATATGTGCCATTTTCTCAATGTTTCTAAACATGAAGTAAGGGAGATTCAGCATCTTTACTCTAGTGAAATGCACGAGGAGTCTAATATGATAGGCATACAATCCGGAGAACCTACCTTCACAAGTGAAGTACTTGATAATAATCCTCATCAAAGGAACATACCTGTTTTCCAAAAGCTTAAAGGGGAATAAATTCTTCACTTGATTTCTGTATTTAGCCTTGATATAACGCTCATAGTAATCTTTGTCAAGATCATGACCCTTGTACCATTTTGCACCCACATTAGGAATTCTAGTGGTCTCTGAAATGACAGCTGATGATATTGTGAAGGTTACTCTGGCATGTGTCACCTCATTTTTATGCAAATGAGTCACAAAAAGTCTAGCCAACTCGTGGTGAAATTGAACTCTCTCCACCATCTCACAAAATTCAAAACATGCTTAATGCCTGAAACAAGAAATTGCAAGTGGGTAGGCATGTAATTCCCTCAAGCTAGTGGGCTCCTCTCTGATGATTTTTCCTCCTTTATGGGGCTTCCTCTGTTGTCTATGTCTCTCCATGGAGCTGTCACTAAGTGTCTCTTCTTCATACTCATAATCATTGTCTCTTTCCATTGTTTTCCTTTGGCTTTGAACAATATGGTTATATATGGATAGTTGTGGATAATTGATGTGGAGGAATGGAATGGGCAGAGTGTATGGATGAGGGGGTTTTGGAAAATTTGTGTGTGAATAGGGTTTAGAGAGAATGTATGTGGGAGTGGGGTTTAGGGAGAGTGTGAGTGGAGTTTAGGGAAAAATAAAAAATGGATAGAGTAAGAAAACAATAGTAGAGTGAGGATTTCAATTCATGAGACAGTTTATAGAAAAACTAGTGTTTTTTCCTAGAAACTAGGGTTTAGATTTTGGGAGTGAAAAATCACAAAAACTTGATGTAAAAACCCTAAACCACAAGAGATTTTGATGTACTTACTTGCAAAAGAGGTAAACTTGGCAAATTTGAGGTGAAATTGGTGTTTTGAAGTGATTTAGGGCTCTGTTGTACAAACTGTAGTGCCACCTACAAGAGCGCAGCACCGGCCTGAAAGTGCAGCGCTTGTGTATTTTTACACTGCGAAAATTGGCTAGAAGCGCAGCGCCACCCCTCAGAAGCGTAGCACCTTTTTCAAGAAACCTTTGGAGGCCTTCCCGGTATCCAAATATGCCTAGGTATATCTAGTTGGAAATCTTGTCGAGTCTACTTTCCAGAACATCTTGAATTTTTTAATTGGAGTTCATTTGCCCTGTCAAAAGTCCAATCTCCCAAGATTGGTCAAAATGTGCAGAATGAGGCTGCCAAAATGCGTAGTGCTGTTGCAGTCCGCGTTTGAAGGTCTTCCTCAACTCCAAATTGAGCTCATGATAGCTCATTGGAAATATATGTGTGTCTAATTATCACTTGAATCATCAAGAAAGCCATTTGGGTCATTTGGGCATTCCATCTAGGAGAAAAATTGAGTTTACCAGGGTCACTCCAGAGGTGCATCAACCCTCCTGAGGCAAATGATGTTTCCAACATTCCTCCCAAACCATGATACCTGTGTAAAAATGGAAAGAATTTTTTCTTCTTGGGTCAATGATGGAAAAAAACCTCTCTCACTTTTGTCAATTTCATAATTTCTTGCTCAGCAACACAGTTTGAAGAAAAATCGTCCCTTATGTGTGGAAAATGGCTTGTTCCTTGGAATGACTTCTCAACAAATGATGGAGACCTAATGTTTGATGATATGAAATGGCCTCATACCTTCTGATATCCCTTATGCCCCCTCTTCTAAGATATCTCTGCTCCCATAGCCAACCCTAGCTTAGTGGGAGAGGAAATTAGGGTTTTAGTGCTTGTTTCTCTTTTGCTTTTGTAGGTGAGTTGGTGCTCATGATGACTTGATTTTTGCAATGGAAGGAGCTTGGAAACATCACAAGATGTTTAGGAGAAGCTGGGAACCAATATTACATATGAAAACATAAAATTACATCATTAATGGAGATAAAAACAAAATACCCTATTTTCACCTCAAAACAAGTTTTGAGGTGAGAACTACATTAGGCTTTCAAAATGATAAATTATGGCTTTGCTAATCATTATTGGCCTCCTCATGTCCTTGTTGATTATTGTTAGCATATAACCACTGAATTTGACCATGATGGAACCCTAAAACCTAATGAGACCCAACCCTAAGACCTAATGAAATGAATTGCAAAGTGAACATGAACTGTGACTAAAATAGGTGAAAGAGGATCAACCAGATCGTGAGGGAAAATTGAAGTAAACCCTACCATCAGTGAATCCATGACCTAATGAAATGCAAACTCATTAGAATGGGACTCCTACTATGAAATGCAAAAGAGCAGATTTTGATCACTGATGGCAGTGTGAAGACACTGACACTAACATTGGCTCCAATGGGGATGGTAGCTCCTTGGAGGTGCCAAGATAGCCTTATCCATTGGGAAATGGAGTCAAAACTCAAACTGAAATGCAAGACTAAAAACCGACTCATGGCGACACAAACTAACTCTGAAACTAACTTGAAATTATTGGAACTAACTTAAAATTGACTCAAGACTTACTTAACTGAAACAGGTACTTACTAAGCTTTTTAATGGTAGCAGACCATTGAGATTTGAGGGCTTCAAATCATGATGAAAACCACCTGCCTACTAATGAAATATGTACAATCATGTGAATTGGGCCTTCCAATGTAACCAGTCCAACAGATGGCTACTTATTGAAATCCTGCTCTCACTTTCCCCGAGCAGGTAGAACGATGTACATGTAGGCAACTCACAATAACAACTGAAACCAAGGCTTATGCTAACGAACCAAGCAACATTCATCTTCTCTAATGCTTGCAAAAGAATGCCAAAGGGATCTTGAAAATCCTAAAGCACTAGCTTGTCTTGAGATCTAACAGCAAAAATACAAGTACTCCCTTCATTCTGATCTGAAAGAACAGTTGGTTGCTGATTGATAGGAAGGCATAGAGAGGTATAAGCTTCTGCTATCTGAGTGTTGGCTGTAAATTCCTCGAGCGTGAGAAATTCTGACTCAATTTCTGGCATATTATCTCTCTCAGGCTCATACTCCTCAATTTCATAGTCTAAGCCATTCTTAAACAGAAAACATTCTTCAAGATTATCAAACATGACAGCCCTATTATCCTCATGAAAGAAAACAATATCTGGTAATCTAATTTCAAGACTGTCCTCATTTAAACTCAGATTTTCATTTTCAAAAGTGGAAGAAGTTTCACTAACACCTTCTTGACGATGTGAACACTGCAAACATGCATTAGCTTGGGCTGTAACATGAACTTTCATGAGTTGATCTATCTCATCTTCAGACAAAGGAAATAGTACCTTTTGTTTTCTTTTGCTAAAACAATAATTGTCTTCTTTCCCTCCTAAAGTTTGACAAGGATGTTGAATATCTTCATTAATTTCACGCAAAGGAGTATATAAAATTTCCTTGGACTACTGATTCATTTCATATGATTCCTGTTTACTATCAAGTTGCAAAATTCCTTCATCTTCAAGCAAAGAAGAAGCTATTGTATGCTGATTATGATCTTGTGTAACGAAGTGACTGGCTTTTTGAGACTGTTGTTGAAGGGAAAAATCAAAGAAGGCTTCAATGATTTCTTCATCATCACGATCTAAATCTAGTTCTGGAATAGCCAACTTGACTTTATCACAATCTGAAATTGAAACTTGATTTCCCTATATACTATATTCTGCTATGAGAAGATTTGTAATAAGACCTTGTCCTCCATAATGTTCAATTGTACTAAGATCTTGAACCTGCTGCAAATTTTCCTGAGCATCTTGACAAGTATCCTATAAGCTCTCTTTATGCTGCTGAAATGGATTTTCATACATCTCATCGTCCATGAAGTCATCATCTTCATAAATTTTCTCAAGATTTTCAATAAAACTATAAACATGTTTGCAACAGTTCTGAACTAATATTAAGGATGGATAAGATTCGTTATACCTTTCAAGGAACAAGCAAGTGGCAAACTTTCATACCAAGATCGGGCTTCACCTTCTAGAGTGGCCATGAATATCTTCATCAAGCAGTCTTCAGGAAAATCAACCTTCAACTTGCGAATATGCATGTGAAATCTAACCATATGTAAAGCAACATCATTCCTATCATCATCTTTAAACATAGGCAAATTCTTTGCCAATCTACCTTAGGAATTTTATTTGGGAAACCTAGAATGTGATCTCGGCTCATGGGAGCATACCTTCAAGCAAACAAATCCATTTTGATAACTATGAATTCACCAAGAAATTCTTCAGGCTACTAGTTCTTGAAGAGTAGAGTTGCCATAAAAGTTTTGAACCTTGGGATTTTTCGACATTAGAGTCGCTAGGTGAATGATTTTAGCCTTCCGGTGCCTGATCATTGTCCACCATCAACAATCAGATCTAAGCTTGATACATTTTACTGAGGAAGATAAAAATGCATTCCCCAGTATGGTCGCCATTATGTTAGAGCCTATATTGACCTCAGGCTGAAGGAAGGAAATCCTAGGATAACCACAAACCAAGCTTAACCTAGTAGCTAGCCCTACCAGGTCAGGAGAGGGCTCTCTCCTTATGGATCTTAGTCAGGATGACTGGATCAGGGACAATATTTTACACTAGGTATAGTAGCTCTAGGGTTTTGATTGATTTTGTTGGTTTTTGTGCTGGATCAGATGGAGCTAGGCAATTTGGGTTTGGGAAATTAGGTCGGGATGCAGGGTGTTCTAAGGGGAAAGGTAGGTATAGGCTTTTACACTTGTAATTGAGTGAGGTGAGATGTCTAATATTGGTGAGGAGATGAGAAGGGCATGTATAGATCATGTATCCTTCTCAAACAATAGAAAACATAGAATACTGAATGGTTTCCCAAGGTAGAGCACTGTAAACAATGAATTCTACCTATCTATCTTGATATCATTCAGTTAGAAGCAGTAAAATAGATGATGGCACACATAAAAATGTAAACAAACTGATAAAAAAAGAAGAAACTATGCAAAAACACCATACCACAGGTATCCCATAAAAATAGTTGCAACTCCTATTAATTTCCTTGCCAAACTGCTTACAATGATGTACAATATTGTTCAGAGCATCCAAGTGAATCCAACCCTTGCCAATGACAAATAAAATACATAATATACACATCAAAACCACTTATCCTGACCATCAGGGGTCGAATCCATGAGAAGAGGGGCTATTACAACCATTTCCAAACATGGACCAGGAATATAGACAGTCAAACTACTTGCCTCTATAAGCATGGAAACTGATTCATTAGCCTCAAAACCACCTCTAACTAATGAATCTACCTTCTAAGACTATTTACCATTACATTTACATTCCATGTCATCAATTATATTAGTGAAATCATCCATGAGGAGAAAGAAAGTGAATTTACAGTGAAAACAGACGAAATTTTGATTTTCTGGGCAAACTGGTCAAAAGCGCAGTGCCACTGGTCAAAAGCGAACTGTCGCTTTCCACCTGCGTTTGGAGGCCTTCCCCTTAACCAAATGGAGCCCAAGATAGCTCATTGGAAAGGTCTTCAACTCTACTTTCTAGAAGAACTTGAATTTTTTAATTTGGAGGTCATTTCCCCCATAAAAACTTGAATCTCCCAAGACTGCTTCTGTGTGTCCAAAATGAGGCAGAGAGGTCATCTTTTGGTAGTTTTTGGACCTTTTGGTGACCCAGATTTGCTTCAAAGCTTCTGATAATTTCCAAGGTGCATGTTCTCATCCTCCTAAATCCAAATATGCAAACCTTTTGTTCATCTGATGCTCTAGTGAAAAGCGGCCAATTTTCTATTTTGAAAATTTCAACATTTGAAAAATGCAAAAAATCTTCAAAACTTGCCCAAATTTAGCATGGGACACCACCATCAGCTGCTTTGATGGGCTAGTGAGGCTTCAAATAATATTTTCAACTTATCTTGCTCCTTTTTTCTTTTTAAAGCCTTCCTAAACCTAGCTTTAAGCTTCCTGATCCTCGTGTTACAGATTTTGTTGCGGGTCATGTAATGGTAGGCCATGTGGCAGAGCATCTTCTTATCCCTATTGGCCTTCTCATTCAGACCTTCAATATGTATGTTGACCCTCTCAAGCCATGTTTCCCTATCGTTCTCAATCTCTTGCTCAATAGGAGTAAAATTGACATGAGCCTCTTTAGCCATTTGCCTATTTTCTTTGATCATTTGCAGCTCCATGAGGACTTGCTTGTCACTCAATTGTTTGTTTTCCTGCTCTAAATATCTAATAATGAACTTAGCTCTCTCTAAGTTATCTGCCAAGGATTTTATTTCAGCTTCTCTCTCTTAAATGATGATGTCCTTTACAGTTTCTTCATCTTGAGCTTCCAGGTCAATGATGTCAACTCAATGATGAGTAAAGTGCTGTTGTGGCTCCTCATGCTAAATGAGATCAAAATCTCTTTCCTACTCATCACCAAGATCTTCCTCCTGCACTTTTTCCTTGCCTTTGCTCAACTGCTCAACCTGTAACTGTTTTTTCAATGACGAAGGCAAAGCCCCTTCCACACCTTGTGGAGCAAACATTTGCTTATGGATTGATGACGAAGGCAAGGCCCCTTCCGCACTTTACAGAGCAAGCACTTGCCTAGTAGCTGAAAAAATTCTCCTTGTGCCTCTTTGATATGCTATATACACTGGCACCTCAGCAGTTTTGGCTTCCTTGGCCTCTTCCCTTGTTTCTCCATGACTAGAAGGCCCACCTTCTTCTTGATGCACTGGTGAAGGGTCTGTGGACCTTTGAACATCCCATGAGCAATGAAAGTCTCCCATGGAATGTTAAGAGGGCTAAGCTGGTGTAGAACAATGATTTTAATTAAAGAGTAATGGTATATGATGTTCAACTGTTGGGGGTATGATTTCCTCTGGACAATAATTGCCATTTTCTTAATGTTTCTAAACATGAAGTAAGGGAGATTCAACATCTTTACTCTAGTGAAATGCATGAGGAGTCTAATATGATAGGCATACAACCGAGAGAACCTACCTTCACAAGTGAAGTACTTGATAATAATCCTCATCAAAGGAACATACCTATTTTCCAAAAACTTAAAGGGGAATAACTTTTTCACTTGATTTTTTTATTTAGCCTTGATATAAGGCTCATAGTAATCCTCATCAAGATCATCACCCTTGTACCATTTTTCACCCACATTAGGAATTCTAGTTGCCTCTAAAATGACAACTGATGATATTGTGAAGGTTACTCCGGCAAGTGTCACCTCATTGTTATGCAAATGAGTGACAAAAAGCCTGGCCAACTCGTGGTGAAACTGAACTCTCTCCACCATCTAACAAAATTCAAAACATGCTTGATGCCTGAAACAAGAAATTACAAGTGGGCAGGCTTGTAATTCCCTCAAGCTAGTGGGCTCCTCTCTGATGTTTTTTCCTCCTTTATGGGGCTTCCTCTATTATCTATGATTCTCCATGGAGTTGTCACTAAGTGTCTCTTCTTCATACTCATAATCACTGTCTCTTCCCATTATTTTCCTTTGGCTTCGAACAATATGGTTATATATGGATAGTTTTGGATAATTGATGTGGAGGAATGGAATGGGTAGAGTGTATGGATGAGGGGGTTTGGGAAAATTTGTGTGTGAATAGGGTTTAGAGAGAATGTATGTGGGAGTGGGGTTTAGGGAGAGTGTGAGTGGAGTTTAGGGAAAAATAAAAAATGGATAGAGTAAGAAAACAATAGTAGAGTGAGGATTTCAATTCATGAGACAGTTTGTAGAAAAACTAGGTGTTTTTCCCTAGAAAATAGGGTTTTTCCCTAGAAACTAGGGTTTAAATTTTGGGAGTGAAAAATCGCAAAAACTTGATCTAAAAACCCTAAACCACAAGAGATTTGGATGTACTTACTTGCGAAAGAGGTAAACTTGGTAGATTTGAGGTGAAATTGGCGTTTTGAGGTGATTTGGGGCTCTTCTAAACAAAGCGCAGCACCACCTACAGGAACGCATCGCCGGCCTGAAAGCGCAACGCCTGTCTATTTTTACACTACAAAAGTTGGCTAGAAGTGCAATGCCACCCCTAAGAAGCACAGTTCATTTTTCAGGCAACTTTTGGAGGCCTTCCCGGTGTCCAAATTTCGCGTGGGATAGCTAGTTGGAAAGCTTGTTGAGTCTAATTTCGAGAACATCTTGAATTTTTTAATTTGGAGTTCATTTTCCCTGTCAAAAGTCCAATCTCCCAAGACTGGTCAAAATGTGCAGAATGAGGCTGCCAAAATGCATAGTGTTGTTACAGTCAACTTTTGAAGGTCTTCCTCAACTCCAAAATGAGCCCATGATAGCTCATTGGAAATCCCTTTGTGTCTACTTATCATTTGTCTCATCAAGCAAGTCATTTGGTCATTCCATCTAGGAGAAAATTTGATTTTACCAAGGTCCCTCCAGAGGTGCATCAACCCTCCTGAGGCAAATGATGTTTTCAACATTCGTCCCAAACCATGATACCTGTGTAAAAAATGAAAGAGGTTTTTCTTTTTGGACCAATTATGGACAAAAACCTCTCTCACTTTTATCAAATTCATCTATTCTTGCTAAGAAACACAGTTTGAAGAAAAACCGTCCCTTATGTGTGGCAAATGGCTTGTTCCTTGGAATGACTTCTCGACAAATGACGGAGACCTGATGTTTGATGATATGAAATGGCCTCATACCTTCTGATATCCCTTATGCCCCCTTTGCTTAGATATCTATTCTCCCATAGCCAACCTTAGCTCAGTGGGAGAGGAAATTAGGATTTTAGTGCTTGTTTCTCTTTTGCTTTTGCAGGTGAATTGGTGCTCATGATGACTTGATTTTTGTAGTGGTAGGTGCTTGGCAACATCACAAGATGTTTAGGAGCAGCTGGGAACCAATATTACATATGAAAACATAAAATTACATCATTAATGGAGATAAAAACAAAATACCCTGTTTTCACCTCAAAACAAGTTTTGAGGTGAGAACTACATTAGGCTTTCAAAATGATAAATTATGGCTTTGCTAATCATTATTGGCCTCCTCATGTCCTTGCTGATCATTATTAGCACATAATCACTGAATTTGACCATGATGGAACCCTAAAACCTAATGAGACCCAACCCTAAGACCTAATGAAATGAATTGCAGAGTGAACATGAACTGTGACTGAAATAGGTGAAAGAGGATCAACAAGTACAGATGATGAGGGAAAATTGAAGTAAACCCTACCATCAGTGAATCCATGACCTAATGGAATGAAAATTCATTAGAATGGGACTCCTACTATGAAATTCAAAAGAGCAGATTTTGATCATTGATGGCAGTGTGAAGGCACTGACACTAACAGATATGATGAGATCACTTCCTCGCATCCAGCAATAGTGAGGGCTACATGAACACTTATCAGAGGAATAGCAGGGGAAAGCGCTCCAAGATAACCTGAGAAGTTTGGAGGAGGAAGAATCGTTGTAGTGACTGCAACGAGGTGGGGCCAACGGGTGAAAATGTTCAACAAACAAATCCACCACATTCATGGTGTTCTTCTTTATTAAGTAAAATATGGTGTTTTTGATATAGTAGCTTGTTATGGACACGGTTTGTAAATCATGCGTTGCAAATAAATGTAAAAGTGACAATGTGTTTTCCATCATTTCAAAACGCAATAAAGATGTTTGTAGCCTTTTCTTATGAATAGTTGAGGTATTGGTTTTTATTATGTAATCCCTGACCAAAGAGTGTGTGTTATAAACTCTTGGAAAGTGAGGGGTTGTTTGAGTCATTTATGGTTTGTGTAAAGGATGTACCAGTCTCGCGTACAGGTGGTTGAATGTGTGTCTTGGTGAGGACACACACAGTGTGCTGGATGTGTTAATGCTTTTGGTATAGTACATTTGTGTTAGCTTCAAAGGAATGCATCCAAACAAAGCTTGATGGATGGAGAAGGAAAAAGTGAGGGAGCAATTTCATCAATTACCTATTGACTAAAAAGTCTTTTGGTGGTCCAAAAGCTCTTTGTTATCACCAAAAATTTGATCATCTAGCCTAATTTTCTAGATTGATTAGAGTACACCATGTAAATCCAATTTTACCATAAGAAAAGTGCTTTCAATGTGAGAAATTACCTAATAAACCACCTTTGTTAAGTAATTTATAGTTAAACCCATGAAGAATAATTAAATAAATCACTATTTATTTGATTTTCTTCTAGGAATAAATAATTAAACCACTATTTTATTATTATTCCTTGTCATATTTGACCCAATCATGAAAAATAAACAGATAAATCATTATTTATCTTAATTTTCTCTAAGAATAACTAATTAATTATTATTCATTGTCAAATTTGACTAAATACCTTAGGAATAATTAAATAAATCATTATTTGTTTATTATTCCTTAACTAATTCCTTGAGATGGTAAATAAATCATTTATTTATTTATTATTTCTAAATAAAAGTTTAAATACTATTTCCTTCCTAAACAAATATAATAAAATATTCCAAGTGGTTATTCCAAGAATGGGATCAATAATATTTTATTATTTCTCATTATTTGAGGATAACTCAATATTTTATTATAAAATAGAAGGGTTTTCTATTCATTGTTCACTTTTGATTATTTTCATTGTTGCACTCAATGTTGTAACTTTGATTAATTTAATTGTCGCACATCATATTTTTGTTGGGTTTTCACATTATAAAGGAGAGAGACTCTACATAAGATGAAGATGTTTGAGGATAGCCAAGAACCCATCCCATAGAGTAGGACTGGTAATATTTATCTATTCTCTTCACAGGTGTTATAATAAAATTATTCTTTACATATCTAGTTTCCATTAGATGATTGGAGTTATTACTCTTTCTTTTTGTTGTTTAACTATGATTGTGGCATAGATCCTAACTTTGGCAGGTTTTGTTTCTATCAGTTGTTGTATATCTATAATGTTTAACAGCCATTTATATTGTTGAGATTGTTTGTCATTCACAATCTTAAGTAGGTTCTTTTTCTACATCATTGAGAAGAAAACATTACAACAAAATTGGCAACTCCATTGGGTTTTATACTTCAGATCCACAAACCCGAGTGACCTTTGGTTTTCAGCTTAGGGTTTCTTCTTTTTCCAATTATCTTAATGTTTCCTAGTTTTTTAACCCTAGATATGATAAATTTCTGACTTCCGCAAGCTTTCTAGTCATTTTCGTAGGTCACAAGAACTAGCCGCGACAAAGGCAACACTTATTTCCGATATTTGCTGACTGGAATCCATGAAACGGAAATCACAGTTTTTAGCCCAAAAAGTGCGATCTAGGCTCCAGAACACACCTTTCAGCCCAAAAAGTGTGATCCCTATAGAGAAACGGGTCAGTACCTACGATTTTTGGGTTTTAGGGTTTTTCTCAGATCTATTTCTGGGTTTTGTAGAGAGATGTTTGTTGGGTTTCTAACCTCTGCCTCATCTTGCTTAGGCCTTGATCCACTATGTTTTACTCGTCGAAGTCGAATTTAGCCTCCCTTAGGGCTTCTAGTACACTTCCACCTTTCTAGGAGGAGTTTAACTGAGTGAGTAGTCTGAATTTCTGCAGTGCTTTCAGCCACATTTTCCAGATCTTTACCCTTTTGTTTTAGATCTGTTAAGATAGGTTGTTACCATCCATAGTGTCACATTTCCACCTGTTTGGTCATTTTCCTTAGGGTCCCATCGGTTTCCTTAGGTGTTTCACCCATCTCCCTATATTTTTGTAGTGATCTTCCCTCTGGTTTTTTATTGTTGCTACACCACTTTCCAGTAGCTTAGTGTCACTTGATCCCAGTCACACTGACATTCAGATCTCTTGACCGTTTCAGTGTATTTCCCATTGGTTTAGCCACCAAGCAATACAGTGTTTGCAAACCCAGTTTGGGTGGGGTTTAGGTAATCGTTTTGCTATTCATTTTCTATTATCTATTTCAGTTTATTTTTAGCAAGATTTTTTCTTTTTTACAAACACGATATGGAATTAATCAATTAATACACTTGCACACACAAGCACACCTTAAGCAAAGGTCACTTGGTTTACACCGCCAAGCCAAGACTTAACAATAATAAATTTATCTCCCCGCATCAAGACAAAGATATATTGCTAATCTCCCTTCAACATTTCCCTGTTCTGTGTGTCCTATCATCATTGCGTCACCAAGGCGTGTGTCACGGAGACTATTAGGCCTTCACCCCTAGTTTCGCTTGGGCATATTACTCCTCCCCATCGGTTTCGATTTCATAACCCTCCGAGTCCCCATACAGACTCTTCTCTTGGTTCTTCTGATTCCTCATCTGGTTTCGAGCCTCCTTCACCACATATCGTCACCATGTATGGACCCACAACTGGTGTAGGAACCCAACCTGGTTTTGGCCCCGGTTCTATCCCGGTGGTCACATCAAGCGGAACAGTCCCAGGAACCGTTCCGACAGCCCCCATGCTCCCCATTATGGTTGGGCTAAGTCTACCAAATTTTAACCAATTGATAAACAACCCCATACACCATGATGCTGTTTGGCCCTCTATGTCGACTAAGCTTCCCTCAGACATCCCGAAGTTTGAGGGTAATGCTGGAGAGGATCCTACCAACCATGTCTGATCCTTCCACATGTGGTGTTCGTCCAAATTCATAACCGATGACTCCATTCGTCTTCGGCTCTTCCAATGCATGCTCATTCAAGACGGTGCAAAATGGTATGTAGACCAGCCCTCTGCATCCCATTCCTTTTTCGCGATGCTTGCTAAAGTGTTCCTTTCATATTTCCAATTACCTCTCCAATACGACACTCAAACGGAGCTATTGACCACATTCTGTCAGTCCTCCGCCACTTGCCTTTATGACCATGTTCAAGAGTGGTGTTGAAGGAGGATCACATGTCATGCTCCACCTTTCAAAGACTATGTCTCTCTAGATTGGTTTCTTAAGAGCCTTTTATCCCCCATTGGGAAAGATGTTGTGTCCCATTTTCCTCAGACTGAGGAAGAAGCTCTCCAGACCACTTTGAGATATGATTTGATTTATGCACAATTCGGTTATGTCTATATCGTCATTCCAAACCTCCCTCTTCCTGGAAGTGCCAATGTACTGGGGGCATCTCACATCACTGATGGTATTGTTGGATCCCTCTCACACCCTTTGTCATATACTTAGCAAAGTTATGGCTACCTGTAGGGGGGTACTAGTTCCTCCAACACTTATGCCCCTCCTGCTAGCAACATGTTTCCTGGACCCCAACCCGTCTACCAAATTATTGCTCCTCCTTATTCACAATCGAGCGCTCCAGCCCCTCAAGCATTAGCGTCATAGCCTCGCATGCATCCTCAGCCCTAGCAGCCACCGCCCCCTCAGGGTCAAGTGTTTGCACAACAGAGTACTACCAATCCCCAAAATTCGAAGAAAAAGAATAAGGGGAAGGGTAACAAGGGTAACCAGGGTAATCAAGGTAACCAGCCTAGTGAATCCCAGGGGAACCAGCCTAATACCAACAACCAGCAACAGGGTGGCCAATCCAAGTTGAACAAGGATATTTGTATGAACATGCCTTGTGCATGTTGTGGTGTACATGGCCACTATACACATGAGTGTTCCCTCTTACCCCAGATGTGCTAAATGTGAGAAGCTCAAGAAACTTCTAGAGGTCCACAATCACTTCAGATACCTGCGCCAATGCAATCGGCAGTGCTCACAAATCCGTTCCCTCAATAAGGATTTATTACTGTTCAACCCAAGCCAGGTCAAGCAACTCACCTCCCCCAACCTTTTGGTCCCAGTGACTACTAGATCCTTATGATGAACTCTGATGAGGTTAACCACTCCAATATCAACCTATAAACTTGATCGCATCAATATGAAAATCCCTCCACTTCGTCAGCTACCGAATCCAAAACCAAAGTATCCGTTGAGCCTCTTACGACACCAAATGGTCCTTTACAGATCCCTCAACCCAAAGTTGAGGTCATTCCCAAGATCCTAAAGGGACCATTACGTTGTAATGTGGCTTCTAACAGAGCTGCCCATACATACAATATAGTAGATGACTTGGCGCAATCACCTGCCGCCATGTCGACACTAGAAGTCCCGCAATCATGCTCTTCCCAAAAGAAAGCTCTACTAACTGCCTTGGGTGCATTGGATCCTTCCGATTATCGTTTGATTGTCTTCTCAATTGATACATCAGAGCACCCCCCATTGCCTTCATATGTTGCTTTTCAAATACCAAATAGAGTTCGTAATGCCATCATCTCCAAATGCATTATTGACGAAGGCGCATCCACCTGTGTGATGTCTGCTACTATTTGGAAATAGACTAAGTCAACTGAGTTGTCCCCCTTCACCGTCACCTTGCATGCTTGGGATGGAAACCCCTCCAAGCCCCTTGGCATGTACTGCAATTGTCCAGTGACCCTTGCGAGCAAGATTGTCCATGTCGATATCAAAGTCATCAATGCCCCTTTAGATTACAACATTCTCGTAGGTCATAGTTACACATATGCCATGTTAGTTGTCACATCTATGGTGTTCTACAAGATGTGCTTCCCCCATGAAGGGAATATCCTTACCACTAATCAGTTGAATTACTACGAGCTGGCATCCGTGACCTCCCCCGAGTCCATTATCTCGTCAATGTCCGACAACCAATCTTCAACTCCTTGCACTAGTGTCTCACCTAGAGTCTATAAGGTTTCCCCATTATTGGGTGCCTTCCCTGGTCCTTCCCCTCCCATTTTTGGACCTACTTCCATGAGTGTTTGCATGTTACAAGCATCACAGGCTGCCCTTAAGCAGTCTGGTACATGTGATCAACAACCAGCTCCTCAACACCCTGTTGTTGCTCTTCTAGCTAAACCCTCTGGACCCACTCCCCTAGGACCTCCTCTATTCGTGGGTGCCTCTCTTATGTTCCCACCAGGAACTATTCCGCCAGGTCTCAACCATCTAGGAGCTATTCCACTGGGAGATTATCCTACCGGCGAGATACCTTTCTTATTCCCCCTTCTGGGAATTTTTTTTGTACCTGTCATAGCTTCGTTGGTCCTTCCTTACATGACTCTGGGGATCCTAGAATGGTACATCGATCCCCTTTCAAACATTCTGCCTGGTCAGCCAAGACCATATCACGCTTTGACCCCGATTCAATCGGTCCCCATGACCCTTGCAGCTACTTCAGTCCCATTACAACCTCAACAAGAACCAACTCCTGTTGCGAAGGCATCTGGCCAGGGGGGCAAAGCCAAAAGGAAATATTTGAAGGACAAGGCTCCCCAAGCTCCTCCAACCCCTAAGGCCCCAAAGTCGACACCGTCGTGCGCTTTGTGTCAAGTTGTTGGACACGCCACCAAAAATTGCTCTGAACTTCCTCAACTTAAAACTTTAGTTCATGAAGCATTCCCTGAGTCGAATATTCCGAAAGTCCATGTTAACTTATCGATCCCACCTAAGAAACTCAAAACGCTTCATACAAACCACCCTTGTGCCTTGTGTGATATTCATGGTCACTATTCCCATTGTTTCCCTTGTCTTGATGAATTTCGTGATTGCCTTGGGGCGATTTGTGAATACGAGGCCACTCATAGTGGAGCCTCTACTCCTCTACCTGTGGATTCTAGTACCACCAGTCAACCAAAATAGGGAGACTCTGGCCCTAATATTGTGATACATCCCCCCGATGTCGAGATGACGGACACCACAAGCCCCATTCATTACCTGTTGTCATCCTTGAGTTTCCCATAGGAAAACCTTTCTAAGTTTTCTGCGCGTGCTTCTGTCGAACCTCTTTCGATAAGATCCCAGGTCTCAACATCAGTAGATCCTCCATCTACCATTCTGTCGTCTACCATTCCAGACGATGCATATGTGAACCTTATTTCTCAGGTTGATGCACCAGGTAATGCCGCTGCGTCATGTAGTCAATCTTCCTCCTGTCTGCCCATCTCCCAACCTGATGAGGACACCATGAAAACTATGTCTACCCCTGATTACCCCTACCCTTAAGTAAGGGGGTATTTCTTTAGAGGATTTTGAAGACCATTTCCTTCCTAATTCTCTCAATGTGCTCTACCTCAAGAAATTTCACTCATAGCACATCCCTTTGATTTGTGTGTCTTTATTTCTACCATGAAGTCAGGTAGATTACATCATCTCATCCGTTGCCTTTTGCACCTTTCAGATGGATCCATCATCCACACCGTATATCGGTCATGCCGATGGTGCAAGTCACTTTTCCCGGAACCTAGCCTCGACAACATGGGCCATTTTTACCCCCTTGCATACGTTAGTCCTTTCAAACGGCGTGTGCATTGGATATGCCACCAATAATCAGGTTGAATATGATGTTATGATAGGTTTGTTAGTCGATGCCCTTGCTCATATCATCCTTCATCTTCATGTTCGTTTAGATTCCTTGCTACTTGTCATGCAATTGAATGGTGTGTATCATGTGCATAGCCAAGTCCTATTTAGAAAATATCTACGAGTGAAGTTATTGGTTCGTGAATTTGAAACCATTACTTTCAGTGATGTGCCTAAAGCCCAAAATCACTATGTAGATACCATTTCAAACAAAATTCTAGATTGGCATTTATCACATGTATACCACAGAAGACAACCATAAACAAAACAAATGTCGAACCACCATCGTCATATAAAATGCATAATCATATTATGTATCATAAAAGTGTTTGAAGCCATAGCTCTAAATACATCCGACATGCCCATAGCATGTTACAAAAATCACAATCAAAGGGACCCACATGTCCCTACATCTAGTCACTGTCCAGCGGATCTTGTGCCAAATGTTCTACTTCACCTGCACGTAGATCACGTACTACCTGACTTGCCATCGCCATGTGCCACACGATACCTCGCCACTCTGAGGGAAGACTGGTGCACTCATTTGTGTATCGGTCCTCTAAGTCATGCCATCCATGCTCTGAAACCCTGGTCAAGAGTACATCAAACCTATGATGCAAATCAGCAAGCAACGCAATATCCTCTGGACCCTGTTGTGATGATGATCTCCCCCGATTTGCAGCACCAGGTGCTGCAGCTCGGCCTACGTATCCTGTTGGCTTCACCGATCATATTTCTAAATACAACATATTTCACACTCAATACCATATACATGTGATAGAAATATAAAATGCACCATAAAACATAACAACTTAACACTTATCGTCTAGTCCCCATGCTCGCCCGGGTGGAAGTGGCAAGTCAGGATCCCCTTGATAGTTCATCCCGCTATAAGGGTAGTCATCAATGTAAAGGGGCATCTGATCCCAATGTGTGAAAAAATCTGGTCGGAACACCCATCCGACTCCCCCCTCCTCCTCTCCGCAATAGCTACCCCCAATGGCGCATCCTAGGCTCCTGTGGGCCCCCATCTCGGATCTGTACATGAGGACGGATAATGGGTATCTTCTCAAAGAAGAACGAACATATGACTGTACTAAAAGCACAGTCGTAGTTCACTTGCCTCTTGCAAAGACTCAACTATTGTTTCACTGACGACAGCATCATTTGGGCCCACCCATAGTAGGTCCCAGCCAAAACACTCTGAATTAACATCATCTGCCCACCAGTGATGTGGTGGAATGCTTGCCTGCCCAAGACCTGTACCGCAACTGCGGCAACAACCTGTGTCTCTAACCTCTCTAGATCAACAAGAGGGATAGTCGTGCCCTTGACATGAACACCCCATCGACAATGGCGCTCCATGAACTTAGTAATGTTCCTCCCACGAGGTAACACCGAATGAATATCCCCACCACTTTGAGGGGAGGCAGTTCGGTCAAAAAGTAAATATCCTGTAATGTGAGCTCGATCTTGTGCCCCTGCATGAAAAAGACCTCCTAGTCTGGATCCTAATAGCTCACAATTCTTGATAGCAAGGGCTCACCTGCCCTCATTAGTGGGTTCTCTACCAATTTGAGAACCCCATAACGAGTCAATGCCCCTCGAACTGCCTGATCCCTTTGGATCTCGAATTGAAGAGTATCCAAGTCTCGTTCACGCCAATTGATTTTCAGCTCTTCCATCCCTAAAAAACACCATATGTCTTGTCAGTACAGAGAAGAAAACAATGGTCTACACTGATCAGCCTATAGCCCCCACCAGGCCAACAGACCAACCCTTCCTCTAGCCACAAATCATAGTTTTTAGCCCAGAAAGTGTGAGCTCGCAGGTTTCCAGTTGTTTCCTGTGAGCCAGATCACACTTCTGGACCCAGAAAGTGCGATGCGACCATGAGCAAGGGCAAGGGTCTCTCAAGGAGCTGTTAGGTGCCAAAAATCAGGAAATAAACCACTGAAATTGAAGATATGAGTAAGGCCACCTACCTAAAATTCGCAGATCCTGATTCTGATGGTTGTTTGTCTGCTACAATCTCCACAATATTTAGGGTATTTTCCTCCTCTCTAAATTCACCACAGCTCACTTAGCAAATGAATCCAAATTGGAGGGAAAACGCCCTTTTATAGAAAAATCCCCAATTTTTTATCACCCATTGTGACTAGACTGTAGCTCAGTTTGACGAACCATTAGAATTGTTGGAAATCTCTCATTGAGCTCTAAAATGGGTCTTCCTTAGTTTTTGATGATTTGACACTTCACCTGGAAACCATTTTTTCCAAGAAAGTCGCTTTGTTATCTTTCAAAATCGAATTTCGTCATAAAGAGACACTTGTACTTTAAGGTGAACCTCCGCTTAATACTTGTCATACCATATGTCGATTTTTGTCATGAGTAACCATCATTTACTCATGTTTCGATGGTCCCCATCAGGCCTAGTCTGTGTGGCAGCGTCATCAAGTCACCCCTATTTAGAGCATCTGCGATGAGTCACCCTTGCATTCTTGGAGTCTTTTTCATGTCCCATCATCTTATGTCATAGTATTCCATCAATATTTGCATACCGCCCATCCCGCGTTGCCCATTTTGGCCTTCAGTCATACTGTCCCCATCCCCTTCAGAGTTGAGTCAGTTGTTGTCAGGTCAACCATTAACTTTATGCTCCGATAAGGGTAGTCATATGTTTGTCCCTCAGTCTCATTTCCCCATTATCCTTGGTGTCATTCCATCAGTCACATTACTATTTCCCTCGTGCGTTAGTTGAGGATCCTCATTGCCTCATCTATCGTGGGCCCTATTCTGTCGACATCAACTCATTTATTCCAAAAGAATGGTCTAGAGGGCGGTCTATCTTGGTTCCAGATTCCATCCTTGTTCGACGCCTTTGATCAAGCAGAGGGTCTCATTATTTCCCTTTGACTTGGTCATTTCATGTTCGTGATCCATACACTTGATGGTCCAGTGATGCAGAAGATTGTACCAATGATTCCTGGGTGTGTGTGAGATGTTTCAGACCTCATGAGGGGGTGGCCCTTCATGTAGCTCCCCACATGCCCAGATGCATGCCTACTATGCTACAACCTCAGATGCAATTTCAAAGAGTTGATGGGTTCGGTTCCTACCGATCGCAGTGTTCATAGCATGCATGTCTCCTCCAGATGATCCATTCAATTTTACAGAGCCCTTCCTTATTCAGCAGGGCTTCTCCGGTTGTTCTACCCTCCCTTCCACCCATTTTTTGAGGGAAGGGGCTTTGTATCTCATGTACTCATATATTATTTTATTCAGTCCTAGCTCATGTTTTTACTAGGTGCAGTATCTATATGGGACACATTGTATTGTTTTCCGGCTCTATTATGCTAGCATGTCACGTATCATTCAGCATGTACTTCATTGCTCAATTTTATATTTCTGGGCGAACCATTATTTTTGTACTAAGTTATCTCGACAGGTATGGATATGCCTCCCTCGCCTCATTGAGGTCTAGTACCACAACATAACAGGAGACTTGCATTAGTCTCGCCCCCTCTGTCCCTATCCTCTTTCAATTCAACTTCATTGGTCTCTCTCTCTCTCTCCTTGACTCCCCTGTGTTGTTTAAGTGATTGTGTCTTTACAACGTACTTCAGTCATAAGTTTTGCTCCTAACACTCGTATGTTGGGGGCCAATCTGTTATCACCAAAAAATTGATCATCTAACCTAATTTACTACATGGATCAGAGTACACCATGTAAAGCCAATTTTACCATAGTAAAATTGCTTTCACTGTGAGAAATTACCTAATAAACCAACCACCTTTGTTAAGTAATTTATAGTTAAACCCATGAAGAATAATTAAATAAATCACTATTTATTTGATTTTCTTCTAGGAATAATTAATTAAACCACTGTTTTATTATTATTCCTTGTCATATTTGACCCAATCATAAAAAATAAACAGATAAATCATTATTTATCTTAATTTTCTCTAAGAATAACTAATTAATTATTATTCTTTGTCAAATTTGACTAAATCCCTTAGGAATAATTAAATAAATCATTATTTGTTTATTACTCCTTAACTAATTCCTTGAGATGATAAATAAATCATTTATTTATTTATTATTTTTAAATAAAAGTTTAAGTACTTTTTCCCTCCTAAACAAATATAATAAAATATTCCAAGTGGTTATTCCAAGAATCAGATCAATAATATTTTATTATTGCTTATTATTCGAGGATAACTCAATATTTTGTTATAAATAGAAGGGTTTTCCATTCATTATTCACTTCTGATTATTTTCATTGTTGCACTCACTGTTGTAACTTTGATTATTTTCATTGTCGCACACCATATTTTTGCTGGGTTTTCACATTATAAAGGAGAGAGACTCTACACAAGCTGAAGACGTTTGAGGATAGCCAAGAACCCATCCCATAGAGGGGGTCTAGTAACATTTATTTGTTCTATTCACAGGTGTTATAATAAAATTATTCTTTACATATCTAGTTTCCATTGGATGACTGGATTTATTACTGTTTCTTTTTGTTGTTTAACTATGATTGTGGCATAGATCCGGACTTTAGCAATTTTTGTTTCTATCAGTTGTTATAGATCTACAATGTTTAGCAACCATTTATATTGTTGATATTGTTTTTCATCCACAATCTTAAGTGGGTTCTTTTCGTACAACATTGAGAAGAAAACACTACAACACTCTTAGTGGGGAGGATTGATCCAAGTGGATCTTTAGAAAAGTACCAGTGGCATGACAAAAGGCTCAAAACTCAAAGTGGAAGAATCTGGACAAGCTTAGCATCGGATTGAAGTGCTTGTCATCCAAATTCTAATGGTGTGAACGACACTCAAATCTGAGTCCAGATGAAAAAGTTAGAGAAAGTCAAGGTTTTAGTTTGACTTGTCTAGGTAGCAAGGAGAAGAGGACATGGCATAGTTTCAGTGAAAAAGGGAGCGCCACATGGCAGGATTCCACTAGACCTCGCATATCGCATATTAGGGAAAAGGAGGAGCGCTTAAGGAGGAATTGTCCCCTGGTGTTCCCGGCTACAATTGCGATATCACATATCATAGGTCAGAGGAGTTACGAATCGGCCCCAATGGGACTTAGTTGCGATGCGATATACATCGCATATTGCAATTGCACGAAAGGGCTAGTGCTTGCGATACAACTCATGGGAAAAGTGTCGATTGCAATTTCATGGTGGGCGCCGATTATGATACTATGATAAGGGGCCCAGACCTAAAATGTTATACAGTGTGATTAATAAACCCAAAGGATACGCATGTGTTGTAGAGTGCTAACCATTGCGCCAAGGGTTCCACGTCAATTGTGATAATGCGACGAGAGTGTCGGATGTGAAGACATTATGTTATATGGTGAATCTTCCTGTCAGGTCCATTGTTATCGTGGGATGTTGTGTCTGGGCATTGGACTATCCACCGATAAGCTGAAACCGTCGATGAACCCACTGCCAAGAGTCATGCACCGTTGAAATGAGTTGATGGATAGTGGCTTACTATTGCGGAAGGGTGGTTGCCCTGAATCCTTCAGGCTCGCTCCCGCCTACTAACCTTGGGTATTATGTTGAAACTGCACCGATTTTTAGGGATGTTACCATGATCTTATATATATGATTATTGTGTTGGAGGAAGGAGGGGAGGACTAGCCGAATACACAAATTTTACTTCATACAACGGACCCTGACCCTGGCAGCAGACTGAAACCTTGCCTTGAGCAGCAGGGAGATTCCAAGAAGGTTGCAGAAGGCCCGATTGTCCAAAGTGAGAGTTTGGATAGGCATTTTTTCACTATTTTTTGCCAAGAGTTTAGTGGTTCTGTCTATTTTCAAAGCTGGGCTCTCCATTATCTGCCCATCTATCAGCTTGGAGGTATAAGGGTTGAAATTTCTTGTTGCTATACTTTTATCTCTTTTATGCCACTAATAAAAAGAAGGCATGCCCACTATTGAGCAGATCCCAGAGACGTAGTCCAAATTGGATGAACTCCGTAATCAAATAATTGTGTCATGGTTTTTGTGTTCTTTTGATTATTTCCGCATTGTTTATGTGCTTTTAAGTTCCATGGTTAATTAACTTTGTTATATGTAATGTTGATGCATTTGTGAGTAAAATATCTTGGATCACTTAATGAAGCGGGGTTTAAAAATTCCTCTTCCTTTAAGCACCTAATTTCTAAGACCAACATCATCTTTAGTTTGTCAAGAATCTTCCAACGATATAGATTTCATCCAAATCTAATATCTAGACACAAAGTTATGCCCATTTAAAAATCTACCTTTCAATTGTCATGTCAAGAATTGTATCATTTCCATGTGTCATACATGTGGTGGTCCTTTTACCCATGTGTCACCTTCTACAAGGCCATGTCAATGAACACATGGTTGATAGGAGGTCGTGACCCTTAACCTCATCACATCACATCAACAACTGCTTCATCATAGTCATGGACAAACCTTTTGGGTTTTGATAGTTTGAGTATTGATAGTCTTGAGGAGGTCCATTAACCAATTGAAAATTCTCATATACTTGATAACCAATAGCCTGAAAATCAATAGGACAATATGTTGTCATCATTAGATGGAAACACGGTTACCAGTGTTTTGGGGCCTATTAGTATCAGGAGAAAAAAATTAATGTGAAGGTCCCTTACCTTTGACACCCAATCCTCAAAATATTGACATCCATGTCACTGATATCCCCAATGGCACCTAGGAGCCACCTAGTGCCATGTTGCTAATTCAATCTAGGTTGTACTATCATGTTTACTTGACATGTTAGTGTCATGTCAGCATGCCACATCATCAAGGACATGTTTTATGCCATGCCATCATGGCATGTCATCTCCATGTGCGCATGCCATGTGGGTATGACATGTCACATGCCATTTCAAGTCACCAAGCTCTTCCATCAATTTAGTGTATATCCATCCATTGAAGGTCCAACACTCTCATCAATTGTCAAAATTTTGAGGTTCTATTAACACTAAGGTTTGCATCGATTATCTCGAAATGAAAACTCCCAACATATGATGTCTGATCTTCAGATAGCTGATAAAGGATGCTAATCAATAGAAGTGTCTCTATCAACCGATGGATAGTGTGATTTTGTTAGTATTTTGGATTACTCGAGGGTTTCTATTTCGAACTACCAAAAGTCAACCTCCCGATGGTTGATACGACAATAGTTCATGAAAAATATTTCTAATCTATCAATAGATAGTTTAGGAAATGTTAATATTAGAGAATTTTGTGTGGATACCATAAGGAAATTCCCAATATCCTAGTGCTTCGATATTCATTCTTTGATGGCTAAGCTCCCTTTTAGCTAATAGTTTAGTTGCAGTCCCATTGTCAACCATATGACCAAAGGCTAGGCTCTAAGACCCCAAACCTCGATTTCCAGAATTTGTGTTATGTTGTTGAACCTATCAATTGATAAAAAAATGGATGGTAATAGATAGAATTTTCTCCATCAACTAATAGATATGTCATGATATGTCAATATCGAGAGTCACAACCAAGGTTATTCAACAATCTCTAGTTCAGTGATCTCTAATGCAATTTTTCCATTGATTGGAACTTCATTCATTATTAGTGTTGATATTGTATGATCACTACCCAACCTTGTTACATTGTCCAATTCACTTTAGACCTCAACCATGGGTGTAGGCATGGGATTCTACTAGATCAAGCATGGTTTGTCATTGACATCTTACCTCTTAGTGTGATTTTATTCTCATGAAAGGGTCTATCAAGTAGTGATACCATCAAGATCAAAGTATCAGGCTATTGGGCCCCAAGATATTAGGATATCATTGAATAACCACAATTAAAACTCCCCAATACTAATAGATCTTGACTTATCTGTCAGTTGATGGGGAAATTTTCATCTATTTCCAAATGTCATCAGTGGGTTGGGGGATTTGACATCATAAAGAGAATTTTAAAAATCAGGGTTCATGGTCTTTGGCCCTAGCCCTTATCATATGACCAATCAGGGGACTATGACCGAAAGCTTAGCAAGAAGGATCTTAGATCCAAGAGGATGAATATCATAGAACTGAGGTATTGAGAATTTCATTATGTTACCCATGCATAATTCCCCAACATTAATGTTTCTTGAACTATCTTTTTATAGGCAAAAAATATTTTTCTTTAAATTTCGTTGTATTGGCCATTGGGAGGTCAACTTTTGTGGGTTTGGGACAATAACCCTAAAGTAATCCCCAATACCAACAAAATCCACACTATCCATTAGTTGATGAATATTTTCCATGGATTGGCAACCATTATCTGCTATTAAGAGATCGAGCATCGGGTATTGGGTTTTCTCATTAAGGGATCACTTGCACCAACCTTGGTGTTAATAGAACTTGAAAATTTTGTTGGCTAATGGGGGTGTTGGACTGTAAGTGGATGAATGGACAGTGATTGGTAGGAGTGCTTAGCGACCTAATGTGGCATGTGACATGGCATATCCATGTTGCACGCACGTGGCATTGACATGTCATGATGACATGACAACAAGCGAGTCCATGGTGACATGGCACATTGATGTGGCATGTTGACATGATGTTGATGTGGTAATTCGACATGTCAAGATCATGTGAATTGGATTACCAATGTGGCATTGAGGTGTCCCCTATATGGCACCCAATATTTCAGGCTTTAGGGGGTTGGGTGTTGGAGGTAGAGGACCTTTGCATTGGGTTTTTCCTCTTGATACTAATGCACCTCAAAACATCATTAACTATCAAAGAAGTGTTTTCATCTAATAATGACAATGTATCGACTTGTCAGTCATCATGCTATATGGTATTGAATATCATGGAATTTTCACTTAGTTATTGGACCTCCTCGAGACTACCAATACCCCAAACTACTGAAACCCACAAGGTTTGACCATGGCGATGACAAGGAAGTTGATGACATGATGAGAAGAATTGGTCAAGGATGGAAACTTGTCAACCACATGTCCATTGAGATGGCATTATATGGGAAAAAGTACTATCACGTTTCTACCACATAGAAATGGTACAGTTGTTGATGTGGCACTTGAAAGGAGGATTTTCAAATGGGCATAAATTTGGGTCCAAAGTTGAATTTGGATGAAGTTTATATCATTGGAAAGATCTTGATGAGAATAAGATGAAAATGACCTCATAAATACATTTGAGTTGGTTGAAGGAAGGAGAATTTCGAAAGCTCGACTTCCTTAAAGTAACCTAGGAGGTTAGGTCTAAATATCTTGTAACCTAAATTGGGGATTAAGGGGATAAATATGTTACAAGTGGTATCACAACTAAGGTTCAACAGTTGGACTTAATTGAATTTATAGATATAAAACTATTTGAGATAGAGTTGGAGTTCTGATACAAATGGTATCAGATAAGTTCAAATACTAGACTTGGATGGGATAAGAAATGGATAGTTGGTAGGCACTTTGGAGTTGTTCAACCAAGGATGATGACAATTTTTAGGGTGAACACAAACTCCTAGTCTTTCTCATATATCTTCATCTCACATATATTTTTTGTTTCTCTTCATTATGGAACACCAACAACATGATCCTTACTATTTTTCTTTTGCCAAAAGAAATATGGTCAAAGCGATATATGTATACACTTATGTCCTTTGTGTAAATCGAAGTGCTAAAAAACTAGGGATGGTAATGATTCACATCTCTTTTAGCATAAAATTACAAAAAGTTAGAGAATTTAATGTAGTACACACACTGACAACCTATGGGTTTTTCAATAGCAATGCATTTCAATAAACTTTCACAAATTATATTAATGTAAGAGTTGTCTACTTGTATAAAAAACTTCCTATTAGTTATATGAGGTTGGCGATACAAAAAGTCAATTTTTTATCTATTTAAAAATTTAATTGAATTTTTAAAAATATGTGTTGACTCCTATTTAAGCAAAACTCTTAAGGTTATTGTTACACTATATATAAATCTTAGATAATGGTAAAATTATACTTAGTTGAACTTTCTTTCAAACTCTTATCATGTTTTCTATTGGAAAGAGGCTCTATTTTTTATGAGATTAACTTACTCATGCCTCAAGAGTCGCTTTTTACTTTCAAAATCCAAATTAACATTAATAATTTGTTTTCCACATGATACATGACAATGTGGGAAAAACTTGGACATGCAACCACATCACATAAAAGATCTTCTCCATGTGACACATCACATTCTCACATAATCAACAAATGTTCTAGTCCATAAACATTCCAATATCATTATCAAATTCTTAATGATGCAACACCCATGTTGCCCCTACATTAGAAGATGAACAATTAAATCCACAAGTCTTACTTTGTCTTGGCCTAACAATGATGTTAACATCTAACTTATGGGTTCCGATGGGTTGCAACAAGTATCATTAATGGACCACTTGGTCAAATTATTACCATAATTGACAAAGAAAACCATACACCTCCTCAACTTCCAACACTTGTGATTGTCATCTTTGATAAGTACATTGGCCTCCATGGGATCCAAACAATTCTACATTTACTCCAATTCCATCTATACAAAGCAAAGATCATATGCAAATCCCACTTAAAATGACCTAGGCATTAATAATGCATAAATCTCAAGCAATCACAATACAAAAGTTAAACCATGTTTAAATATAATATGATTTACTATCATAGATTTCACCTCTATTTTATCGAAGTCGACGTTACATAATTTTGCATTTCAATGGAACTCACCTAGATAAAACCACACATTATTTATAACTTTCTTATTGTCCTTTGTTTTCAATAATATGATATAATAAATTGATAAAAATATATATTTATAAATAAATAATATGATATGATAAATTGATAAATTATATAATTGTAAATAAATTGTTTTATGTTTTTTCCTTGGGATGATAATACCATATTAATATTTTGTATTTTTAGTATAAAGATAATATTTTTTTTGAATATTGTATTTTTAATTAAAATTATTATATAATCTAAATTAAAAATAAATAATTTATTATTATTTATTTATTATATTAATTTGATATATGTATTAATTTTCTTTATATTTATTGATAATAAATAAAATATTATATATGGAAAACCATATTAAATATTTAAAAATAATAATAATTTTTAAAAAATAAGTAAATAGCAACACCGCGTTTATGAAGGCAAGCATATCCTTCTCTCACATATATAAAGAGCATAATCTTCTCTCACACATGTATAATGGCTTTATGCTTATAGAATTTTTGGGATATTTAGATGACAACACCTTTATCTCATTACATAATGAATAATGAATAAAGTGTTGTAATTTATTTATTTTATGATATAAAAAATGCTATTTGATTAAGTTTTTAAAAAGAAGGGAAACTAATCCATATATTAATTTTACATAAACAAAATTTAAATTTAATTTACCATAGCAAAACTTTATTCCAACCAGTGAGTAAGTAATGAATGAAGTGTTGAACTTTAAGCATTTTCATGTAGTGTCCAACATTGTAGATCAAAACAAACTAATACTAAAAATCCGAACACCTTTCTCACATATACGCGGAGAGCTGTACATAAAAAAATTATTATATTCGAGGGGCAGCCTAATGAAGGCATCTGATACCATACCAACTGGAATGTTGCACTTTGCTTTAGCTCGACGAAATATAGTGACTGTTACTCGGAAAATCTGCATATTCAGCAGAGGTAAGTATCATACCTGCTACTTTATGAAGGCCATCGCAACCACTTTTTATGAATAATTGTAGTGCATAGTATGCTTGGGCATCGAACCCACTTTATAAACGAAGACGATGCCCAATTCCCATGCATTTCACTTTTTTGTCTTCACAGAAGAGAACATCTCGCCCTTTCAGAATCTAATTCATGTCCGCTCCGGCCAGTTCCGCCGAATGTTACTCGTTTTTCCACGCGTCGACCGATTGAGATGGTGGGAAAGCAGGAAGCTTCCTCTACGGACGTGCTCTCCTTATAGCACTCGACATTCCCAACCTTTCCACTTAGTTTGGTGGACAATGTGGTGTTCTTTGACTGAATACTTGTTGCCCTTTCAGACTCTAATTCATGTCCGCTCAGGCCAGTTCCGCCCAATGTTACTCGTTTGTCCACGCGTCGACCGATTGAGATGGTGGGAAAGCAGGAAGCTTCCTCTACGGACGTGCTCTCCTTCTTATAGCACTCGACATTCCCAACCTTTCCACTTAGTTTGGTGGACAATGTGGTGTTCTCCGACTGAATACTTGCTGCCCTTTCAGAATCTAATTCATGTCCGCTCAGGCCAGTTCCGCTCAATGTTACTCGTTTTCCCACGCGTCGACCGATTGAGATGGTGGGAAAGCAGGAAGCTTCCTCTACGGACGTGCTCTCCTTCTTATAGCACTCGACATGCCCAACCTTTCCACTTAGTTTGGTGGACAATGTGGTGTTCTCCGACTGAATACTTGCTGCTATCCTCGACTTCTGGGCTCTCCGTTCTGATCTGAGCCGTGTAATTTAAATAAATCTGTTCCTCAAGATAATGGGTTGTTAGCAGGGTCGTTGTATAAATTGCAGTTTCGATCGTCTGTGGCCTTTCATAAAGGTATGATAAACTAATAACCCCAAGAGAGTCAAGAATTTTAGTTTACAGTATTGTGCTCACTGTCTTGTTTGAATGTAATGTTTTTATATTGATAGTTTGCAGTATTTTGCTCCCTGTCTTGTTTGAATGTAATGTCTCTAGATTCATATTTTGCAGTATTTTTCTCCTTGTCTTGTTTGAATGTAATGTCTCTAGATTGATATTTGAGGAACTTTGATCCCAACTAGGCATTTGGGGAGAGATTCTATGAGATTTGAACATTTAACCTCTCCCTTGGTTGATCAATGCCTTACCAACCATCAACTGCGTGTTGATTTGTTTTTTCTGTAGAGCCATAATCAAAGTAAAATGAGTTTTCGTTTGAATGGGAAAATGTTTGTACCATGAATTCTACGGGTTAGATGACCTTCTAAGAGCATCCATTTTCAAAATTTGATTATTTGAGAATTGCCATTTGATTATTAATTGGTCTGTTTAATTCAAAGTTTACTTGAGGAATACACAAAACATGCTGAATTAGCTTAAGTACATAAGAAGAAACAACTTAGAAAGTTAGAAGCAATCCGCCCTGAAAATGGGCACAAATGAGAGCCTACAAGGTTAACATTCTACTCCACAAGAACCAAGGGTGCACAAACTAAAGAGAAGTATTTTATATTATTTGTGGACAAAAGACTTCTATAAGGAGCCAATTAGTGGAGATACATGGCATATCTGGAAGAGTTCCCTCCTTTTGAGCCTTACACATGGACAATTACTCATCTACTTGGAAATTTGCTCCATTCGTTTGACTAGGCAATAATATTATTATTTGAAGGTGGTTATTTTGGGATAGTGCCCTCATCATGAGGCTTGTATTGTTGGTATCCATGCACACATCTAGGAAAGCGTTTTACCTCTTTGATTAAGCAATTTCCATTATTTATTGAGGTAGTTATCTTGTGCACATGACGAGAACAAATGGAATTTATACTTTGCCTTTGCCTGAGCCAGAAAATGAAGGAATGTGACAATTAGAATTACACTAATCTAGAATTTTGTATTTTTCTATGGCCTCTTAACCTAATTTGCTGTATTAGGTAGTTATTGTAACTATTTTAATATTTCCATAGGAAAATATATTTTATTGCAGTGTAAAAGTGACATTCTCTTTTATCTTTCATTTTCATCATTTTATTTAGTTTTTTAACATTACCATGAAATGACTCTGGATGTTGGAGAGTGGTTCCAACCTCATTGGATTTCATATGGAGAAAGTAGAATTTTAGATCTCACTCAAAATCTAGCAGACTTGATAGTTTTTTGGGATTTCAAAATCAGGAGGGATTGCAATGTTTCCATTGGATTTTGTCATGTACAAAGGTATGGAACTAGTATTTAATCAAGAGCACCAAGCTCTCTATGTACCTTGATGTTATTGGCATTGGTTGTAGAACTCCTCTATCATGACCCTATTAAAATTGTTGATATTGACGACGAAGATCCAGATATAGGTAATGATTTTGATGATATGTAGGTATTTGTTGTAGCATGTTTTTTTAGATGCTAGAGGCTATCTAGCCCTGTTTGTTAATATATTTTCGGTTCAAAGATGGATTGCACTCGATGCTATTTTGGTTATGTGCACCCTTGCATGCTATATAAGTGAGAACTTTTGCTTATTTGTGTATAAATGGTTTGGATTCATATTGATGCACATGAATATATATGCTTTTTTTTAAAATTTGAATATTTTATGTGTTTTTGGTCGACCGGTTTTTTGGTCCATTTTTTTATCGGTTCTGGTCTGGTTCCGACCAGTGCTTAGTGTTATGCTCCTATACCAATAGGTGTCATATTTCATGATTGACTTGATGGGCTGTGAAGATGTTCATACACTTCCTTGTTGCAAAGGTTTTTCATATTGTCAAAAAATAAAAATAAAAATTAAAAAATGTAAAAAGGGTATACCCTAAAAGAAAAATCCAAGGGTGAAAAGAAATAAAATGGTCAAAAAAGTGAAGGAAAATGGACCCCACCAAAAAAAAGACCAAGGAAAGTGTGCAAGTTTAAATGCCACTACTTTTTACTCTTATATAATAAACAAATTGTGTACAACTTGTAACTTATGCCACAATTGGTGAACAGTCAAATAGTTTAAACTTGGCTAGTTCATATTTTCAATTTTATGTTTTAGAGATAGAGAATAAAATCTGACCAAACTATTTAATCTTGGCAGATAAGTAGATAGGTAGAGTGAATAAAAGGAGCTCAAGAGTTTAATCTGAGCCCTTGGATGTAATAAGGTTAGACTTAGATAGAGTTCCATATGTAAAAGAAAAAGTCTGATAAGGGTTTGCCAGTACAAGTGCACCCTCATAAAGAAGAAAAAATGTCAGGCTAAAGTACGTAGGGTAGGTAGATGATGTTGCAGAATTACTTGTGATAGATAATGTCTCTAAATGTGTTAATTTTCACTTTTATCACAAGTGTAAGGCAGACATTTCACTTGATACAGTTCAAGCAAAACAAGGTTAAATAATTAACTTCCCTTCACATTTTTCCCTAAAGATTTCATTAATTCCCCCTAAAGTATTAAGGTTTTTGAAAATTAAAGGGGCTCATAACATTTCACTGACTTCTGGAGGGACCGGACTCTCGGCTCAATAATCTAAAAGCCTAAAGTACTTAAAAACCATCATTCATTCATTCTTATAAGTCATTTTTAAAGTAAAATCCCATTTTACTTAGGAAAATTACACAATATTACATAAATCCCCTTTCACTCTAGCCTAAGTTAAATATACTTTGTAAATGTTTTACTTAGCACTTATTCTCATTTTATGTCATATTAACTTTTAACGCATATTATATAACTCCCGAATAAAAGTTCCACCCGTTTCTCGTATTATTTAATTATATATTAAATCCCCAAATTATTATATACTCCACCCCGGTTAATTATAACCATAAACACACTTAAAAAGGGATTAATGGATTAATCTGAAATTCATTAATAACTTAATCTCCCCGCTCCACAAAAAGGGATTAATTAACCCTCCTGGTTAATTAAGAACTTCCCCGCCATTCACAATCACCCTGATATGATTTATTAACCTATTAATTAAATCGGGCCCGCCGCAGTTAAAATCTTGTCGTAACCTGGTCCCGTCCACCGTTAGATCTCGTCCTTATCATACGACGGTCAGAATCAATATTGCGGCCCTCCTGGTGACCGCGCGTTAACGCGATATCACCAGGCGGTTTTCCTCATGTACCTCTGCCACGCGTCGTGCAATCAATGGAATCGATGTCCCCCGCCGAAAACCATTCGCCTCCAAAAGCGGTGCAATCACATACCGTTTACCGCCCTCCATAAACGACAAAACGCCATTTCCGATGTCACCCACCCGATAATCCAAAAAACTCCCGCCAACCTAGATTTTGTGAATAAAACCAATGAAATGTCATTTTCAATGTTTTATACGGCAAACTGTGTTCCCATGCAAAGCAACGTCCCAGTCAACCGCTGAAGCTTTTCAACCGCCACCTGGTCAGAAAATTTGCAGCGACGTCGTCCAAAACTTGTTATCCATCCTGCCATTGCATTGTTCACTTCCCCAATACAGGTATTTACCCATTTCCACCAAAACCCTGCAAGTTTTGGTTTTATACTGAATATTCCACAGAAAAGACCAATTTCACTATACATTCAGTCTTTGTTTCACTATATAGGTTCCCAAACCTGCTGTTTTCACTATTTTTCACAGAAAACCCAAATTCCATTCCTGAATCCACAAGAACCAGAGATGGAAACTCCTATAGCTCTGAATGTTGTACCCATGAACGCTCCTCACAAAGATTTAGATTATCTACCTTTGGCCGATAAATATTTTCAGATAAAAGACTTATCCGGTAATGAAAACCACCTTAAGATCTTTTGCCAAGCCAGAGATAGCTATCTTAATGGCTCTGACATCTTAGGACTGTGGGAATCCAACCTTCCCATGTACTTCCTCCCTTCAGTCCATGTGTTCCCAGATATAATTCATCACTGTTGTGCCAATTATGACCCTAACCAAAGAGCAGTCATGTCCCCAAGTCAAACAGTCCTTTTTCCCATAACTGCTCAGTTCATCAATGAAATGCTGCAATTCCACTCCAGTCATGCTCTCACTCCCCTTTCTATGGGATACTTACTTGAAAGAGCTCCCCAATTGTCTCAATCAGAACTGACTCGCATCTGTCAGATGTTCATGGACCCTAAACATCAGCCTAAAGGCCCACCTCCTTATCTGCAGGTTTTCTTTACAGATACAGGAAAAATTATTGTTGATATGATAGCCTCAATCATGGGATTCAACTTCGAAGAGTATGTTGATGAGATAACCTTAGTATTATTGTCAATTTTTACTCCTGGACAGCCCCCTGCTGTTAAATATGATTATGCCTCTTATATTGCCAACAAAATTCATGACCAATTCCTAAGACTGGACAATGAAGGAGTCTTCAAATACACTACTTTCATCTATCATCTTCTGTTGTATTATCAGTCAGACAACTTCCCTTTCCCTGTCAAGAAACTTGACACCAGAGGCAATCCAAGGTCTGTCATTTTTTGGAGTCCCATTTTCCATAATTCCATTGAGACCCCTTACACCTACAATGAGTTCATTGACCTATTTGTCCATCCAGCAACCACTTTATTGACAGGAGTTTCCCCTCCTAGGATAAATGGTGATATGAAGAAAATCCTCCAGCTCTCCAAGCAGTACAGGATAGGTGACTGGTACCTATATAAGAATCACACAGAAATCAGGATTTATGGGTGTGAACTCTGCCCTTTTAAGCTACCAAAGTATGTTCCAATGAGACTCTTTGCATTGGAATATTTCAGGAAAATGATAAATGCAGACCTAGTCCATTTTTGTAATGCCAAGAAGAAAGCTCAGCTTAGAATCAAGAACCAGCTAGGCCCTTTTGTCTGCAACACTAGGGAAGCATGGAAAGAAGCAGAAAATTTTTTAGAAGAGCAACTTAAGTTACAAAAGAGTTTTGGGTGGAAACCATATGATCCTAACAGTTTTATATGTGATAGGAGAATGAAGAACAGGTTGTCCCCATATATTCACCATAGAATTCCAGAAATTGAAAAATATGCAAATATGGATGAATGGAGGGAAGGTACCCTAGTAGAGAATGATAGTGAACAGGTCAGTTTTGAGAAATTCATGAGAGATCTTGAGAAAACACTTGACTTGGATTCTTTTGGGCATGTACCATTTAAGTTATCTCAAAGATCAGGAGTTGGTGTCTCCAGTGCTGGAACCTCTTAGCAACCTTCACAGGAAACAAGTACATCAGCCACAGGGTCATCCAAGGGCAAGGAATTAGAGACCAACTTTCAACACACTGAACAGCCTACAATGTCCAAGCAGCCTGAAACTTCCACAGAACAGGCTCAAATAAAAACTCCTCCTACTCAGACCAATATGGGAGAGCCTCCAGTTCTGCAAAGTCCTCTAAATGAGGAAAGAAACAAAAAGAGAGACAGGCAAAAAACTATCCTTGCCAGTGAACCATCAGGACAGCCTGGAACAAAGAGACAGAGATTAAATCCCCTTTCAGAGGAGGAATTTGCAGAAGAAAATACAGATAGTCAGAGGGAAGAAAGAGTGGAAAGCCAACAAACTTTCCCAGCAGAAGGAACATCCACTAGCTCTCAGAGGCAGGAGCTAGAAAGGCAGAAAAGTGTAGAGATATCTTCTTTCAAGCCACCAGGGACTGATGCCTCAGATATCAAGAAAACATTCATAGAAATAAAAGCCAGGAATGATCCATTGAGGCTGCAGGTTTATAACCAATATTTGAAGATGGCTCCTACAAATCAACAGAGATTGATGTCAGCCTATGACATCAAAGAAGGAAAGATGATAATGAGCTATTCCAAACCCAAGGTGCAGTAGCCTAGATCAGCAGCAAATTATCTCATAACAAGTTTTGAAGTCATGGCAAAGGATATTCATCCTTTGGATCAAATTGAGTTGCATAAGCAAACGGGAGAAATGATTTACTCAACCTTGACTGGCAAGGCAATGATGGCCCACAGGTTACAAAATTCTTTGGACAACACTACTGCTCAACTACACTTGGAAAAGGCCTCCTCTCAGGCCAAAGATAATAGAATAAAAACCTTAGAAGAAATAATTATTGGATTGGGCCATGATCCCAAAGATGTAAAGGCTACAGAAGCCTTGATCAAAAAGAAAGATGAAGATATTGCTGCCCTAAGGAAGCAACTAAAACTACCACCTTCAAGACATCCACAGACTGATGAGGTTATAAAGCAAAAATCTGAAGAAGAGCTGATGGATTTACTCTTAAAGCTCAATGAACGACTGAATGATACTGAACAAGCACTTGAAAAGGCATTGAAGGACAAGCAAGGAGAGTCGACCTCCCAGCCTCCCAATGTAATACCAGTAGTATCAACAGCAGTCCCATCAACTCTTGGAGCAGCATTGGCACCAAGTATTCCACCAGTCACAGCAGAGGCAATTACAGGTACAACAACAATAGGAATAACAAGAGTAGCACAGGGCAATACTGCTAATTTGAGCACAGAAGAGCTAATAAAATCAATGGAGGACCTGAAACTACAAGTTTCAGAACTAAATAAGGTAAAGGAGCAATATGCCAAAATGGAACAAAACTATGATCTCTTAAAGATAAATGTTACAGAAAAGACAAGAGAGATTAAAATGTTAGAAAACAAAGTAAAATCATTGGAGAAAGATCTTACATTTGACAAGCCTCTAACAGAAATCAAGAGAATTCTTTGGGCCAACATCACTCAATCCATAAATGATGTTTGGCCATCCATCCAAGTGATTTTTGAGCAGATTGATCTTGTGAAGGCAGCCCAAGAAGAAGTCCAAAGGAGGAGCAGAATTAGGAAAAATGCCTGAGGAAGCCAACAGGCTCATACATTTTTTGAATACTAGAAATAAAGAATAGCTGGAAGAGTTAGGCATTAATGACAGGACAGAAACCATTTTGGAAATCAAAAGGGTATTAACCAAGAAAACTTTGATGCAGAATTTAGAAAGAAGATGTCATGACATGCGGGTAGAGATTAATGCTTTTATGGAGAAGTTTGATATTTTGCAAAATAAAGGGCTACCCAGTCCTTTAGTGATTAATGATAGGTTAATGAGGCATAAAGATTATGTGGAGAAATTGAATAAGTATGCAGGCAACCAAGCAGGTTCATCTACAAGTGCATCAGGAATAAAAGCATTGCCTACAGGCAGAGTTCTCTATGACAGCCTAGAGAACTTATTCTATGTCGAGCATGAACTAAAGCACTTGTTCCCAATTCAGCCTACATTTTTCAGGTATACAGAAACAGATGAAACCCTCAAAAAGCTTCAGAAAACCAGAATACCACAGCCAAAATGGTGGGAAGAAATGCTTGAAATTTTGTAATTTATTCTAGGTAAAAGGTAAATTTTGATTTTTACTACAGTCAATGAAGGTAAAGAGGATGAAAAGAGATCAACAGGTAAAGAGTATCAGATGCAGGTAAAGTGTATCAGTAGGGAGGTCAAAACAGAGTAACCAGCACATAGTTACACCAAGGACAACAAGAGGCCAAATCATAGGGCCTAACTCCAGCACATTCTCGAAAATAGGGACAGCAAACCATTCGGTTGCCTTATCTGTCATCTACGAGGTCTTCTAGCCCTATTTTCTTGAAGGATATGATTAGTCACCCCAGTTTATATCTCACTTTGTTATGAGATATTTCATTGTAAATTTTTTTGTATAAATACCCCCTCAATTGGAGTATTGAGTGTGGATTCTTAGACATTGCTGTAATATTGATTATTTTGGAATAAAGTGTTGTTGGACCAACTTTTGTATGGCTTGTTGGATAAAGAATTGATGCAAAGGACTTTCCACAGATTTCTTGAATCAAACACCGGATCAATAAGTCCTCTATACCTTATGTTTTAAAGTTTTCCTTGTTTATTATATCATCTATGTTTCACATCTGAATGATAAACGAAAAAGAGTAATTCGGAATATGCTTGATTGCACTCTGTTTTCAATCGTTATTATTCTCTATGTTTTCTTCTGAACTAGGATAAACAGTGAAATCTTAATTGCTCTTGTTTTCTAGTTTATTCACTTTGATTATTTATTAAAGAATACTTAACTGCTCTTTATTAGTAATCATTCAAGTTCCCTCTTTTAAATAGGCTGAAGGATTCTTGACTGCCCTTCACCCATTTTGAGTCCATTCATCCATTCCAAGTTGTTATTTGTTCCCTGTGAAACCATCTTTTGTTAAGAAACCAAATCCAGTTAAGCCATCTTCTTTGACTCCATTAGCCCAATGGCCTAAGCTACTTAGTTTTACCCCTCTGCTATTGAATCTCACCACCCAAACTCAAACAAAACTCCTAAACTTCACAACTAGCCTAATATCTTTCAAAACCAAGCTAAATCATAAAGAGAGAGCCCTCTCTGAGTACAGATTGGCTAGATTCTGTACTTAAAAGTTGGTTTGTGGTTACCTTGGACCCCTTTCCTCTTCCCAACAACTTCAAGGAAAATCTGAGTGATAACACTCAGTTGAGAGGGTTTTCCGGTTCGATCACTGGTTCGATTCCAATAACACTGGTATCTACTATAGTCTATTTTGCTTAGTACTAATCAAATGCTAGAATGATGAATTATGAATTTAAATTTTAAATCAATTTACCTTCTAGAATGACGAATGATAAATTTAATTTTTAAATCAATGTAGATTTTAGAATGATAAATTATGAATATGGATCAATGTATTTCATTATTTAATTCAACTATTTATGGATCAATATATTTATGATTTCATTATTGAATATGAATTTGAAAATATATATATATGTGTGTGTGTGTGTGTATGTACACATACACACACACACACACACACATATATATATATTAAAAAATTATATACCTCGACGTCTCCCTGCCCCATCTAAATTTCCCACACATCCCCCATGTGTGTCTCCCTGCACTCGCGTCTCCCATCTCGAAGTCTTGGAGCTACATTGTTTTATTGTAAAGGAAGGTCAAACTAAAATCTATATAATTTTTTCTCTCCATTTTGTACTTGGGAATTCTTTAATGGAGGAACTTGTGAGAAAGCTAGCTCCAAGCGTTGGACTAAGCTAATTTGTTGTGTAAATTGTGTTTTTTTGTGTGTTTGTACAATCTTTTACGTGTGATATATATTCTTGGAGCACCTTTGGTAGATATTGTAAGCAAGATTGGATTGTCAAAGCTACATGTAGGAGTAACTTGACTTTTTTGATGAGGAGCTAAAGCCATATGGGTCGATTGTGAGCAAAAGATTGTGCCTTGTCTCAAAGGCGAGGGGTTTAAAGCCATAAAACATCCTTTGTGATTAAAAACTTAACCAATTCTTTATTTAGTTTGTTTGTGGAGCTCCCTTATGTGAGTCCCTTTCCTTCTTGCCTTGTACTAGCCTATTTACTAGGTTAGGCATGTTATGGAGAATGATATTTTGTCTATGTATAGCCCCTAACTGTATTGAAGGATAGCCATCTTAGATTACTTGCATGACCTCCATAGCCCAAGTAATAAGGCTCTAGATCCTTTTCATCCATCATCCCCACTTTATTTATAATTTCCCATTTTCGTTTGTTACATTGTTGTTAATCCCTCTTTAGCCCCATTCCATACTATAAGAAGTGAGCCTAGCAACCACAGGGAACCCCCCTTTGAATTAGGTCTTTCCTTTTTCTAAAGTTTAGGGGATTGTTAGTGAGGTGACAATGGGAAACCTCCTCCTAGTTCCACATGTCTTCACGTAGGTGTTGGACTTTACATCTTTGGGTGTGAGATTGTTTGATAATAGGGTCAAGAAGAAAATCCCTCTTCAAATTTGGTCTATTTTATCTTAAGGATTAAGGCTACAAGATTAGAGCACAAAGGGAAGAATAGTCTCCTATCCAATCAAGATAAAATATGAAGACCAACGTTTTATTAGAATGGGTCCTCAAGGGAGCACCTTCACCAACAAGATCAACGATAACTTGATAAAAATACCAAAACACTTGTTAGGGTTCCAAAGGATAGACAAAGAAAGGAATCAAGAAATTATCAAACTAATAAAGGAAGAAGGAAAGGATTTATCCCAAAATGTCTTCCCTCTAAGTGATAGTTTTACCCCTCAAATGGATTGACTTTAAAGCTTGTAGTAGTCTTGAACATTCACAATCATCCTTTAATGCACCAAAATAGAAGTCTGAGATAGAAGATCTTTAAAAATTGACACCGATGCCTTAGTAGGTAGGTATTCAACAAAATTGTATTTTCAAAAATAGGCAACAAAAGCAAGAAATAATTGGAATCAGAGGAGGATCTTCTTTTATAGAGGAGGCTTCATCAACCATCTCATTCAATAATATTTTCTATCTCTTTAGATCTATCTCACGAGATCTCACATTTGACTTGCCTTCGAACTAACTAAAGAGACTAAATCAAATAATACATAAAATACAGAGTAGATGTGCCACATCGACAATATTTTTCCCCAAGAGAGGGAGGCACCCAAAGATGATGGTCAATATGAGGTCAAAAGTGCTCAATATTCCTCCAAAATGCTAGGTGGTATCCTTTAATCATTTCAAGATACCTATCCAATGAAGAATAGTCAAACAAAGTACCAACAACTATGCTGGAAGTGAAGAGAAGACACATGTGTGGCAAGTGTTAGGCTGAAAAGAGGGAATGGCTCAACCAAATCAATCCGAATGTCTATATGGGGGCCTCTCCAAGGTATGAACTCCTCTTCGAATCATATATATCATGTCACTAATTCAAGGGAGGTCCACATGTGCCAAATAGGAGACTCAATGGTTAGGAAATGCATCCTCCAAGGTGGTCAGCCCATTAAACTATGTAACACGTTCCTCCAAATGTGTGAATTGGTTGAGTGCTCCAAGATCTAGGGTGTGGCATGGCATGAGAGGTTCGATGCATGAAGAATGGCCCCAAAATTGCCTAGGGTATTGTGATTAGTGCCTTAAGAGTTGTGAAATTTCCTATGGCATTATGAATTGCTTCAGACACTACATGTGTAGGCATAAGATTAGTGTGCTCTTTAGGCATACCAACTTTTGCAACACATGAGAAACACTTTTACATAAGGGTGAACTCTAAAAAAAAACCTTAGCAGTTTGCTAAGTCATGTGTCCTAGTATATCCACTCCAAGATGTTTGGATACCTAGCTATGCCATAAATGATCTTCAATGGATAATTAGTAGATCCATAAGAACAAGGGCTATCTTGAGATGGGGACTAAGAGGATGGGCCATGACCAACAACAAAGGGTCTAGTGAAACCACCTAGATTAAAAAAGAAAAGAAAAGAAACCACTTTACATTGATCTTCTAAGCATGGTCTAGTACAATACATCATGTACAATGGTTACACTTTTGGCTAATCATAATTTAATAACACAAGTCATTGTGATGGCATATCTAATCATGGTACTTTGACATCATGAAGATAGACACAAAATTTACTCATATGATGGAACACATTTGGTGAAAAAAATGAGGTACATTCAAGCAAAATTGAGGGGTAACAGTTGGCTCCAACTCAAGGACATGTGCTCTATATGAGAGCGCATGAGAACTCCGAAATATGTAAAAGACTTGTTATCCTAAAAAATTCTCACCATATATATCTCAAATACTACGGAGGGATAGAGACACAAGTGCCTTGTCCCTTCCCTAAGATAATGTTAAATCAATGTATTAAGGAACATGGAACTCAAAGGAAAATATTTAGCATGTGAGCATCATCTTTCTTTTATTCTTATATGTGTGTGTGTGCAAAAATCAACAAAGTAAATGAAACACACAAATGAATCTAATGCTCATGCTACAAACCTTATTCATTCTATTATATTTTACAAGGATGCCCTATGGCATGAGATATTATCTTTATAGAACAATTTCAAGAGTTACCCATTTATGGGCAAAGGAATTATGTCACTATTCAAGTGACTAAGATGGAAAAAATGATTGCCTGTAGTATCTTCAATTCTATAGGGACCCAACCAAAGGATTTTTGAGATTAGCATGTTTACTTGCCTCTTCATTTTTTTTTCCACATTAGAACCAAATTTCCTTTCTAGGAGTTCCTTAGGCGAGGCTTCTTGTTGAATTTGATCTTAACCTTTCTTGATTCTTCACTGGATGATAAAAAAGACACATCTTCTATTCTTGTCAAGCTTGATCAGTTGGTTGATAACCTGATTCTATTCTGAGCTGTGCCTTTGTTGTATGAAAATTATTACAATATTTTGTAGAATGGGATCTTTAAGTGGATTGGAAAAATGACTTCCATCTTGTGTTCTAGCTTAAATGGCTTCTTCCCAATGGAATCTTTCTTGGTCACCCTCTTATCCCACAGAGCATACTTGATCTTGCTATCCCAAACTTTTCTTATTATCTCCTACTGTCTTCTTAATGATCATTGATGATCATCAAATTCTTGTTACCTAATTCCACAAGACCATTTCCTTGAGAGTAATAGTTGGAGGAGTGGGATAGGATAATACCATAGTCAAAGCAAAAGGTTAACAATTCTTTAGAATAGAAAGCCTTAGCATAGTCGGTTATAATATTTGTTGGCACTCCAAAACCAATGCTGGTCTTTTCTTCTAGGAATTCCATTACTACCTTATTAGTGGTCCTCTTTGTTGGTATGACATGTGGGATTATATCGCCCATGGAAGCCTCTAAATCACCATTGGACCAAGTGAGGATATTTCTTGATCTCTTTTATCTTTGTTGGTGGCACCTTTACCTATCTTCACAAGCTTTTGGCTACTAGGGGGTTCTATATTAATTTCCATATGATCATCAAGTTCAATTACCTCTTTCTTTTTGTTATACATGTCATACTTCACAAAGATCTTTTCTAGGTGAACCAAGCCCATGAGAATGTGGTTGTCTTTTAATTCTTCTTTATGGTCTATCCCTTCTTCTCTCTAGTCTATCTCAATTTTTGAGACTTCTTGTAGGTTATTCATCAATCATATGATTTGGAAATCATCATCAAAAGATTTCTAGTGCTCAAAGTTGTTGGGCTTTCTAATGCTCAAATTTGTTGGGAACAGATGACCTGATAAAATCTCTAATTTTTCTCCTAAAAATCCTTCCAAGGTTGGAGAGCTAAAGTAGCAGTTACCAATGCATCAAATTCTTGTTAAACATTTTGTGTTTCACTTCTAAGGATAAGGCATCAAATAACTCCATGATACTCCACACAACATTTCTATACCTTTTCAATCTATCATTCTTGCAAACAAATTGATTTTTTACTTGCACAATCACTAAGTTAGTGTCGCCTTCCATCTTCAAGATTTTGTTTCCCATATCCTCAGCCAAATTCAAGCCTAACAAAAGGGCTTCATGCTCTACCACATTGTTTGTTGATTCAAATTCTAAATGGAAAGCATAACATGATATGAAATACTAAGGGGATGTGAAAACTATCCTTCCACCAATCCCCATTCAAGAATTAGCTCCATAAAAAATTCATCTTCCAGCCTACCTCATTTTATAACACAATGTAAGATCCTAAATCTTCTCCATAACACATTAATTCATTCATGGGCTCTTGGTGGTCTTCTACATGATACTTCTTCATTTTCTTACAGTGCAAGGTCACAAAGGTGTTTTCACATGGTAGGGATGGTAGCGTAGGATAGGTTCGTTTGGATGCTACCTCCTATGTTGATGTCCCACTTACAAGATAAAAGCATTCCTCACACATTAGGGGAATTTTGAGGTAAATAATGGGCCTCAAAAAAAAATAACAAAATCAAATTTAAAAGAACCTATGTTGCATTGGTTTTCAGGATGGAGGAACGACGTGGATGGGGGGATGCATCCCCGAGGGTTTATGAGATAAAGAATTGTCTCTATAGTAGCTTTTCTTCCTCATGTTTCTCATTAATGATGATTATGCTAAATGTGAAAGGAATTATCTTCTCAATAGGGTTTGCAAGCTTTTATAATTGTGTTGAAAACCAATATAAAATATTTTTTTCAAAGGGATTAGATTCATATTTCACACTAATAATGTAATTGAATAGGAATTTATTCAAACATTTAATACCCAATCCAAGTCATTACTATCTGATTGTTTTCACGATGTTTGAGGTTGAGACGGTGGAAGCACTAGATTTGAATGACTCTTGGAAACCCATGTACAATATGTGAAAGTTGAAATGACCCCATAAATGAGAAAGAACAAGAGCAATAACTACAAGGATCATTCCTTTGAAATTTTGCATTTCCTATTTTTTTGACAGGGAGGCTTTGCTTGTAATTTCGTTATTGAGGATTTCACTGGGGACTTGAGGAATCGCTAACATCCCAAAGATTTTTCGAGCAGATTTCAGGGATGCTTTGAATAGATTTCAAAGATGTTTTGGGCTGATTTCAAGGATTTTCTAAATAATGATCCTCCATAACAATGATGTATCCTTATTGATGCATGTTTGCATGGTCAAGTAGTAAAACCTAAATATGATGTATATAAGATGCATTTCCAAAAGTAGTAAAAAATTGAAAAGGAAAGAAATGGATTAAAGAATAAATTTAAGGAATGGGTTTAACTGTATGTTCTAATTTATTATCAGTTATTTTATTCTTAATAACACGCACAATTCTAGAAGCAGAAATCGAGTGTTAATTGATGAATTGACGTCTAGAGCAGTGAGGATTATTATTGTTATCAAATTGTGGTACGACAAGGAGCTAATTTCCAGCTAATCCATAAACAACTTAGAATGCAGGGGACTGAAATATCCAGTAAAATTGCAGCACCAACCAAGTGGAGCATTTGTGTGACGGTGGTTGACAAGGGAAACGAAGTAGGCAAGATATTATGCCATCATAATGCAATGCAACTGGGTAAAGGCTAGGTGGCATTCCTAATTGGTTTTTTTCCATCAAAACAGAATCTATATTATCAAAATGGCTGTGCTGAAGCTAGCAGCAATACATTCCACAGTGCATTTAAAGCAGTTCTAGGACTGAAACAAAAGTAGACATACTTGAGCAAGCTAGTACACGCTCTAAGATCCTATCCAAGCTAGTGTTCCATGCTTTCCTGCCGGTGGATAGCTTAACAAAATTACCCAAAATACATACATTTCGACGAAACATACATCCAAGTTATGGCTGGGCGCTGTCCTGGGCTTCCTGCCCCTCTGAATGAGGGGATTCTTGTCCCTCTATCTCCATCAGTTCTCTGTTTTGTTGGACAGAGTCATCCTCAACAAAGCTTGCCTGTAGAGAGTGACTGGACCCAATGTTGTTTGATTGAAGAGAAAGGACATCCATTTGCTATACAGGAAGCAAAGATCTGAGATGGCTACCCTCGGCCTCAAGGAAATCTGTTCGTTGATTCTGACTATGAAGAAGATTCATGACATTGGGACATTGGCATTATGGGTGGCGTTGGACTACTCCAACTCTGCAAGCTTGGTTGAAACTTGAGATTGCCATCAAGGCACTACTGTTTTCTTGAATTACTTCTTCTTTCCTATGGAGGACTTTGCACACCACCTCTAGTTTTTCCATATCAACCCTGGCAAAGAATGTTAACACATGACAAACAGAACTGGAGAAACAACATCAAAACAACTCAAACCATACTGAACTCTAGTTGAAACAAAAATCCCTTTTCCTTAGAAGTTGGAGGGCTTTAGATGGAAATCGAAAGCTTGTGACAACAAGTGAACCATTAGAATGGGCCATAGATAGAAACAAAGTATCTAGGAGATGGTTGGCCAAGACGAAATCAAAAACTTGCATAAATGACCGAAGTAAGTGGAAAGAATGTTGGTCAAGCTCATTCAAAGACTATTGGTTGAGCTCGGGAGATGGCCTGAAACCTCGAGTCCTAGGAACAAAAATCACCCTTGTACTTCTGAAAAATGCATCCCCTCTATTCAACCTCGGCAATAACCAGATTATCACTTCCAGCAAATGAGACCATACACTCCAAGGAGAATCCATAATCCAGATATCTTGCGGGAGCCAAAGGCACCATATTGAATAACCACATGAGAGTCAGCTTGAGGCAAGTGAAGGGTATGGGGAAACCACGTCAGACCTTATAGACTATAGGGGATCTAGCTGTTTAAATGAAGAATGTGAGGGAAAGAAGGCTGAATTCCATTTTCATTACGGAATTGGACTATTTCTTATTTCTGCATTTTTTACCAAAGCGGCTCAAGGGTGGAGGCCACCTTGGCCCAATGGTCAGCCTCACCACTCAAATCATGTTTTATATGAAAATCAAAACTTGATCAAAGTGACTGACTAGAATCTTGATCCAGAGTATGAGGAATTAAGCTTGTGTCCTCCCATTAATACTTTTCCACCATGGATTTTATAATTAGCATCAAATCCCCTAATGCTATAGGGGATTTAATAACTTCTTCTTTTGCGATGGAAAGGCCCCAGAGTGAGTAAGCTTCTACAAGGTTACTGGAGACACTTCCCAATCCCCAAGTGTAATGAACCACTTTATTTTCTCCAGGATCATGGAAATTCCCTTGCCCACTTGCCACCCTTGGCGTTCCTAATTAGTGAACAACACTGATAGATGGATTGGATTGTATACCATCTCCAATTTAATGTGGTTGTTATAAAACCTGATGTTCACAAGAAATTGTTATTTTTATCTAAACTATATAATTGGCATAATATGGATTACTTCACTTCTCATCACATTCATAAAAATGACATGTTTATCAGTCCTTTAGCATTGTTCTGGCAATTAATCAAAGAAAGGTGAACGGGGCTAAATGAAAACTGAATGTCCCAATCTTTTAGTCAGAGCTGACACCTATCAAGGAATTATGAGACAAATATGGACAGATGTTGTTGTTTCCTACGTGAAAAATATGAAAAATTCTGTGCTTCCTGTACCCTGCTGAGCTGCCCTGATTATGACCTTAGCTCCATGCACTTGTGTTGAAGTATTCATTAGATTCACCTTTTCCTTGAATCATGTTCCTCTCATTCCCACATAAGTTCTTGGAGATGCACATTCATCCTTCCAAGGATGTTGTATTGATATTCATCTTCATCTGTCTCTGATTAAAACAGACATATCTCCGAATTTGACTGCATTGAAAATAATGCAAATTGTTTTTCAAATGTCTTTCTGAATACTATCATATCTTATTGATACTTTGGGATGGAACTCAAAACAGTTTATGCTACTAGTAAATAATATTAATGATAGGAAAATAATCTTTGCAAGCATGCGGGCCTCGTTTCTACTGTCATGATGTTGCTTGAATTATATGCGATATGTATCTATGGATTATAACTCAAGAAAGTGGTCTCTATTCTGATTTGTGTCTTCATTGCCTGTTTGATATGAGTTGCTATTAGATACTGCCATGTTGAGGCTTAGCTCCATATTTCTGTTTCAAATCAAAGGTATTTGTCAATTTTTTATTCTCCCTCTACTTGCAAGATGTTAGTATTATAGCTTAACATGTTTAAATTTCTTTGCAGTGCCACATGGCAGAGAGCTACCAGCAGAAAGATGAGACTAAAATCAAACAGTCTACTCTTCATGCTGGTGAAGAACAAGATTCAAAATTAGGAAAACCCCCTTCAAAGAAAATAGAGATGCAAAAGAATATTCCAGAAAAGACACAAGCAATTCCAGAAGAAAAAGCTACGCAATTTGGAAAGCCTGCAGAAGACAAAGTTAAGGATGACAAAACATCTAAAAAGAAAGATGCGGAAAAGGAAAAGAAAGAAATAATGGATAAAGGGAGTAAAGACGCCAAAAAGGAAGAAATGAAAAAGGACAAAGGAAAGAAAGATAGCAGTAAAGAACATGAAAAGGATGAAGAAAAAAAGAAAGATAAAGAGATGGAGGAAACGAGTGGAAAGAAAGATGAAGATATGCACAAGGATAAGAAGAAACTTATGGATGTGAAGGAGACGGATAAGGATGAAAAGAAAGATAATGAAAAGGGCCAGGAAAGGGAGAAAGACAAGAAAGAGAACAAGGATAAGAAAAAGGATGACAAGGACAAGGAGCATGGTCTGGAAAAGAAGAAAGAAAAGGGGAAGGATGATGAAAACAAGCAACATGATCAGGAGAAGAAAAACAAAGCAAAGGACATGCACAAGGACAAGAAAGAGCATGATGAGGGCAATGATTTGGACAAGGAAAAGAAAAAGGACAAAACTAAAGATAAGGACAAGGATGAGGATGATAAGAAGAAAGAAAATAAGAACCAAAAGAAAAAGGACAAGGTAAATGAGGACGATAATGGAAAGAACCATGAAAAAAAGGATAAAGGCAAGGATGACAGGGAACACAAGGAAAAGGGTCAGGACCACAAAAAGAAGAAAGAAGATGACAAAGACAAAAAGAAAGGCCATCATAAGGGTGAGGTCCAAGAGAAGAAGAAAGATAAGATCAAGAACAAATAGAAGGGAAAAGGGTAATGGAAAGGAAATAGAATAATGACAAGGAGGAGGAGAAAAAGACCGGGAAGCCCATACATTAGTAGGAAATAAAATGGAGCCAGGGTTACAGGGGAGTGATCTTTGCATGCTTTACTGAAAATGTTTGTAAATATAATAAGGTTTGAGTATGTGGTTGATAGACCAAGGTCATTGTTACTGGATTAAAATATTGAGATGTTCATTCTCATTAGAATAGCAATTATAAGGTTTGAGTATGTGGTTGATATACCAAGGTCAGTGTTACTGGATTAGAATATTGAGATGTTCCTCATTTGAATAGCAATTAAAGTTGAATCATGCTGGAGCTACTAAGTACAGAATAAAATATAGTTTCTTAGCACCTTGCACCATGTAATGACCAAGAATGTTTATTGGTGCACCCATCTTATGGCATGCTTGTTTCTTTCCTTAGTTCTCATCATTCTAATGCAGAGTTCCATATTGAGTATGCATTTTTTTTGCTTATTTCTTACCAACGGTTTGTATGCGAGATTGAAGTATGCAAAAGAATATGTCATTAAGAAATCATATATGGCCCCAATGACCACCTGTACGACAGTTTCCTGTGGAGACTTGAATACTGTAGGTCTTGAACGCTATATTATGTGTGCTTGATTGAACTGACATGCATTGTTGCTTTGATACATGATGAATGGTATGTCTATATGATTAAGAAATTTTGAATATCTAACTTTGCCTATTTTAACATGTATATACAACAGAAGAAATTGTAAAAGAATGTGTTATCGAGGAGTTATATCTGGCCTCAATGACCACCTTGTATGACATAATAGTCTCCTGTGAAGACCTGAATACTTACATGTGCTTAATTGACCTGACGTGCATTGCTGGCATCTTTGATACATGATGGATGGTAATTTTACATGTTTGAAAAACACTGAATTTACATGTTTGAGAAACACTGAGTATCGAACTTTGTCTATTTTAACATGTGGATTCAACTGCAGAAGTTATTAAATACCATCTTTTAGTACACATGCCATTGAAGCCTTGTTTTTAAAATCTTCTTTCTAATATCAAAATTTTCAAGGGTCTGAAGTAAACATCCTTTGTATTGTTAGTAAACTTCATTGAATATTGAATTAGGGAAAACAATACATACATATAAAGTGTCATGAACATGCAACAAATTGGACGATTTCACTTTTTTCTGAAGTGTTTCGTGCTGAAATCTGGCAGAAGATTGCAGAACTGTCAAACAAAACCCCATCTGTTTGCGGTTCTGTTCGCCATGGGGGTTTTTGGCATCCACAGACCGATCTATGGCATTGCCAAATCTTTTTTACGGTGGATTCCACGTGATTTAAAGTAAATGTAACTCGATCGAGTTTGGGGGGGATTGATGGTGATGGTATATTTTGTTGTATGTTTAGTGGACTATCATATATATATCGAAATTTGCCTTTTCCAGTGACATCTTTTTGTAGAAAGCTTTCGGTGTCAAATTCGCATTTGACAAGGTTGAAGTCGGCATATTTTGGTATATTGTATTTACTAAGTTTCGCAGTTTCCTCGATCAAACATGAAACTTATCATCTCTCTCAAGGAGACTTGCATAATCGTACATTTGTGCAAAATGACATGAATTGCGGATTGATATGCATTACCTGTTGTTCACTTTACTAAGGATTATAAGCAGTATGGGAACTTATTAAGTGTTTCAATCAACTGAAATACAAATATAAATTGATTAACTTTTTTTTATAGGACTGAGGATAGAGTCGGAATTTTATAGCATGTTTATTTTTATAGGACTGAGATTAGAGTCGAAATTTTATAGCATGTTTTGTGTCGTTTTTATGAGCACTAGGACTTTTGGATTGCTAGAGAAAACAGCATTGATCTTCCTCGACAACAATGATATTTTTGTGCGGGTGGTTAATAATAGGATCTATTAATCATATTAACTTAATAAATAAATAAATAGTTGTTTTGAGGTAGATTATTTGGAAAACATATGACATGTAAAGTTATGTGATATCTAGTGTGTATACTTGTGTGCCCAAGGTTGCTTGGGAGTGGGAGCAGGGCGTAGGAAAAAAAGTGGGAGCAGGGAGTGGCATTTTCAAAAGCTCCCGAGTCCGGAGCGATTTTATATATAATATATATTTTTATATTTTTTGATACATATATGTCAACAAAAGCATGCAAAATGATGAATTAGATATAAAAAGCATAAAAACATGGATTAAATCATTTAACATCAATCATCTAGAAGTTATAAGCTTTATCAACCACATGTCTAGCATGTAAGGGCGGACATAACCAAAATAGCATCAAGTGCAATCCATCTTTGAATCGAAAATACATCAACAAATAGGCTCTAGATGGTCATCCAAAAAAATCATGCGACAACAAATACCTACATATCATCAAAAGCATTGCATATCTTGGAATCTTGGTTATTAATATCATCTTCTAAGCATTAATATAAGATAGAAAAAACATAGCATGTCAAGTCAAGATTTTGCTTGAGCGATGGGTACATTTTAGTAGGGTTGTGATAAAGGAGTTCGACAACCAATGCTACTAACATCAAAGTACATAGAGAGTTTGTTGCTCTTGATTAAATATGAGTTCCATACCCAGTACATGACAAAACCCAGTGGAAACATTGCAATCCCCCCAATCTTGAAATTCTAAAAAACTGATAAGTCTACTGGATTTTGAGTGAGATCTAAAATTCTACTTTCTCCATATGAAATCTAATGAGGTTGGAACCACTCTCAAACATCTTGAGTCATTTTATGGTAATGTTAAAAATTTAAGTAAAATGATGAAAATGAAAAATAATAATTTAACATTACCATAAATTGCATATCAATACTAGGGCCATAGGCTTGAATATTAGACTACTCCACTCAAAAAGTCTTGTTTCTTTGGAAAAATTTGTGTTTGGAACGTCTTTGTGGGAAAAAATTGTAAAAGGGCCAGGAAGCGATTTTTTCTTGCGGGAGCGCACACCTGGGTCACTCCCAAATCTTCGGGAGCGGATTTGAGGGGTGTGGGGGAGAAGGAGGGGGTGGGGGGCGACGCTTGGGGGGAGGGGGAGGGGGTGTAGGGCGACGCTCTGGGGGGGGGGAGCAGGAAGGGGTGAGGCGCTCTCGCGCAACCCTGTGTGTGCCATCCTAGGGGGTAGGATGGTTACACTCAGAGGTGATAGTGGTAGCAGTTGGAATCAACCCCATGTCATGTAATTACAAACCCAACTCGACAACATCCTATAAAGAGAGTTATAATATTTATAGGCAATGGGTAGGAATAATTTGTGTGCAGATTAGAATGCCCCAAGATTGAAGTTTATGATGAAGCCAACAAAGAAGACCTAATTCCAAATAATAGACAGAACCTGTAAACACACCCCTCCTAATTCAAAACCCAATTAGAGTTAGAAGGAAGTGGTTACATTGTTGACCCAATCCCCAAGATATAGTTATAGTGATGGGAGTTAAAATTTTCGATTTTTTTTTTTTTACTTTTCCAAAACTTCAAATAAACAACATCATTGCATTTGTCTTATCGAGATGATTCGAAGGATATAAATTTCACCTTGATCCCACTTATGGATCAAAAGTTATGGCCCTTTAAAGATTGACCATAATGACCTTGCAACGTCATCCTGACCTTCACATGGTAGCCTCACAGAGGCCCATATGGTAGGTGGTGGGGTCTGCACTCCACCGTGGTGGACCCACGTGGCACCTGACGCACTCGCATGGTAGGTCCATGAAGCATGAATTGCGAGGAAGGTCGGGGTCGACTGTCCTCCCTGAACGCATTTTAAAATTTTAAGTGATCGTCCCTGACCCCCAAGCTTCGACCCAGGTCAAGGTCAACCCAGATTTTGTCAGCGTTGTGATCCAAAGGGTCGAGTGGGTTTGATCCCCCGACCTATTGACCTGCAGGTGCGAAGAGTCAGGTGTCTGCCTGAGGGAGGTTGACCTGGCCTACTAAACAAAAATTTGATTTAACTCAAATTTTTCAGTGGCTCCAACATTTTAGCAAAGCTTGAATTTTTCTAACTTTGTAGGCTTTTCAAGTACTACTTCCAACACCTGATGAGTAACAAATTCATAAGGAATTATGAACAAACCTAAGAAATAATCAATCATAGGCATGATATCAAATTAACAACATTTTCAAGTGCATTTCTTCACAAAGTTACAAAGAGTTGTAACAACTCATTGAATAGAGCATAAAACTTATTTTCTTTGTTCATGCATGACGGAATGCAACCATAGGGAATGGAGTCAAAACTTCTTTCCTTCAATTAAGAATGTACTCAATATCATGCATTAAATTTGCCCGTACTAATACAACAAACTAAACATGAAATCGACACACGATTTCAAATCTTTCCACACTATTCATTTACATTGTTGGGCACTCCTTTCTACAAATGCAACCCAACATCATCATAATAAATAATCCTTGCAACCAAGATGTTAGTGTAAAACCATGCATTCCATGCATCCATGCTTCTACATCTTCATATAGTCTGCAATTTATACACAAAAACATGCACAATAGTGTAATTTAAATAAAATCATACCATTACATCCACATGATGTTCCAACACCTTGTACACAATGACAACAACACATTGGTCAATCATATAGATTATGAATTCATCAACCATGCCATAAATAAACATCTTTTCAGACCAACAATGGAAATAGGGTATATATATATATATATATATATATATATATATATATATATATAAAAGAACATGAAAGATACTTATCTAAAAACTAATGGGAAACTGAGTTTAGGATTATGACTCTCCACCTAACCATAGACAACTGCAGCCAAATCTCACTTGCAGTTGTCAACCCCAAGCCAGATTTTAGAGATTTTTGCTTTAGGGATCAAAGACATTCATCAACTGAAACAAGGACTCAAGAGATTCAACCACCTCCACCCACTAGCTGAATTAAAACCAACAAAACCCATAGGGATTCTAGAGATGAACTGTCTCCACCCTTCAAAACTCAACACTGTGGTTCCACCCAATGTAGGGATTCCAAAACCCACGGTAAAATCAACATACAACAATGAAACATATAGAAACCCTCAAGGAATTTTCTAGGATCAATTCCTCCACCCCAACCCTTTGGGATTTCCTGAGAAACACCATCTCCACTCTCCAGGCCAATGAGGATTCAAGAGGCAATGAATTCCTCGCCTGGTGATTTCTTCCAACTCCTTTTCCAACCAAAAACAAACTTCCTTTTTTTGGTTAATCCTCTCTTGTTAATTCAAATTTCTCTGTCTTTGGTGTTGCCTTTGTGCTCTTGTTTTTTACGAACTATCCTCCTCCTCTCTCTCCCCTTTTCTTTTCATTTTGTTCCAATATTTTGTTGAAAAATGGCAACAAGAAATGCTAAAAATAGAAGTGCTAAAAATAGCAGTTTGGGTACCAGCGCTGGATTGGGAAACAGTGAATGAAAAATGGAAGTGCTAAAAATAGCATTCTATTTTTAGCAGTTCGGGATGAATTCCTATTTTAGTCAGTCTCTAAACTGAAATAGTGAAGTAAAATTCAAATTTGAACTTAACAGCTGTTTGAAAATAAATTAATTAATTCACCATGAGTTAATTAGTTGTGAAAAATCAAACATGAAGTCTATGTGAGGACATGCAACAGTTTCTCTATTAATTGAGGAATTTATCCATCAGTTAAAGAGATAAGGATGAGTTCTAATTTGAGTTGTAATTAGTTGGTTCTATTAACTGAATCAAGTCCAGTTAGATTGATTTAAACAGTTTGCCTAAATTAATGTGAGTTCAGTTAGTTAATACATGCTTGCATATAACTGTTGCACTTCAGATAATTGAAGATTCTCTCATGAATAACTCATGCATGTCAGTTTAGACAGAGACTCAGTTGAGATTAGAGAAGGGACAATGTACTATCAGTTGGATGAATGTTTTTCCTATAAAGGAAGCTCATCCATGAGAAGTATTTATCTCCTTCAGGACTGCATAGTTGGATCAGAGTTTGGTGAGTGTGTGAAGAGGCCAATTCACACAAGTGGCTGCACTGGACCCTAATCAAAATTGCGCAAAGAAATAGGAGGCTTGGAGGGCAGATGAGAGGTTAGATAGAGGCCTTTGACTGTGTATGAGCAGCAGAGGTATTGCAGAAAGAGCAGGATAGATTTTGCGTTGATTCTTTTTGTAATACTAGCTATATTTCCACTTGTATGATAATACAGAGTTCGGGTTTTAGGCTGAGGCTTTCCCCGGGTTATATCTTCTGTGTTATGTGTGATTGACTCCTCCTTATCAGTTATATGTGTTCTTATTGATGTTGCTCATGTTCGATTAAGCTTCCACTAAATTGGTTGTAGAAGTAGATCAAGTATTTTGCTTTAGTCTATTGCATTATCAGGTGATCTACAGTGGGAATTTCTACATATTTTTCTAGCAATTCAATTTTCTTCTTCTTGACTTTTCAAACTCCCCTAACCTTTCAAATTCCTTAGTTGAATTTTCTGTACATTAATATTATTTTCAGCAAGTAATCACCCCATCCCTCTAGAACATGTGTCCCATTGTTCAACCTATTTTTCTTTTTATCAAAATGTTTACATTGCATACATAAATGTAAACCAATTCAGGCTTGTGAGGGAACCAATAACTTCAATGAGTGCCTCATGTTATTCCAATGTAATATGTGGAATCTTGGGCACTTTGCATATCTTCAATTGATTGATAAATTAAATGGACAATGTACATTTTCCTAAACATATCCCCCATTCTAAAAACACAGTGGGTAACCTTGGTATTGATTTGGACAAACGTCATAACAATTGGTAATGCGATGAGTTATGGACTTTTATAAAATATCTTTCTAAACTTGTTTGTACTTTGTTATAATTATCAAAACTTTGTACAATGTGGTCCATAATACTCTTACAAACAAAAAATTACTTACAAATGCTGTTAAGTTATCAAAATATTCCACCAATTCAATGATCAATTCCTCATCATAAGTTGTTCTCATCATCATGCCTAGGTATAAATTTGAGCTAAGACATGAATATCTTTGTTTAGCGATTCCACTATGAGAATTGTACCTTGACCTTTCCATCCCAACTTTTTGAATTGTTGAATTTACTACTTATTTAGTGCTTCCATGTGTCTAATTAACATTCAAACTCATGACTTTTTTTAGTACTTGTAACCTCTTTATATGAAAAAATAGATGTAGAATTATAATATTTTTTTAGAGAACCGACATATATTAGAATATCTTTTTACAATAGTAATTATATTTAAATATGTTATGCCCCAAGTTATATAAAATGGAAAATAAAGGAATACCACTACATAATTATATAGCAATAATATTTTAATTTAAGGTCACAACCTAGATAAAAAATAAATTAATGTATGAGATTCCTTTGTTTGTTAGGAAAATACCCTTTTTTGCACAATAACTTCAATGATCTAGTAGATTGAGGTGGACATACCCTAACACCCTTCAGAGTTGAACATGTGACCTCGAAGGAGGAAAGTGCCAAACTAGCGGGAAGTGTTGCTTCCAAAGAGGTGAAAGCACATGCCGTAGGAATGTATATAGGGGCACCTTGCCACCAAAGTAGGTGTTCCATGCCTTAGTGTTGAAAATCCATGAACTAAAAAAGAATACATAAATTTATAATGTTGATTTGATGACTCGCAATGATTTAGATATATTATATTTATATTAGACATTAGTCTTAAACTTAGAGATAATGGGAAACACACCACAATATAATAAAATAGCAACAGTATTATCTAACAACATGTAAAACCACTTAAAATACTTTAATGACCCATTATATTGAATTATAAGGTTTGATTATCCCTTTTGACCTATAGAACCTAATGGAGGTGGCATCTCTTAAGTCATGCATGTAATATGGTGTGTTCGGGGGACACCATGTCTTCCCTCTTTAAAAGATTTTCTCTTAAAGAATTTAGATGACACCAATTAGTAGGATTAACTTCAAGTTTTGCATGCTTATGTCCATGCTTGATTATCTATCCACTCACAATGAATTCTTATGGGTGTTGATTCTTATTAGTTCAATTTCACACAGTCATTTTTCTTTTGATGCCATGTATTATAATCTTTTTTTCAATTTTAATGTTTTTGTCATATACCTATTCCTTTACTTTTAATTCAATGGACGTTGCTGATTTTTCCATCTAATTCCCTACAAGCGAGGTTGACATGCAATTTATTGTCTTTCTTACAAACTCTTGTGCTAATGAGAATCTTGATACAATTTTGCTTTTGGTTTTTCTTTCTTTCCCACAAACTTTCTCATGAATGTGAATGTTGCTATAGTTCCATCTTTAATGGTTTTCCTTCCTTGTCCACAACCTTATCAATACTCTTAATTTATGCAATATTGACATGTTCTAGTGTGTCAATTTTTTTATTGTACTTGTTTAAGTAGTACTTGTGCTTGATATTTTACTAGAATTGTTTTCATAAATGGAACTTGACTTCAATTATTTTATGGAGAGTTCTTTCTATCTTTTATTTTTCATTTTAAGTTAAACTATGATACTATCCATCAATTACTTTCATCATTCTTTCCTTCTTTCTTGCATTTCTATCTAACCACATTAGTATTTAGAAATTACTCAACCTTTCTACAATTTCTTCTTCAAATCTCATATTCATGTGCTCATATATGATTTTTTCTTCTACATCATGTGTCAGATACCTAATCCAATGGATTATGGTGTATTTTAAATATTATTATTATTATTTTAAGAGAAATATGAAGAGTCATACATGAATAAGAAAAGTCATCAAACCTCTTAGAAGATGAAACTAAAGGTCATATCTTAATGTATTTGTATGTGGCTAATATTAATAAAATTTAATTCAAACCTAGAGTTATTCAAGGCATGTCAATGGTATTAGATCTCTTTAGGCTCATGGAGAAAATTGCATAACATGACAAAGTTATCAGGATTAAGGCAATTCAACCCATTGGAGATTCTATGTTCCTTGCTAAAAAATGGAACAATCAATCACATGATTCTTCTAGTGTAGAAGGACGTAGTAAAATAGGACATGGAAATAAGCATTTCAATAGGTAGAGGGTAGACATAATCAAAGTGATAAATCTAATCTTCATTGTGTTTGTTGTTGCAAGAATAGAAATTATGAAAAAACATGTAGGATGCCATGGGAGAAGATAAAATAAAGTAGGAATAAAAGGAAGAAAAGGGTAAGTTCTTAAATCTACTCATTTTTTTAGTGCTAATTGCAATACTAGTATAACTGAAAATTTGTTCAAAACCTCATTTTCATGTTGGAGAGATGTATAGTTACTTGAAATTGGTGCTTCTTGCCTCATGGATTTTAGAGAGAATTATTTTGAGGAATTGAATACAACATAGGTGGTGAAATGTACTTTGCAAATAGATCGATTCTTAAACCTACACAAATTGTCACTATTAGGATAAAATTACATGGATTCTTAGATTTTCCTTTGCATGATGTTATATAGTATCTTCTTGACTTGTGGAGGAACTTGTTGTCTCTTACGTGCGTTTTATGGAAGGACCATACTATTTAGATGTTTGATGGAAAATTTAAAACAAGGATGTCTTCCAAAAACATGGTCATAATGAAAGGATGGGAGGATAAGATATTATTGAAAATGAAATGGACATCTGCATAGACACATAATTTTGCATACTTCTCTCACCATGATGAAGGTACATTGTCATCTAGCTTTTTGTGGCATGCTATATTTGGGAAAATCAATTATGATAGTCTTCATATGTTGAAGAAAAATGGTGTTTATGGTGTGACTACCATTCCAAGGAACTTGAAGCAGTGCAATGTATGTATCCTTGGTAACATAGGAAGTAAACTTTTCATAATTCAACTTCGAGAGTATGTGGAAAACTAGAGTTTACGCACTCTCATTTGTGTGGACCCATGCATGTTGTGTAGGATTCTAGTAATATATATATATATATATATATATATATATATATATATATATATATATATATATATATATATATATATCATGACTTTTGTTTATTATTACACCAAGGTGTGTTGGGTTTATTTGTTGAGGCATAAATCGTAGGCATTTAAAAATTTTCATGCATGGGCTGAAAATGATGCACTATCTCATATTGTCACTCTTTGTACTGATAATGTAATGTAATATACTTCTAATAAGTTTGAACACTATCTTCACCAACATAGGATTCAACATCAAACCACTTTTTTGTACAATCGTGAACAAAATGGTGTTGCAAGAATGAACATGACACTCTTGAATATGGCATGTTTCGTGTTATTTTTCAAGAATTAAAGTTGATATTTGTGAAGTTGATGTTTTAGGGTGATGTAGTTTTGTCTGCATAATATTTGAGAAATAGAAATCCATCTCATGCTCTTGGGAACAAGACTCACGAAATGTGGTATGACCACATTCCTTCAGTGAGGCATATTGGGGTTTTTGGTTCCACCCAGTATTCCTTAATTCCTAGGGAGCAATGAAACAAACTAGGTAGAAGGAGCCAAAAGTACATCTTCTTAGGGAAGTTAACTACCACCAAGGCATATTTCCTTTACAATAAGGTAAATACAAATTTCTTTCTTTCTCGAGATGTGACTTTTCTTGAATCTAATAAAAATACATGATTGTTGAGAAACACCTTAATCATTTTTATAGATTTTCCTATGAAAATACATATCGTGACATCAATAATGTGGTTCTACATCTTGAAAGGGGTGGGGTTCCTATCTTGGATCAATATATGGAATCTCCTTTTGAAGTGCCATCTACACCTCATGTAGAAGATCCAACTACTTCATCAAAATATGAGGTTAAATTGTATGATGTGAATGATTAGATTGAATGGTTGAATCTTAATGGGAATACAATGTCATCTCAATTAGTTGAAAAAACACGACATCATAGAAATTCCCAAAGTGGGTCATGAAGACACTTTAAAGTGTTAACCTTGATGAAGTTGGAAAGATAGGAACTGAAATTTCTATAAGACAAGATGTTGGAAGTGATGTCGATGATTTATATTTAGGTGATCATGTCAATGATATGGAAGTTTCATATGATTGTGAATTGAATTTATCTACTAATTTTGAACCAACTTCCTTCAAAGAAGTTGTTTCTCATGACAAGTGGAAAGAAGCTATGTAAAAGGTGTATCATCCTCTCATCAAGAATGGGACATGGAAGTTGATGGATCCTCCATTTGGAACCAATCTGATTGGATACAAGTAGGTATACATGAACATTTACACATTATATGGCTCATTTGAAAAGTATAAGGTGAGGCTTCTGGTGAAATTTTATGCACAAAAACAAGGCATGGAATATCAATAGATTCCCCCCCTACAACAAATGGGATAATATTTGTGAATTGTTGGCTTTGATACCATAGAATAGGTGGAGTATTCATCACATGGATGTGAAGAGAGCTTTATTGAGTGGAGATTTCAAAGAGAATGTTTAGATGTGTAAAATGGAGGGTTTTCTTTTGAAGGGTCAAGAACATAAGGTGTCCAAGTTCATCAAGTCTTTGTGTAGCCATGGTATGAAAAGCTAACTAAGAATATTTTGAAGATCAATTTCAAGCACTTTAATCTTGATGATGCATCTTTGTTTGTCAATAAAGTTAGCAAAACTATTGTCTATCTCATAGTTTATCTAGACGATATCTTGAAAACAAGGAACAATGAAGCACACATTTCCTTCAGAAAGAAAGAATTGAAGAAGGGTCTTGAGACGAAAAACAAGGGACATATTCACTATTGCTTGGGTATTGAAGTTACTTAGAATATGAGGTCTATATTCATCCCTTAAAAGAAGTAAATTGTAGAGTTGTTGAATAAGTTTGGCAAGGTTGATTTTAATCCTCTCTCTAGTCCAATGGAGTAAAAATTGAAGTTAACATAAAAAGAAGGGAATGGGTTTGAGGATGCAACTAAATATAGTTTGTGGGGAGTCTCATCTACCTTACCACTAATAGGCTATATATTTCATTGTAGATGGGATACTTTCTAGGTTCATGAAAAAACCTTATGCAGGACATTGGTGTGCTGCAAAGAGAGTTCTAAGGTACTTGAATGGGACTTGAGACTTCGGGATCAAGTAGTTTAAGGTGAAGGAATTCAAACTAGTTGGAAATACAAATTCAAATTTTGAGGGGGATAAGGAGATTAGAGTGTCTACTTCAAGATACCTCATGAGTATAGGATTAATAAATATTTCTTAGATATCATGCAAACAATTGTGTTATCGGGAAAACTAGTGTCTATTCAGAGCTGCTAGTCCCACTAAGACGGGTAGCTGTCTTAGAAACAAACAAACTAAAGTCACTTGTGTTTTCCTTTATGAGAGATAGATGAGAAAGAAGCAGAGAGTACCAATCTCAGTCTTTCATTTGGCTCCTTGCTTGTTTCCTTTCCCCTTTGACAGAATTTCGCCACTCCTTCCTTACTTGTCCTGCTTCAAAGAGCACCTGTAGAGTCAAAGCAGCATGATACCATAAAAGCATAGAGATCTATAACCATAAACAATATAGGATCAGATGTATATTAACCATACAAATGCATATATCAATACAAGATTCAGAGACATACAAGAATATGGAGGAAAACTCAAATAGCTTTATTGATAGAAGTAGTAGAAGAGAGGATTACAACCCATTGGTCTAACCCAGCGCCATCCTCCCAAAATGAAAGCCCTCTTCACCTCATACAAAGCAAGATCACCCAACAATGTCTTCAAAGAGAAACCAAAAACACTTCCCTGCAAATTACAAAATTCCAGCCTCTGGATCTCTGGGATGAGGGATCCATATATAGATGTTTGCAGGGGGGTGAGTCAACGTCTAGGATTTTGATTAGTGTCATCTCTCTGATAGTTCTTGGTTCCACTTGGAGATTTCATGATCTCTTACTCATCCCTGGGCGAATTCAGAGAGGCAAGTGTCAAATGAGCAGCTTCTAGAAGATTCTCAGGGTCTCCACCTAGCAAACTGCTTCTGCCATTTGTTTACTCTCGCTCATCGCACCCTACAGAAGGGCTTTCCAGTATGCATTGCACTTTTTGCATGTGGCAGGTGAGATGCATCGCACCCTTAGCACTGGGTAGTCTGTATGGTCCTGTTTTGACCAATTTTGAGTAGTTTTTTAGGGAGAACTTATGGGAGATGATGTAATCAGCTGACCATGCTCCTTTAGGGTATGAAACAACACTTTTAGGGACTTAGAAGCCCTTGGTTTATGGACACATGTGATTGGGGTTTCAGTGCCCAAATATATCTATAACAAATTGTTCCAACATCTCCCATTATAGAGGAAAAGCATGTGGTTGATGTAGAGGCAACAAAGGAGATTGTGTGGCTCAAGAAGACACTAGAAGATTGCAGGAGAAATGGGTGAATGCCCACCTTTGATTGATAGCACTTCTAAAATCAAGTTGGCCAATAATATTAAATTCCATGTAGAGTCTAACACCATTCATTTGAGACATTGTTCTACAAGTGAACAAATTGCAGACATCTTCACCAAAGTTCTTGGAAGAGAAAAGTTTGAAAAATTCAAAATGATGCTTAGATTCACAAACACTCATTTGAGTTAAGTGGGGGAATGTTTGATACCTAATACTTTGGATTATGGTGTATTTCAATTATTATTATTATTATTATTATTTAGTTAAGAGAAATACAAAGTCACAAGTGAACAAGAATAGTCATGAAACATCTTGGAATATGAAACCAAAGATAATATCTCAATGTATCTATATGTGGCTCACTTAATAGAATTTATATTAAGATTGGATTTATTCAAGGGTTGTCATCATGTATATGTATTTTCACATTCTTAATATTGTTAAGAAAATATTCATTATGATTAAGAAACCTTTTTATTTATTCAAGTTTCTTTATTAATTCTTCCCTTGTCTCATCATTTTCTTTCTTCAATTTGTTTGCCTCTTTTTTTTTGAGTTCTTAAGCTCCCCAACCAACATTTGAGTAGGGGTCTACAATTTATATGACTAATCACCTTTATTTTCAAGTTCCTCTTTAGCTTCCTTAATTTAACTTTGATTTTATACAATTTGGCTGATTCAACTTTTTCTTCTTATTTTCCTTCATGCAATTCAATTTTGTCTCCTCTAATTTGTCGTGAATATCTTCCAATAATTCCTCATCTTGATATCTATGTTTTAGCCATTTGTCCAAGAATATGATTTCAAATTTGTCATTAAACATTTTTAACATCTCTTCTCTATCCACAATAGTTGAACATCACCCATTGCATTGATGCATATGTAGTTCTCCCAATTTGAAAAAATATACTTAATATGAGATATGTTCAAATTATTTGGTGAAGAACACATTCTTAACAAAATGAGGCTTTTTTAATATCCCTAACTTTCAACTCCCATATGCTTATGTAACTATTGCAGTTTCTCCAAATGTTTACATATGTATTCTCTTTTATTTCCCTTTCCAAATTCATTTTCAATCTCTTTATTTGGGCACACCACTCAAAATCTATAACATTTTTTAGTTGGATTACTATTTTAGGGTATTTGATGGGCAATGTTATGTATATTGACCTTGTATTTTATATAAAAATGATATTGCTTCTCCAATTATGGTGAATTCTTTTATGTTTTTATCGACAGAAACGTTGCAAGACACCATCTTCCCCATAATATATAAATGGAAGGTAGATGAACTACCAACCACAATAGCAGACAATAATTTTGATAGAATTGATTGGGTTTGACCTTGTGGCCAATGACCTACAATGTTGGAAATATGCCTTGGGTAGATGTGCCAATACAATGAGCTAATCCTTGGGATTTGAATTCCTTTATTTATTGATTGATTTATTTTTATTATTGATTTATTTATTTTTATTATTATTATTTTATTATTTTTTAATTAATTAATTAATTTTTTAATTTATTTAATATTATTATTATTATTATTATTATTTTTTATATTATTTTTTATATTTATATTTATATTTATATTTATATTATTATTATTATTTTAATTTTAATTTTATTATTATTATTATTATTTTTAATTTTATTATTTTATTATTATTTTTATTTTATTTTATTATTTTTTACTTACTTATTTATTTATTTTTATTTTTATTTATTTATTTTTCTTTCAGTATGATAATATTACTTGTGATTTTTTCAATACAATTGGTTTAACTTGATTTGGGTCCATCATCATGTAGTTATTTCCAATTTACCAAACCTTATTGTTCTTAAGCTCTCCCTTGAGAGTAAATTTGTATATATTATATCTCTTTGATTTGATCTTTTTTTTTTTTTTTTGTGGGGTAAATGGATCCTTTCATCAATAATTTTTTTAATATATATCTTGGATTTCCAAAATAGGACTAAAATCTAGGATATTATTGAGGCTAACAAGCTGCTTACCAATAATAAACAATGTTAGGTCCCTATAATACTACTGTAGCCCCCTTATTGTTATTATTAATGTAGCCCCCTTATTGTTATTGTTAATGTAACCCCCATATTGTTATTGTTGTGCCCCATAGAAGCCTATGATTGTTGTTATTGTGCCCTTACATTATTATTGTTATGTAGGCTCTAATTATATTGTGACCCCTTAGACTCCTATATATAGAAAGGAGGCCTTGTCATTTGTATCATCCAAGAATTGTTAATTTATGTGATTTAAATGAGGCTCCCCCCTTGAAGAGGCTAATTCTCAAGTTGTTGATCTATCTTTCTTTATGTTTTGTGACTTGATTGCATAACATTCGATATTAGAGCTTTGGATTCTAGGGTTTCACTACTTCAAACAGGTCATCTTGAAATTTTCGCTATAATTTTTTTTGCTACTAGGCTTAAGAAGCTGAAATTTTGACCAAGTGGAGCCAAAATCTTGGTTAACTTCATATAAAAATTTCATATCTTGGTTCACTATATTTTCTGAGATATGGTATGAAGAAGTTATGGCTTTTGCAAGCTCCATAATTCAATCTCAAATAGGTGACCTAGGGAAAATCGTCATAACTTTCTCTTCGAACATCAAATTTGAATTTCGTAAAAGTGACTAAAAGTGCACAAACTTGATTATTTTTATATCAATTTTAGGGCTGAAGGTCAAAACAATGACACATGACATTTCGTACAAGTTAGCTCTACTGAACCAATCTATAATCATGTCATCATGGGAGATTGGGCATAAATTTTTCTTGAAGAATTCAATCTCAGTCTAATTTGTGGAATTGGAAAGAAGACTCAGAGGGACACCACAAGTTGAAATTTAGACCTTGGAGATCTTCAATTACTAAGGTACATAGATTTCAATATTGAGCTTCTAAAAAACAAGAAAAAGTGTGTATTTTTTTTTTTTTAATTCCATAACTTTTGTTTGAAAAATAAGCTTGAAGTGATTCAAAGGGCATAGTGAAACATAGATATCATTGTTTTTATTTAAAAATGGCTCAAAACAAAAAAATGGACACACCTAGTAAGCAACCTGAAAGACCTACTATAATGCATGAAGAAGAGGAAGAAACACAACATGATAATATCAAAATTACGAGACCAAGTGCAACAAATTTCGATCTTGTAAAGAGTAACAAAAAATGAAATAGAAGCCAATATGTATGGTTTAAAAGAAGATATGGGAGTTTTTAAAGTAGGATGGTTTAAAATAAGATATGGGAGTTTTTAAAGTAGAAATGGATATGATGAATGTCAAATTGGAAGGGTTGACAAAGTTGTTGCAAGAAAGGCTTCCTAGTGGTGACAAGGTAATCCATGAAAATCATGATGAGGACAAAAGGAATATGAATTATGATTTTAGAGACTCCAATGTTGGGTTTAAGACCCACCACATTCCAAAGATCAACATGAGGAAGTTTGATGGAAGGGATCCGATAACATGTTACTACAGATGGAGCAATTCTTTGATCTACATGATGTGTCGCACATTGTTGGGGAAAATGCTGAGAGGGGGAGTGAATCTGTATTTACAATTTCATAATAATGATTTTCCTTTTCAAACTATATACGCTATTTTACAGAAGCCAATCAACATATGTCCACACCTTTAAAGAATGAAACCAGCGTATAGATAATAAACTTTGATAAACAACTAATTCTTTGTCTTAAATCTGAGTGTGATGCATTAAGCAATAAATAGAAGCAGTAAGAATAGAATAAATCAATAGACATAAGAAACACACATGAACACCAGGTTTCTTCAGGTGAAAACCCAATGTGGGAAAAAACCACCGCTGTTGTCATCTCAGTCTTCAATCTTCTTATTATAGAAAGTGCTTACAAGTTTTGTACTAGTACAAACTTTTTCTAGTACGCAGGAATCTACCTGCTGAAGGCTACAAACTTCTCTCATTCTCCAGCTTCTACTAGAAGGGAGCTCCAACCCCCTAGCTCTTGTACTAGCTGATATGTTTACCAGTACGTAGGCGCTAGCCTACAAAAGGCTACTACCTTCACTCTTCCTCCAAGGACCACATTTCATAAATTTTCATACTGGATACTCTTGGTACACAACAACACAAATGTAGGCAACATTTCATCAAATTTTCATATTGGACCCATTAGTAACATTGAGCTCAAAATCAATCACCACTGTAATACAACCTGCAACAATCAGTCAATCTAAACAATCAAATCATTATCACCAGAACACAGAGCTAAACCCATAACACTGCATCAACAACCAGAACCAACTGCAACCTCAAGATTCATGTGTCAAAATGTATATGCTACTTTAGTGAATCCCATCCGCATGTATACACTACTTCATTCAACCCAACCTGCGTATACCTCTAAAGATATTGAATCATAAAACCTCTGAACCAAAAACTATACCAACTAGTGACATTTTAAAGATTTAATGTCATATTACAGAGTTCTAAACAGATATTAGCAAAGATCACCCTTCTCATTCAATCAATCAATCAACCAGACTCAATCTCCTTATACAATCAGTTTTACTTCCAGATCAAACAAAGACATCATTGACAAACAATAGTAAAACAACAAGACTGATCATATTGCTCAGTCATCTTTGAACAACAATATTTTCTTCTGCATACGCTACTTGGAAGTGCCAAACCAGCATGTATACATGCCTTCACCAAGGCGAACCAACAAAATAGATCTGCAAATAATAACTTATAACTTCGCAGTTATTCCATACTTCAGACATACCCAAATCATAACATTTATAGGATAAAACATGCATCAACATTCAGATATAGCCCATCCATTATCAGATCATAAAATGATAAGTCATTTTAGGTCTCATGATCCTGATCCAACATTGTATCCAAAGGTGCACAAGATATTTCAGATCATATCATAACCATATCCCATACAACATAAAATGTACTTCAGATAGAAGTATTCATGAAAAACCCTTTCAATTGCACAGTTAGCCCTTTGATCTTCTCCTCCTTATATAGTTTTAGCCTTTCTCAATACCTTGGACCAAAACAACACTTAGAACTTGTGGTATTCGTAGATGGGATCATGTAACCATTATTCTGCTCAATATTGTGGGTAGGGAAAATTTTAGGGGCTAATATTCACAGGTGGGCTAATTTTCCACATTTTTTCCAAAAAAAGATTCGCAAATTTCCATTTTTTTCTAAAATGATTCGCCCAAGTTTTATACTATAAAATTATTTTACCTTAAAAATTGCTAAATTTTTACAAACATTATATAAAATCATTATAAATTTGAATATTTTTACAAAATTATCTTCAAACATTTTATACATTGCATGCTAGTGACTAGTAAGATTCACCAAGGTTTCTAAACTTTAAAATAAATTTGTATCCTTAAAATTTTCCCTGAATGTGGGTTAATACCATGGTATGGACCCTTGTGTTGTAGGGAAAAGTATCCGACTCGGATGACCCTATCCCACTCTAAGGGTGATAGTACCTTAGAAACCACTGTAAAACAAACTACTTAAGGTTTACTTATTTATGAAAGCAAAAGAGAATGGAGAAATGCACTAACCGTTACCTTGCGCTTAATGTCGAATCCAAACTCTTCTCTTTGGATGCTTGCTCCCAGCTCCTTGCTCTTTTGCTGGCCCAGCTACAATGAGATCCTGCAAAATAACAAAGAAGGAAACTACAAGAAGCATGCAATCATAACTGGTTCAAGGATTAGTGTAAACCAAACATGCAATTATCACAATATATTATTGAAACAAGAGCACATAGAAGAACCTCAATAGCTTTTATTAATGAAGAAGTAAAGGTTCTGAGAGTATTACAACCATTGAAGGCTCCAATCCAGCAACACCTCCCAGCAGAAAGAATTTCTCCTCTTCACCTCTCTCAAACAATCACCCAATAGCTCTATAGTGAAACCAACAGCATATCATTACTTTGCACCAAATTCCAGCCTCCTGAGCTCATAGGAGAGAGCTCAATATATAGATGAATTGAGAAAGGATGAGTCAGCTTGCAACTGATGTGTAGCTGCCTTGTGTCCTCTCTCTCTTCAGTTAATCTTTAGTTGATCTCCAGTTCTTGAGTCCACTTGGAGAACCTTGCTTCCACTTGGAGAAACAGAGCCTCTGACTCATCACAAGGCGAAATACCTGATCCAAGTGTCATTTTTGGAAGATTCCAGAGCAATGACTCAGTGTGCCACTTGTCCCATCTCGCTCAGCGCAGGTGGCCTTTGTCCTACTTGCTTTGCAACGCAGGTACACCATGGAGCAACTGAGTTTCAGCGCAGAAACCTAGTGGAGCACCTGCTTTGATTTCAGGATTGCTTGTTTTTGAGTATTTTCAGGTGGAGAACTGATCTGAGAGCTGTTGGTTTGCTGACCTTGTTCCTCTAGGGGTAGGAACATCATGTTTAGGGAACTTTGGATCCCTTGGATTATTGACAATTCATGTCTGTTGCTGTAAGGCACAAAATTGTCTATAACACCTTGGTATTCATTAACCTTAATTTTCCATCCTATACGCGCTTTTCCTCTTGTGAAAGTGCGTGCATACATATACATGCATTTTGTTATGTGAACCCACTTGTATATGCTATTTGGACTTGGTGAACTAGTGCATACAACTTAAAACATTCTTTTTCTTCAATTTCTTGATTCTGATCTGTAGTCCTTTGTCCCATCATCCTGTTCTTTTGTACCATTACCCTGTTACCTCTGAATTGACCTGTTACAATGTGAGTTTCTCTTTTTCAAATATGAACTGACTTGTGAGTGGGTTTCCATCAAGGACAACACATGTACCATAATGCCAACAATCTCCCCCATTGGACTTGATGGCAACCATATTGGTGTTGATCACTTCAAGCTGTAGAATCTGTTAGATATATCAAACAACACCAAGATACTCTCCCCCTTTTACATCAAGGGAAAAGGGTGGACCAAGATATTCTCCCTCTTAGTACATGCTAAGATACACTATACTGTCCATGCTCCCCCTGAGCACATGGCGAGTCTGCAAAAATATTTTTCAAAAGAATAACAAGACTCTATAACTCAACTATGTGAATATGACCTTCATTTCACCAATGACTCATACATACATCAATCACCCAACCAAGTGGGGATATACCAAATGTTCATACATGACTGAAAAATTTCAATTATTACATCATCCTTCCCATGCATAGTGGGGGTACAAATTACATCATATGTCCAAAAGGACTCATTAATAGACTATGACAGAAAGAGACATATTATTACACCATGGGTATTTAAATGACCTTTACAACAAATGATATGAATATCTGAGACCATAGCTGAATTCAGCAACCATGATGCCAACAATGCATAATGTTTTTGAAGGCTAATTCTCCCCCTGAACCTGTGCTACATGTGCATTGTCAACAATTCATTCATCAAGGCATCTTCATCAATCAAATAAACAACAATGAACAAAGCATATCAGCAGACTGTAACCATCAATATCAGACTGAACACCCATGTCAGAAACTGATTTTGAGTCTGACCCACTGTTTTTCTATCAGAAAAACACATACGCTACTGCAGCCACAGAAACTCGCATATATACGCAACTCTACTTCATGAAACCCGCGTATAGGAAACATTCCTCTGAAACTGGTTTTAACAACAAGATGAGGTAGAAAAAACTCCCATCTTTTGTCTGAGATATTCAAATGCTTCTTTGGGAAGCAGTTTGGTAAATATATCAACAACCTATTCTTTGGAGGGAACATACTCCAATTTAACCTTTTGTTCAAGCACTTGTTCTCGTAGAAAGTGGTACTTAATGGGTATGTGCTTGGTCTTTGAGTGCATGACTGGATTTTTTGAAATACTAATAGCACTTGTATTATCACATAGAATGGAGATGGGTGGAGAACATGTGATTTGAATATCTTGTAATGTTTGCATCATCCAGAGTAGTTGTGTGCAATAAGATGCAACAACCACATATTCTGCTTCAGTTGTAGATAAGGCAATCGAACTTTGTTTCTTGCTGAACCAAGATACCAATCGTGATCCCATATAGAATTCACCTCCACTAGTGCTTTTTCTGGTCATCAACATTTCCAGCCCAATCCACATCTGTATATGCATGAAGAGTGAGATCTGTATCTTTAGGATACCATAGACCAAAGTCTTGAGTTCCTTGGAGATATTTGAATATTCTTTTTACAGCTTGAAGATGTGATTCCTTTGGATTGGCTTGGAACCTTCCAACAATTCCTACTGCATGCATGATATCTGGTCTGGTACCTGTTAGATAAAGTAGACTTCCAATCATAGATCTGTACTCTAGTTGATTCACTATAGGAGATTCATCATTAGAATTGAGACTACATCCTGTTACCATTGGAGTAGATATTGTTTTTGAATCTTCCATTCCATACTTATTCAGAATCTACCTGAGATATTTAGTTTTTGAAAGAAAGATGCCATCTTTTGTTTGTTGCACTTATAGACCAAGAAAATAAGTTAGTTATCCAAGTAAAGACATTTCAAATTCTTGCTGCATAACATAAGAAAAGTTTTGACTCATATATTCTTCATTACTACCAAAGATGATATCATCAACATAAACAACAATAATTAGCAGTTTATCATTCTCAATTTTTGTATATAAGTTGTTGTTTGTAGATCCTTTTATGAAACCTTGTTGTTGAAGATATTTGTCAAGACGATAATACCATGCCCTCAAAGCTTGTTTCAGTCCATATAAAGCATTTTTGAGTTTGTATACAAGCTTTGCATCATTTCCCAGAATGAATCCTTCTAGTTGTTCAACATATACTTCTTCTTTTAAATCTCCATTAAGAAATGCAGATTTTACATCCATTTGATAAACTTTGAATTTTTGAAAACTTGAAAGAGAAAGAAACATTCTTATGGCTTCAAGTCTAGAAACATGTGCAAAAGTTTCTTCAAAGTCTATACCTTCTTGTTGAGCATACCCTTTACAAACAAGCCTTTCTTTATTCCTAATTACCTCTCCATTTTCATTCAAATTATTCTTGAATATCCATTTTGTTCCTATAACATTTTTATCATGAGGTCTAGGAACTAATTCCAAAGTGTCATTCTTTTCAATTTGGTCTATTTCTTCATCAATGCCCTTAACCCAACATTCATCTCTGCTAGATTCATTGAAATTTTGTGGTTCTATGGAGGATAATAATGCTAGATAACTAGAAGCTCCTACAAGAGATCTTCTTGTCTATACTCCAGACCCTTTTTCTCCTAGAATTTGAGATTCTAGATGATTCTTTTGAACATACCTAGATGGAGCCTTTTCCCTGTCAGATGTATCTTCTTCTGATGCTTCATTGGTTTCTTCCTCTATATCATTTCAATTTGATACAGGAAAACATTCACCATATTCATCATTATCATCTTCCTTTGCTGATGTCACCTGTTTCAGATTTCTGCATACTTCATCGATTACAACATCAATGCATTCAATTTTTTTCAAAGTCTCTTATTATAACATTTGTATCCTTCACTTCTAGATGAATAACCAAGAAATATTCCTTCGTCTGCTCTGGGTTCAAACTTACCAAGTTTTTCATCAGTCTTTTAATGAAACTTTTTCTTCCAAAAACTCTGAAGTGTTTTACAATAGGAGGCTTACCATACCAAAGTTCATATGTATTTTGATCACTATTTACACAGACATGATCTTTGTTGAGAATGTTTACTGCCAAATGTGTAACTTCACCCCAGAAGGTGTTAGAAGTTCCAGATTCATCAAGCATAGTTTAAGCCATTTTTGAAATGTTCTATTCATTATTTCCACCACACCATTTTGTTGAGGAGTTTTGGAAATAAAGAACTATCTCTTTATTCCATGTCGTTCACAAAATTAAAAAAATTCATCTGATATGAATTCTCCTCCCCGATCAGATATGAGACATTTGATTTTTAGATTTAATTCATTTTCAACTAAAGCTTTGAAGATTTTAAACTTTTCAAATGCTTCATCTTTATGTTTTAGTAAACCAATCCAACACATTTTAGAAAAATCATCAGAGAATAAAATGTAGTATTCTTCTCCACGAGGTGACTTTTTCCTTGTTGGCCCACACAAATCAGTATGAATGAGTTCAAGAGGCTTACTTGCTGATCCTTCTTTAGCATTCAATTGAACTCTAGTTTTCTTACCGAATTGACTTGGTTTGCAGATGGTATTTTCCGGGATGATGAGATCTGAAAGATCACAAACCACCTTGAGCTTGCATGCTTTTGTTATTTGAGAAAAGATTAGGTGTCCCAACCTTCTATGCCATGACCAATTCTCTTCTGTTTTTCTTAGATAATATTGTTCTTGACCTCATTTTAGTATATATAGATTTCTTGGAGTTCTTGTACCTTTGATTATGGTCTTTCCTATCTCAAGCTCACGAACCACACATTCTTTTGATTGAAACACAACTTCATTTCCTTGATCACACATTTGACTAACAATTAACATGTTTTAAACCATCAACATACATAAAATTTCGAGCTTTAACCTTTTCTTTTAAATAAACAAAACCTTTACCCGTAATGACAGATGGTGTGTCATTTCCAAAAGAGACATTTTTTTTCATTTCCAAAGCTTTGTATGAAAGGAATTTGTCTTTATCACCTATCATGTGTTTAGAGCATCTGCTATCAATGTACCACTGATTTTCTTGTCCTTTTGCAAACAGAGCTATGCCACATCTTTTTGACTGAAATTCCTTCCTTTTCCATACCTTGGAATTTGATGATGTTTGTTCCTTTTGAATTGTTGGCCAAAATTTGCTCCTGCATTCAGATTCTTCATGACCAAAGTTATTGCAAAATGAACATTCAATTTCATCTTCAAGAGGAGAAAAGTTATTATAAGAGCTTTTCTTGATTCCTGTCACACTCCTTTTTTTTCTTGCTTCTCTAGTCATGATAGTTTTGTAAGCAACACATTGAGCAGCCTTATGACCAAAGTTATGGCATGAAAAACATTGTCCATTAAAGAAGAAGTTTATGTGATCATAAAATCTTTTGGTATTGTTCACCTTTTGGTTGGTGCTTCTATTGATGTTCACCCTTGGAGTAAAATGAGCATGATTTACCTGGGGAGTACCTTTAGGCTTTTGCTGAGGATTGATGCATTGTTCACTGGTTTTTGTTGCATCAAGATAACTTGTAATGATGGCTGAAGGCTTTTGTGGTTGGGATGTTTCTCCAGTGCATCGAAGAACAGTCTTTCAAATAGGGGAACATTGAACCTTGATGATTTCATCTAAGGTTTCTGATCCTTTAGCAAATCTAAGATTCAGATATTTTGTCTTCTCAAGTTCTTTTCTTAAACCCACTACTTCACATTCTAATTTTTCATTGTGCTTTTCCCTTTCAGTGAGTTGATGTGTCAAAGTGTCTATGAACATATTCTTTTCTTCTAAACATATTTTAAGTTTAGGGATTTCTTAAAGAAAACCTTCTTCTTCTAAGGCATTCATAAAATCATCACTTTCATAATCCATGAGTAGTTTAATATATTATTTAGATTCATCTTCATCACTATTAGACAAGCCATCACTATCTTCATGAGTATAATAACTTCTTCTATAAACAAATTGTTTCCTATTACCTTTTGTAGAATCCTTTCCTTTGTCATAATTAACTTTATGAGGACATTTAGCAGCATAGTGACCAACTCTACCACAAACAAAACATTTGAAGGGAAGCTTACCTTTGAATCTTCCGAAACCCCATTGAAGTTTCTTCACAAAGTTTACCTCATCTTCTTCTGATATATATCCTGATTCCTTGAGATCTTCCTTTTACTTTCCCTTTACCGAGGCTTTGAAAGCGGCTTCTCTGATATCTAATGAACCTCCTTTCCTCATTTCATTACAAGAAAAAAGGTCATTGGTGAGGGTCATGCTTGTGACGGACCTTTAAGGTCCATCACCAATGTCGCATATGGTGACGATCTTTAAAAAAACATTGTTGTAAGTGTATATAGTGATGGTCCTTTACGGTTTGTCACCAAAGCCATTTTCAATGACACTTTTGGTGAGGGTTGTTAAAGGCCCATCACTAATTCTCTCTTTGGTGACACTTTTGGTGAGGGTCATTAAAGGCCCATCACTAATTCTCTCTTTGGTGACACTTTTAGTGACGATCTTTTATTGACCGTCACCAATGATCTTTTTGGTTACTTTTGGTGATGGTCAATAAATTTTTGTCATCATTTATCATTTCAATGAGTTTTTGATGACATGTCATGCCTGTGACGGACCTTTAAGGTCCATCACCAATGTTGCATATGGTGACAGTCTTTAAAAAATCGTTGTTGTAAGTGTATATAGTGATGGTCCTTTAAGGTTTGTAACCAAAGCCATTTTCAATGACACTTTTGGTGAGGGTTGTTATTTTCCCATCACTAATTCTCTTTTTGGTGACACTTTTGGTGAGGGTCGTTAAAGGCCCATCACTAATTCTCTTTTCGGTGACACCTCGAGTGATGATCTTTTATTTATCCTCACCAATGCTCTTTTTGGTTACTTTTGGTGACAGTCAAAAAATGTTCATCATCATTGATCATTCCAATGAGTTTTTCATGACGCTATGTACCTGTTACTATATTTTTGGTCAAAATATAATGATTTAAGACCATTGTTGTGGAGTCTTTTTCATTATGTGTCCAAGGTCATAGTGGTTATAATAGCTAGTCAATTTGTTAAGAAGTAATTAGTGTATATCATTTCCCTCAAGTCATAAGAATATAGTCTTCTTATGAGTCAACACATGATTCATCTCTATTAGCTTTATTATCTAGCAAATTTCCTTTAAATAAAGTTCTACTAGTGTGTGTAGGAACTATATTATTTAATACATAATCAACATCTGTCAATTCTATTAATGAGAGAGACCTAGCACTCCTCAACATTCATGGCACACCTTAACATGCTTTGGAACAATACGCTAACATTCCTTGGCAGCCGCATGTCTTGGAAAATCTTTGTACCTAGAACATCTTGCCATCAGTAGGACGCCAAAGCACATGTTGGCATGCCATAGCATAGCATAGCACTCCCCTATCATGTGTTGGAATTCCTTGTAGTCCCTAGCATGCCTTGTTACTCCTTGGCATAATATTGCATTGACACAAATTAGCACTTGGCACACATTGGCACTTGGCATGTATTGGAACATATTGTTAGTGTGCCTAGCATGCCCATTTTGAAAAAAGATAAAGTCCCAACTTATTAACCCTCTTATGTGTTCACTTCCTTTCATTTTAGCTTGGTTATTCTTTTTGTTGCCTTGAAACTCCTTGATGCATATTGGCATACTCTAGCACCCTGCACATCCTAGCATGTCTTAGCACCTGGAATGCCTTGGCACTATTTGGCACATGTTAGCACACCTCAGAACTACCTAGCACACTCTAGCACTTCTTGACATTCCCTGATATTCCCTGGCATGCCTTACCCGTTCTTAGCATACCTTGTCACTCCCTCCTTGGCATGAAAACTAGCACTGATTGACACTCCCCAACACACCCTCATATTCATTCACTTCCATGCATTTTGACCTAGTGCTCCCTTGTGTTGTCCTAGTACTCCCTAACACTCCTCAACATGCATTGGCACTCTCTAGCACACCTTAGCACTCATAAGTGAAGAATGAAACTTGTAACCAATGTTACTAGACTCGGAATAAACAATAAAATGGTGAAGCAAAAGAACTAAGAGTTATTATCAGATTGGAGAAAATCGGAAAAAAATCAGGAAAAAATCAGTGAATTCAATAAATAAAAATATACACATATATTGAATTAAAAAAAAAAACATTTTCCATTGATATTCAGTAAAGCCATGTCCAAACAATTCATAATATCAATAGATGTCCAAAATATCATGAATGAATAAGCATCTCATATATGTTGTGCGTCCAAACATGGTCCAAAGTACTGAGTCATGACTCCTAACTAGTGACTACATAGAACTAGAAACAACTACTTCTAAAAGTTTACAAACAACTACATACTAATTAGAAAAAATCAGTAACTAAGAGTCTAAGACTCTTAAGAGTGAGAACTAGAAGCGATTCCTCCCACTCCTCTATTTGCTTGACTCTCAAAGTTCTTCAAGTTATGTAGGCTTAAAAGAGGAGCCTCCCCTAATTGGACCCAATCTACTGCATTTGTATTTTACAAATGTATCTCTTCAAGGTTGTTGGGTTGTGTTATTCTTTCCAAGTATTGAACCGGGGAGTTAGAGGGGGGGCAGGCAGTGCCCCGGGAAATTTTTTTTTGGACCCTATATTAGGTTGGGCGGACCTACCTATGATTTTGTGCATGATTGTCGCACATGGTTTTGGATGCGATGGTTTTCGGTCCATGGTTTTTGACGTGATGGTTTTCGGTCCATGGTATTGGATGCTTCGGCATGTATAAATATGTATTGTAACATTGAAAGGAACATAATGAAAAATCAAGCCGGTAGTCCTAGTTTTGGGATCTAGGGGAAAATCTCTGTGTATATGTGTTTTATGTGTTATGCGCTCGCATTGTTTATTTTCTGTGTTTTAGAATTCGTATGCAGGTAATTTTTGTACGGGGTTAAAACCTACAAAGGTCTATTGGTGAATGATCCAAACCTATCATTATCGTGAGACATTGAAATGTGAATTTAAGTTTGACTTTGAACTTTGAAGTTTAAACTTTAAATTCCAAATCAGATTATGAAACCTTCAAATTCAAACTCTCACCTAGTATTTTCTTGTTGTGAAGTTGTAGATTGTAATGGAAAAATACAAGGTCATTTAAACGATTTTGTGTCAATCGGTTGCGCTTCTTAGAAGGCATTTTCTCAAACATGCTCCAGTTGCACTTACAAATTGAAGCATTGCATGCTTGTTTTAAGATTCGAATGGAAAATCTCTTCAAATTTGGTGTATCACTACAAAATTTTTCCACCAAAGACCTAGCAAGTGGCAAGGGTTCGTGAGTAGACGTACTAAATACAAAATAATAAAAACTTAAAAAGACAACAAAGTTTAATAAAGAATTTAACATACAAAATAAAGTTTGAACAAATATAATGAACTGATAAAGCCTTCAAGCCTTAAAGGGTACCTGGCAACACCTTAGACCTTTCTCGTATAACACTGGTATAGGAAAATAATTTAGGTGGTGCTCTATAATCCTATAGTTGGGAAAAGACACGACTTTGAAATTTTGGATGAGGGAAGCACCTTTCCATGCATGTCATAAGTCCTCTGTGAACCTCCCCTTCCTCATTAAATTTTCTCTTATCGTAAAAATATTATGGTTTTAAGAAGTACCTAGCAGCATGTAAGGGGGAATGCAATTTCCTATCCCGATGTGCATCAATAATGCCCCAAAGAGGCATATACTTTGCCTCCTCATCCCCATATATTCTTTTGATGGCCTCCTTTGTGAGATCCACCGCCTCATAAATGTAACCCATAGCGGGTTTTTCACCTGCATCAACCATCCTGAAAGTTCAAGCTTTCAAATTTAAATTAATATGATTGAAAATAAAAAGAAGCTTGAAATGAAATTTAAAACATGAAAAAGTTAAAAGACTTGAAATACCTGAGAACTCTAACAAGGGACTCCATCACACCAATAATCTGTTCGGCGTCTTTCCAGAAACCGTCATTGAACACAAGTGCAACAACTTCAATGCCTTCAAGGGCCTTGGAATGCTTAGATGCCATCCACTCAGGTCCCAAGGACATCCTCTTCAGATTTATCTTTTACTCAACCACAAATTGCAAAGATATGAAATTTGTTGCAAATCTAGTCACTACAGGTCAAACAATTTCTTTACCTTTAGTGTATTTTCTCATGGTGTTTAAGACAATAATGTGGTTGTATAGGTATTTGGTTATGGATTTTTCCTTCTCCAGAACCTCATGTATCCAATGAAGCTTACCAATGTCCTCAAGCATTAAATCTATACAATGGGCAACACAATAGGTCCAAAAAATAATGGGGTGCCTAATCTCAAAAAGTCTACCAGCAGCCATATAATTAGTTGCATTGTTGGTGAAAATTTGTACAACATGTTCTTCTCCCACTTCTTGAACGACTTCCTCCATCATTTCACAAATAAGTTGTGCAGTCTTAACCTTGTCTGAGGCATCCACTGATTTGAGAAACATTGTACCTACTGGACAAGATACAAGGAGATTTATTAAAGTTCTATTCCTCTTATCTATCCATCCATCACTCATGATCATGCACCTTGTTTCTACCCATGATGAATGAAACTCTGATACCACAAGCATGGCATCTTCAACACTTTTTAATAGCAAATTTGTCCTAATGCTCTCTAATGAAGGAGCTTTGAACCCTGGACCTGCAACAACAACTGCATCAATCATAGCTTGCCAATAAGGACTTATGGCACAGTGGAAAGGTATGTCAGAATAGTACCAAAAGTTAGCAATGGCCTTCCTTGCCTGACTATGGATATTTTTTTTCCAACCAGTGGTATCCAAGGTAGGTTGGGAACCAGGTTTCTTGCAGGGAGAAAAAAGGTGTTTATGTTTCCACCTCCAGTGTTGAATGCAGGAGGATTCATTTGGCCTTGAGTTTGACTTGGACTTGGAGGCATGTGTGGGAAACTTGGGAACTGCATTGAGGATTCAATAGAGGGAGATGACAATGGGGTAGTGGAAGAAAAATTGTCAACTCTAGGAGTTCCTATTTCTTTTTTTTGCTTTTCTTTCTTTGCATTATGCTAACTCAACATATCAATGGCCAAGGTTGCTTGGTGTTTGACATTTTCGTCAATGTTTTTGCAGAGACCTATATCATGGCTGGGTATTTGTGCAAGGTGGTACTTGAATCTATAAATGCCTCCACTACATTTCGCTTTGCAAAATTTACAAAGGAGCTTAGGGTCTCCAAGAATCTTGTCACAATAAGCCTAAGCAAAGTCCTTCTCCCTCGACATTATTGTTGTTTTGGACTTGTGTTTAAATTATGGCTTCTGTTTAGATTTGGAGTTGTGCCTTCTATTTAATTTGGCTCCTGTAAAATACAATAAAAAATTAAAATTAAAAATGCCATATATAACTTCACAAAAAAGAGGGTTGGTTTTAAAGGATATGAGGTTTTGTTAAGGATCAAAGAGGAGTCTGTCCAACAACACAAGCACATTTCGACCTAATATATCATTATGAACTTGAAACACAATTAGGTATATATGAGGAAATTCTACCTAAAGGAAATATTATCAACATATATTGGATTGTAATCTTGAATTTGCAAGTTCATTTAGCATAAGACAATTGAACCAATACATCAATAATAGATTCTGGAAGAACAAAAATACCCAAACTTATGAATGCATGGGTAAAGCCTTTGAAGTCGACAAGACATCAACCAAGGAAGGAATGCTTGATGACTTGGTCGATGGTTGGTATTAAACCATTTCTTAGTGCATTTTAAAAATCTATTTAAGCCCCATTAATAGGGTTGAAAAGTCATAACCAAAGGAATACACCAAACATTCGATTGCTGAACAGTGAAACTTGAAACTTGCCATTGACAACGACATTGAAAATTCAATATAGTAATATACCTATTATTTAAGCCAAGTGCCAATGTACCTTGATTGTTGAATAGTGAAGTGGCTAATCCTAAAGGTAACACACGTTGAAGTGATTCACAACTGCCCGAGGGTCGATTTGGAGTATGGATAGAGCACACATTGGTGACTGCCCAATATGGAGTCTAGACTTAGGCTCACCTTGGCTGTTCCCCGATATTGAGTCCGGACTGTGTGATAGTGAGTAGTGATTGATTACCGAAGGTCTCGATGTATGAGTTTTGGGCCTGAGAAATGAGAAATAAATTTTGGAACGACTGATGTTTAGTTTTTAGCAATGCGGCATACCTAAACTTGAAAAACTCGTGCTCATCAAGTCAAGGATGAAAATAGAATAAATTGGAATCAATTGCAGGAATATGCTTTAATCGGAAAGTCTCAAGTCAAACTTGCATTGACCATGAGTTAAACTTGGTCAATGTGAGTTAAACTCGCAAATATTTAGATCAGATCATTTGGAGAGCGAGCAGATTCAAACTCGTGATTGATTGCGATTGAGCAGAGAGTCCTGTTTCACTGCTTGTAACTGAAATCTGAACTGAAAATAGGAGATCTTACAATTGAAACTAATTGTGAATTTTCTAAACTGAAATTGGCCCATCAGCATCGTTTCTATTTGTGGTTGGGCGTGTCAATGGAAGAGATTCATTTTAAATCAGGTTCATGGAGAAAATATTTTATGGAAGATGTTTCTTTTATGTCGAGGAAGACATAGTAATATTTTTTATTAAATTTGAATAACAATAGTATCTACTTTGTATCTCCCGTATCTCATTATTTTTATCTCCTGTAACTCATACAAAAAGTGGGGTAATAGTGGACATGTAGCATCAAGCTCCACTCCTTTTAATCCAAAGTTCTGCATGCAAACCTTTGTGTCACTTGCGCTGCAAAGCCTTCGTTGTAGAGTGTGGAGTTAACACCTACCTCTGCATGACAAAAGCTACACATACCTTTTGACTTGGTTTTTTCACCTTTTTTCCATTCTTTGTTTGGAGTCTGGGACAACAAGCTTGACATACTTTTTTTCCATACTGTCATACGGAAAGAGTCGTTAGTGCAGACACAACCGACCTCCCTAGAAGTCTAAGACTTTCTAGTGACAAACAAGACAAATAAGAACAATCCTTCACTAAATATGCTTTTACAATATGAGAAATCAAGTGTTTAGATCCTACCTGTAACCCAATGCTGTTGTAGTAGTCCAACTTCGTTGATCCGGATGAGCTCCTCCTTCCCTTCGAAACCTGCATTCACTAACAATCAAACGATTAAATAGCACCTGAATATCACATAAAATAAAACATATTTAACATATAAACCAAGGAGTATATGAAACAACTCATAAATAACAAATTGTTGAGAAGAATGGACTAATTTGTATTAAAAGGTAACAAAAGGAACCATTACAACCTGAGCCTTGGTGTTGTGCAGGTCCTTCCCAGGGTCCACAAGAGTTCTCCTTTACTCTGATCAGCTCACCCACTTCCAAATGAAACAAGTAAAGATGGTAATCTCTCCTCACAAGCTTCTACAAGGAAGTCCTAATTCCAGCAGCATCTACCCTTAGGAATGTTCAGCTTTCAACCTCCCCTCCCTTTGGCCCAATGCCTGTATTTATAGTGCTCTAGAGGAAGTTATTCAGGTCCACCATCAATGGGATAAGTCCCTCTTTGGATGGGATAGCTCCCCTCTTGATGGGATAAGTTCCTCTTTGGTAGGGATACATGAACCATCTGGAGGCGCTTCATACACGTCAAACAAGCTTCTAGAATGCTCTAGAAATGACCACAAGTAACTTTTTTGGAGTGAAACTTGCGCCTTTTGACCTTTACAGGAGTACGCACCCACCCCTTTACATACAGAGCGTACAAGTACGCAGGTATTGTGAACTTGGGTTGCGTACACGCAGGTAAGGCTAAGAGAAACTGCGTACCAGAGATAATTGACTTTAAATGACTTTTCTCTCTTTCTTGAAGTTTGACATGAAGAGCAGAGGCATGAGACTTGCCAAGGAGGATAGTATGACAGTGGATGGAGCCATACTAACTGCAAATAGTCATGGTGACATTTTTTAGTGTAACAGATTGCCCCCTAAAGTGCGAAGCCTGTAGTAGATTAGGGTTTTTATATGATCTAGGAAGGGTGAAGTACTTTATCATTTCAAGGAGTATCTTGCGGAGAGCCTGGTCAGAACCTGCAAATATTCAACACAAAATACATATATAAGATGATATCATCGCTGAGGTAGGCATTCCCATACTCAGATTGACAACTTTAACTAACAATCTAACTACTGCTCTGATACAAGAATGATTTTGCAGTACATCACAATCATAGACTTTTGTAGACACAGTATGGACGCAGCCATTTGTTTATGATTAGTCTACTATATAATGAATACAAAACTCCTCGCAGCCTGGATGGTGGAAACTAGATCCAGGGTCTTCATCTCTACTTCCTGAATTGGTACGATTCTATCCATGCGAATAAATGAGTTGATGTGGAACATGGTAGAAACCACTTGATTACCAGTCGATGATGTAAACTGTTAACAAGTGTGAGAGAGACCACCAGTGATGTCAATGGTTCTGAAAGTACCCAGTACAATCCATGAAATGTGAATGAATGGGTTGATGTCGAACACGTCACGGAATCCTTTGATCGAAAGTCAATGATGTAAACTGTCATCAAAGGCGAGAAACCTGCCATTGATGCATGCAGACTTCAAGGTACTGACGATTTCTAAGTCATCTTTCTAGATAATGTGCTGATGTCGATAGAAAGCGACCCGTTGCAGGCAAGCCCACAACACGAAATCATTGTTCAAGTTGAAGAAATGTTGCTGTAAGGACTGACTCAGGGATGGTCAAAATGGATGACAAGTATTTTGCATATGAACGGTTTATTTGTAGAGACCTCTTGAACACATAACGACACGACATATGGCTTGGTGACGATTGACCCAAAGTTAATACCCAGAAACGGTTGAAAATTTTCAAAGTGGTTTTATCAGCTTTAAGGCAAAGGCTTTCCCAACCCAGGTGAATGAAACGTGTCGTGTTCAAGAGCGGTGATAAGGTTCTTCTGTAACAAAGGATAACAAATAGGTTCATTCTTCTCTCTTTTCCCCCACCATTTCTGGCAAGTACCTCTTTATTTTTTACAAGATTGAGGAGGATAACATATGCTTGATTATAAGCTCATCCATCGGATGAGTCCAACTTAGTTTAGATTCGGACCCTAAGAAGGAGTGGTCCGTTCCTGTTTGTAATAGAACAGGTCCTTTACTGTGAAATTTTAACGAGTCCAGTATAGGAGAAACTCGGCGTTTTTCAATTTTAGAGAGTCTGAAAAAACTAAAGAAGACTCCAAGGTGAACCTTTTCGTAAATTTGTGTCTCCCAAGCCCGAAAAAGTATAAAATAATACCTGAGAGAACCGCTTGATCTTGCGACCAAGGAGTACTTTCATGATTAATGCCTTTGACCTGAAAAGTAAAAAGCGATCAGAGGCATGTCGTTTTATTTCCAGTATTGAATTTGAAACAACAAAAATCCGGCAATTTTTTCTTGTTTTTACGGTCAGAAAAGGGCTATAAGAGGACCGTCTTTTAATTCCATTTTAACGAGTGTAAAAGAAACGCTCGGCAATCTTTTCACGTTTTAGGAGTCAGAAAAGGGCTTAAAAGATGACTCTGATGTCTTGGTTCATGAAAAATGATGATTTTACCCTAAAGTCCTTTTGTCCTGCACAAAAACAACACATTACTCATACCTGTTTAAGATGGGCAAAAATACATTGAAAAATATCCTTTCATGGTGAAAAATAAACAAACTTAGCATTCATTTATCCAAAAAACCTATAAAAAGACTTTTTACCATGTCATTTTTACCATTTTACTGTTGAGGGTGAGAAAAGGGCTTTTGACAAGAAACTTCCCATGGACTTTGCGGAGAATCCGACCATCGGAATCGAGCGCCGTCTCTTTCAGGTATTTCACAACATCCTCCTCTTCAATTTCATCCGTTTAGAATTCCATTTTAAGTTTTAGTTTGATTTTTTGGAGGGTTTGGGGTTTTAGGGTCCGCTTTTCGAGGGACGCAGGTGCCCCATGGGTGACTTGCGTACCCCGACATTTTCGTATATGGGAAAATGGTCGGAGTACGCAGCCCACCTTCAGAACAGCTGCGTACCCACACTCTGTTTTCTGAACGCGGGGTGCGTACTTCGCGCAAAGCGGATTTTCAAAACCCAAACTCAAAACCTAACCATCAAAATTTGATTTAATGAATTCTAATCAATGTTTTTTGGTATGTAGATTGCCCACCATGCTAGATTGGTGTGAAAGAGAACACGAAGATGTCGATTTGGCCGCAATAGGTCATCAACCTTCCATTGATGCTTTAAAGGCATGCAGTCTCTACAAGTACTGGGCCATACCTGGCATGAGGGCCCAGGTGCCATTCTTAGAGTGGCTGGTTGAAAGGTGGAATATTCAGGATCAATGTTTTTACATCGGAGAACACCAGCTCGAGATAGAGCCCTCCGACATATATTTTCTCACTGGCTTGCCTAACAGGGGTGAGCAACTGTCTCTATTCAGGACTAGGTCGGGTGGCCAATCCCTTGCTAGTCTCCGGCTAGAGTGGTGCAACAATCAAAACCAGAAGGGGATAGAAATCAAATACATATCCCGACCTGAACTTATGGTAATTGCCTTTACAGTTACCAGACTCTGCGGTGCTGCCGCTTTGCACATAGCCACTAGTTCCCAAATGCGGATGGCTATATATTGCTTCCGAGGCACCATTTTCAACTGGTGCGATGTTGTGTTGGCCAATATGAAGGGCCAACTGACTAGGGCAAAGAACGGACAATTGAAGACCTTTGGATATGGGCCTTTAGTTGTGAGCTTTTCCCTAGAGAGAGTTCCAATGCTGATCCCCCAGCATCTTACTGTTCCAGCTGGGCCTCCTCGGGAGCCTAAGTTGACACGGTGGGTTTCGGTAATGGCCCGACATCCTGATGAGGGAGCGGGAGTTTTCCGATTTCCTGCGGGTTACTTTCACTGGTTGGAGGACCAGGTCTTTGAGATTCAGGATTTTCCTTATGCCGGAGTAGATTTTCGCAATGATCCGGACATGGTTCTTCCACAGGGAGAACAATGGGACGACAGAGGTACTTCATTTTTCACAAGTTTTTAAATTATCTATTTTTTTTTTTTGTTTTTTATATATCGTCTCAAAACTGACAGTGACAAATTTTCAAAATGCAGATGTAGGCCCACGGCGTCCGGCCAATCTCCGGGCTTTTGAGAGAAGAGTACCAGTTGCACCGGCACCAGCCCCACAGGATGCGGCCGCAGAGACCTTAGCCGAGCTGGAACAGGACCTAGAGCGTCTCACGGCGGACATACCAGAGACGACTATAGATGATATTCCTATCCGACTTCAGCGCTATGTGGTCGCAGTCCCAGGACCTTTCAGGAGGTTCCTGTGTAGGGTAGCGCGGGCAGTGGTCTCATATAGAGAGCACCACCAGTGATTGGCTAGTCACTTTTGTAGACACATGTGACATTTTTGGTTTTTTGTACTTATCATTTTTGTCGATCATAAGGTGTTTTTCAACCTATGATCGAAGACGATGTATATTTTTTGACACACTCCTATCTATCTATATATCATTATTACCGGCTTATTTTGTTAAACATGTGTGATGAAATGTTTATAAATTTACATTTATGATTGTTACAAATGTCTATTTAACATTCGAGACGCCATTGCATCTGCTAATGTATTTAAAGACCTTGGAATATGCTGATATTCAATGTAATCAAATTCACGTTCCAAGAGACGCACCCTCAAAAACAACCTTAATAACACTGGATTTCTAATGGCATAGACTCTATTAAGCTGTAGTACAACGAGTTCAGAATCTAACCTCACTATCAAACTCCGAATCCCAAATGAAATAGATTCAGATAATAATTCAATCACTGCACTGTATTCTGCAATGTTGTTTGTTGTTTGACCGAGGCTCACTCCATGCATAGAAACTAACTCGTCAGAGGGCGAATAGATAACCCAAGCTGCGGAAGAGATATTCTGTGTACTACGACAAGCACCATCAGCAAATCCAATGTACGCTTGGAGAGGCGTCGACATCTGCAATATCAAGAGTAAAACCAAGATAAGCCAGAATAACGACGAAAAACACACTCTCTAAGCTAAGCACACTGTCTAAACTAACAAAACACACCAGCTAGAAAGAAAAATTAAGCTAACTAACCTAACTGAATCTCCATACCCACCATTTAAGCATAATACCTCTTTAGGTAAAGTCCATTTCTGGGCTTACCCAAAGAGTCCCCATCAAAATCTACCAGCTCATACGCCCCTTTTGCTAGCTTTCGCTTGACAATGTAGGGCCCATGCCACATGGGAACGAATTTTCCAGCACCTAATTTATCGTTAGCTTGATCATATAATAGCACTAGGTCTCCTTCCGAAAAATTACGAGGGGTCACGTTACGATCATACTGAGCTTTCATCCTTTTTGCGTGAGTCTCGATTGCCAATGCAGCGTCACGTCGAGTCTCATCTAATTTAGTTAAGTATAACAGACGCTTCTCCTCTTCGGACGTAGCTGGGAGTAATTCAATAGCCATTTGAAGTGATGGGATTTCGCATTCAATGGGCAACACTGCTTCCAAACCATAAACTAGTTGGAAAGGAGTGAACCCTATTGATGTTTTCACTGAGGTTCGGTACGCCCAAAGCGCTGAAAATAACATGTTGTGCCAATTCGATCGATGAATGCCAATGATTCGTCGGATCATGATAACTAGAACTTTGTTGATGGACTCAACCAAACTGTTTGCTTGGGGATAATAAGGAGTAGAACTATCATGACACAAACCAAGCTGGCTTGTAAGTTCTGTCATCATAATGTTTCGAAAATGGCGCCCATGGTCAGTGATTATCGCTTGTGGGACACCAAACCTAGCAATAATATGATTGAATACGAAAATCGCAGCTGTCTTGCCATCTGCCTCGAATGTAGGCATCGCCTCGGCCCACTTAGTAAAATAATCAACCGCAAGGATGATATACGCATGCCCCCCGGCCGAGTGAGGGTTACATGTAATAAAATCGATACCCCATTTAGCAAAAGGACCAATGACAATTATAGGGTGGAGAGGAGCAGGTGGTGCGCGCATCTTGCGATCAAACACTTGACAGTTGTGGCATTTTCGGACCGCAATGATACAATCTTTAAACATGGACGGCCAGAAATAGCCAGCACGCAACACCTTCTGAGCTGTGGCATACCCAGACATACGACCGCCACACGCTCCAAAGTGACAGTCATTCAAAACCCTCTCAGCTTCCTCATGAGTTAAGCAACGACGAAAAACCAAGTCCGCCCCACGACGATAAAGAGTATCTCCAATAATTTTGTACTGTTGGGACTGGAATCGAATTTTCCGACGTTTCGACTTTGAAGCTTCGGGCCGAAAGGATTGGGTTTGGAGATAGACGATTATATCCCCATACCACGGATCTAAAGTGCTGATGAGAAACATAGATTCGTCCGCAATGGGTTCCTCTGCCACAGTTTCCGTGTCAGCACGCGGGAAGTCACACATCAATTCTGCAAAAACTAAAGATTTCTTAGACTTAGATTTTTCAAACTCCAAGTCGAACTCTTGCAAGATAACAATCCATTTAGAGTACTTGCCCCCTAGCAATTGTTTAGTCAAAATATAAATCATAGGGTTGCAATCCGAAATGACTGTAGTTTTACGGAGAAGAATGTAGTGACGAAAACGTTGGACAGGCTGAACAGCTGCCAGGGCCAATTTCTCCACATGCGAATATTTTAGCTCAGTGGGATTTAACGTCCTACTAAGATAATATATCACATGTTCCGTTCCAAATTCATCTTCCTGAACTAAGACCATTCCAATGGTGGAGTGGGAGGCGGCGAGATACAAAAAGTAGTCCTGGTTGTAGTTGGGAGGATGCAGCAACGGTGCATGGGTCAACGCGTGCTTAAGTGCATCAAAAGATTTCTGAGCTATCTCATCCCAAGAGAATTGAGCGTTTTGTTTCAACAACCGGGTGAAACCCTTTGTAACCTCGGCGTAGTTAGGAATGAATCGACGTAAAAAGTTTGCTTTCCCCTGCAAACTTTGGAGTTGGCGCAAACTCGAAGGAGGAGGCAATTTGATGATAGCTTCGACCTTCGAGGGATCGACGCGGATGCCGGCTTTTGAAACGACAAATCCTAGCAATCGTCCCACTTCTATGCAGAAGACACATTTGTGTGGGTTCAACCGAATTCGATAATGCCGACACCTCATAAAAATAGCGCGTAAGTGAACAAGGTGATCAGCTCGATGTAAAGAATGAGCAGGCAAATCATCGAGATACGGTTGCACAATGTGCTTGATGTCGTGAAACGCGTAAGACATTGCCCGTTGGAAAGTGGCTCCGGCGTTCTTAAGTCCAAAAGGTAATTTGCAGTAAGCAAATGTCCCCCAAGGACAAATGAAAGCCGTTTTTGGTTGGTCGACAGGTAGAATATTGATTTGGTTGTAACCGGAAAAACCGTCCATAAAGGAAAATATTTCACTGCCGGCACAATCATCAATTATTTGATCGATATAGGGCGTGGGATAGTTGTCTTTTGGACAAGCACGATTTATATCCCTATAGTCGATGCATATTCTTATTGTTCCTTGTTTTTTGTTAACCGAAACAATATTCGATACCCAATCCATTAACGGGATCGGATAAATGAAACCTGCTTTCAACAGCTTCTCGACTTCTGCTTTCATCGCAGCCGCTTTCCTAGGGTGTATCTGACGCAGATGTTGCCGAACGAGTTTAGCGTCCGGGTAGTTCTTGATTTCATGAACAACAATGGAGGGATCAATTCCTGGAATTTCCTCATAGGACCAGGCAAACACGTCGCGGAATTCTTGAAATAGGACCTTGTATGTTTGAATTTCGTCATCTGTACACGAGGCACCTATATGAATGTTCTCAATAATTCCGGTTTTAACTGAAATGTCAATGGCAATAGTTTGGGAAATGTTTCCCAAATTCAACTCTGAATCAGGATGTTTCATGGGATTCTGAGCGTCCTTCACATATTCAGCTGTAAAAATTGATGAAAAATCGTTTTCAAAGTCATCACCCTCAGGTAAAAACGAAGATCTATGATGAAGATCTTCCCATGGTAGATCGTCTACACTTAGGATTTCGTGAAGTTGTTCGTCAGATGACACAACTTCAGGAAACGTTATCCGTTCTGAGGTTGATGTGAAAAGTGATTCCTCACGGACCACATTCATTTGGTCGATTTGGGTTGAACGCGAGTCGGTAAAAGACTGCACGGCTTCATAAGCAATTTCATATGGACTCAAAGGCATGGCATCACCGAATGAGTCTATCTCAGATTCAGATGGGACAATCCAAGGATCATCGTAAATAATAGTGTCTGAAGTAATCATATGAATGAAAGCAAATGAAGGGTCTGCGTTGATGGGAGGGAAAGGAAAAGTTCCCAGTAAACCGGAATCTTTAACTAATCCTACACCAACATCCTTGTAAGGGATAGTCGTTTTACCGACATGCTGGATACTCTCTGAAGAGGCTGGGTCGGATGAAAAGTAAGCTAGCTGGTGTATCGTCACGATTTTACCATTGTGTGGAAACTTTATAACTCTGAAGACCGATGACACGACCGCTGTCATAGCGTAAGACCAACTGCGACCCAAAAGAAGGTTGCAGTCTAGAGGGGCATCAACCACCTCCACATCCAGACTAACGGTTTTTCCTTCAACCCCTATAGGCAAATCCTGTAGAATGCCAAATGGATGGAACCCACAGCCATCAAAGGCCTTAAGAATCGTCGGGGATTGGTTTAGTGAAGGAGAACCAAGCGATCTCTAACACTAAATCGACATAATACACGTAGAAGCTCCTTCATCAATTACAGTCCGATGAATTGGCCTGTTTTTGACTATCACTGGGATCTGGAAAGCCATCTGATGAGGGAGACATGGTGTACTATTTTCTAGATCAAAGATTATCATATTCGGGTCCTGAATATCAACAACTCCTATAGCCGACAAGAGTAATTTTCGTTGTGCTGGGCATGATTGCAGCACTTCCAAAGCCGACATTGCTGAGGGTGAAACAGCTAAATCCTCAACAATGTTATAATTCTGAGCTGCTCTTGCATGTGGATTGAAAGCAGACTTTCGAAGTATAACCTTGGCGGGCGGTTTGATTACCAAGTCCGGGTTGGGTTTCTCAATCTATAGTGGATCGGAACCAGGAGCTGAGGTTGATGGATTAGAATGAGAAGATTCTGCTTCTTTGCCATCAACAAGACTCTTACTACCATAATCTTGCGATCGAGTCGCAATCCGTACATGAGACATCATCAATATGGGTTCTTCACTAGCACTCGAGGAAGAACCTATCATTTTACTCTCCTGCTTTGGAAATGGATCTTTCAAAACAGCAGGAGTTGGGGAACCTTTAACGATTTTCACAACCTCTGCCCGATGAGGGCAATCTCTTGTGAAATGATCTTCTTCACAAATTAAACAAGGATAGAGAGGTTTGCGCTTTTCGTCGTTAGATTCCGACTTCTCTTTTTTCTCCTTTGGAGCCTTGTCTGCTTTATTCTTCTTCTTGCCTTTCTTCTTACCACCGTTTTTTGATTTAGCCGTAGATGACTCTACAACGTGAATGTCGGCGGTAATTTCAGGAGAAGACTCTCCTGTCGGGGAGTCTGGTAAGGTTATTATTGGAGAAGAATTCTTTGAGGATTTCTTCTTACTTTTAGTATTCACCGTACCAATCATGCCATCAGCAGCATGAGACCCCGAAGGAGCAGCAACGATTTGATTCGACTTAGGAAGATCTGGGATCTTCTCGTGCAACGTACCGGACTGAGTGTAAACTAAGTCAAGGTATTGGGCTTGAGCAATGACTTGCTCCTCAGTAACTACTCCGGCCTTAGCTACGTCTTCAGTAATCTTCGGTAATAATGATTTTACAAACCATTCAGCTAAGATTTGGTCAGGGATAAAAACTTTCACTAAACGTCTTCGACGTCTCCATTCATGGATATGATCAGAAATATAAGTGGATGTCGATTGTTTTAATGAAGTTAATAACTCAGTACCATTACCGTATCTGACCGGCAACTGAAAATGAGTTAGGAACGAGGTAGCTAACTGACTAAAATTGTAAAAAGAGGCCCGTGGTAACTCAATGTACCACTTGGCTGCGAGACCAATGAGCGTACGCTGGAAAAGACGTAAACGGATCGAATCATCGGAGATGGAATTTGAGGCACACCAGAGGTGGTAAGTCATCACATGATTTGACGGATCCTCTCCAGACTTACCTTCGAACTTGGGTATGTCACTGGGCAACTTATTTGGCATTGGCAGCCAAAACGGAAGATAATTGATTGGATCGTTCATTAGGCGCGTCAAGTCGGGTAAATCCAAAGTTGCGATAAATGGTAATTGCCGGTTAGGATCTCTAAAACTCTGGGTCACAATACCAGTTCCAGGAGGAGGATATCCAGGATAACTAGGAATAGGAATCGCGTTCGGGATATTGTATCCTCCTGGAAAACCAGGATTAACCGGACCGTACTGGGGTTCTTGAGGTTGTTGATAAGTGTACCCAGGATACAGTTGATACTGGTAAACCGGTTGTTGGACAGCAGGACCGAATTGGTACTGTCCCTGGTACTGTTGATAGGTAAATTGAGGTTGACTTGTTACAACAATACTTAAACCAGGCTGCCCTACAGGCATCTGGACCGTGGTTTGAATCGTAGATCCGGACAACGGTAAAGATGTCTGAGGAGTGGTTGCAGAGACAGTAGAAACCGGAGCTGTCGATACTCCAAAAGTAAGTGCGGTAGATGTTGCGGTAGTTGTAGCAGTCGTTTGAGATGGAGTACTAGGTGCAATTGGCGGCTGAGTAATTACCGAAGTTACAGAAGTTTGAATATTTGACTGGACAGGTTGCGGTTGCTGGGGTGAACCAGAAACTACGGGTTGTCCAGTGTGAGTTAACAACTGTATACTTGCCTGCAACACCTGTTGACCTTGTGATGGATCCCACACTATCATTCCGGGGTATTGACCCGTAATAGGTTGAGGATACTGAGATCCGTAACCAGGTTGAGGGTAAGATTGATAATTGACAGGTACATTTCCCATACTTTGAACATAAGCTTGACCTTGAGGTGGTTGATAACCTTGACTCGAGTATTGACCTTGAGGTTGATAACCTTGGGGTAAATACTGATACTGGGGTTGACCTTGACCTTGAGGTTGATACCCTTGAGGTAAATACTGATACTGAGGTTGACCTTGGGGTACATATTGAGGCTGGGGTTGACCTTGAGGAATGTATTGTACTATGGGTACATACTGTCCTTGAGGTTGCCCCCCAGACACAATTTGTGTACCTTGAGGTTGTCCCCCAGGCATTAATTGAGGCTGCCCCCCAGGCGGTAATTGGCCACCTTGAGGTGGAGAACCGGGAACTGAACCTGACATCATGTAAATGTCTCCTACGCCCAACGGTTTATTACCATTGTTTCCAGCTAATAACCCATGTTCAATGGGTTGAGGAGATGCTCCCGCAAAAGTACCAGAAAGTGACTGATACCCGGAGGGAACAGAAGGACCGCCGTACAAGAAAGATTCAGGAGATTGAGTGAACACGGATGACTGACCAGACATATTTACAGGAGTATAAATACCTCCAGGTGGAAAAGGAGTACGAGGTGGAGAAAAATTTATCCCTGAGTTGTCTAAATAATTGGTTAACGAAAGGTACCAAGTAGTACTTCTAGGACGACTGTAAAAGATAGATTCACGCTCCCTTAGATCAATAGTAGGTTGATCTTCAAGGATAGATACGCCTAATTCTTCCTCTGGAGCAAGTTCTTCAATAGCTATCAAACCAGCAGGAAGATTTTCGGTGATGACTCTTTCTATCCTAGGTGAATCAGGTGCACTAGAAGTTGGAGTAATAGGTTCAGATACTTCAGGTTCTTCGCCTATATCACTAGTAGATGAAAAACTACCAGCAAGCTCGGAAACTGCAACTGCTTCAGGATTATAACCTGTTTCTAGACCTTGGTAATCTGGATGGACTACCAACGACGATTCTCCTTCTTCAGGTGAACCTACTTTACTGCCACTAGGAGTAACAAGGACCTTTAAACCTTCGTAATGACTCGGGACGTCTTGAGGAGGTTCACCCCGAAGTCTACGGGATTTCCTCAACAATTCGGCCACGGAAACAACCTCAGGAGACTTGCCCCGAAGTCGACGGGACTGTCTTGGTAATTCCGCCACAGTTAAAAACTTTTAACTACTGCACACGCAAACAAAGTAAAATCTCAAAGAAAACCACCTAAAGTCTCTAAAGAACCAAACAAATTTGAATCACACGCCTAAAGAATCTAGGGCGTCAAACCAAGCACAAACAATAGCCTTCCGAACCAAAAACGCTAGTTGGAGATGAAACCCAACATCGCCGGATTCAGTACAGAAGTGGCGGGTGGAACAGTTACCCCGGCAACCTGCTTAATGAATAGACCGGCACAAGTTCCTCCACTTTAACCGTCTCGAGTGAAGTGAACCCCCCGGAAAATCCAAGTGAGTCTAGCCGACCTCTGCTCCAGGTACAGTGGGATCTTCCCTCCACCGTCACCTCGGTAGAATCCTAAAGATAATGGTCACTAAGGTTACCAACAGCAACAAATGCACCTGGGGGAACAGTCTACACTTCGACAACATGCAAGGGTAGAGTATCAAGCTCAATCCCCTTGCCGGCTCCTTGAAAATAATCCAAGGTTTACCGACAAATGACCCCTGGCTCCTCGACAATGGTTAATCCGAGGTTTACCGTTTGTAATACGTGCGTGTCTGGCGTCATTCCCAACGAGGGAGGATTGATCCCCTCACTGGTTCGGACACGAGCTCGTGCTTCTCCTTTAAGAGGAGCTTTCCCAGAGTACAAATGAAACAATTGGATTTATTATATCACAAGATAAGCTACTTGTTTGGTTTTGTTGTCTTGGAGAGTTAATTACTCTCCTACTCCAAGACACTAGCCTGATCTAAATTGGTGTTTCAGAGCCCTAGTAAATAAAAGTTACTAAGTTGATTTTACTTTAAACGTTAATTTTATGGTTTTTCTTAAAGACAAAAGGTAGTGGAGATGAAACTAGTGGTGTGTAGACTCGACTCGCAACCACTACAAAGATGCACCTAAGATGATTTACACTACTTTTCTTTTTCAATGAATCTCCTAGCTAAGAGAGTTGGAAAATTCAAATTTTATAGAAAACAACTTTCTTGGCAAAGACAATCAAAGAAACAATCTCTTTATCTTTTCAAAACACACAACTCATGACCACTAATTACTTCACGAAATTTTCTTTTTCTCCCAAAAGACTACAAATGCTACCAAAGCAAACTTTTTCCTAAAGAATTTTTTGTGTTTTTTCTATATTAATAAAGCATGTAAAACTATTTATCAAACCAAATTTAACAAATCTAATACAATCAAATCAAATTCACTCAAAAGCAAATTAAAAGGAAATTTACCTAAAAGCAAAAAATAATGAGGACAAAAGCATACAAGGATGATTCCCGGATGTTTTACTCAGTCAAAATGCAACTAAGGATCAGTTCATGCAGAATCATAAACTAATCAAAAAACAAAATCGAAATCTTTTTGTTCTTTTTTCTCAAGAATGAAATTCAAGGTTTTAACAAACAAACTTTTCGAGATTCGCAAAGAGAAGACACAAAGGTAGGTCTCTCACAAGGGTGACTTCTATGACAGACCCGACTCCTAAGAGGACTGATCAAAACCAAGGAGATCCAAAGTTTGACAACCTCTAACGCCAAAGTCACTACAGGACCAGTTAAAAATCAAACCCTAAGGCAAAATCCCTATGAATTCCACCAAAACCCTCGACACTAACGGGACAAGTTCAGGTGAAGATCTCTGACAGTAAACCAATGGATCTGGGCAGTAAAAACAAATTAAAAACAAAATCTAAAGAGCAGAAAGAGGAAAAATGAAATTTTCTCAAATTTGACAGGGGTACGCAGGTGATCTGTTGACACAGGCGCGGGTACGCCCTGTGCACAAAGACGCAGTGCGTACAAGTATGCACTGTGCCTAACTCAGAGGCTGCGTACTGCTGGCAAAGCTAAGAAAAATAAAAATCTAATTTGACTCTAAGCTAACCCACCCAAATACACAGTTAGACAACAAAAAATCATAAAACAAGCGATTTTTCTCAGACCAAAATATCAAATCAAAAAGAACTCAAACACATTCATGGATTCCCCAGCGGAGTCACCATTTTGTCATACGGAAAGAGTCGTTAGTGCAGACACAACCGACCTCCCTAGAAGTCTAAGACTTTCTAGTGACAAACAAGACAAATAAGAACAATCCTTCACTAAATATGCTTTTACAATATGAGAAATCAAGTGTTTAGATCCTACCTGTAACCCAACGCTGTTGTAGTAGTCCAGCTTCGTTGATCCGGATGAGCTCCTCCTTCCCTTCAAAACCTGCATTCACTAACAATCAAACGATTAAATAACACCTGAATATCACATAAAATAAAACATATTTAACATATAGACCAAGGAGTATATGAAACAACTCATAAATAACAAATTGTTGAGAAGAATGGACTAATTTGTATTAAAAGGTAACAAAAGGAACCATTACAACCTGAGCCTTGGTGTTGTGCAGGTCCTTCCCAGGGTCCACAAGAGTTCTCCTTTACTCTGATCAGCTCACCCACTTCCAAATGAAACAAGTAAAGATGGTAATCTCTCCTCACAAGCTTCTACAAGGAAGTCCTAATTCCAGCAGCATCTACCCTTAGGAATGTTCATCTTTCAACCTCCCCTCCCTTTGGCCCAATGCCTGTATTTATAGTGCTCTAGAGGAAGTTATTCAGGTCCACCATCAATGGGATAAGTCCCTCTTTGGATGGGATAGCTCCCCTCTTGATGGGATAAGTTCCTCTTTGGTAGGGATACATGAACCATCTGGAGGCGCTTCATACACGTCAAACAAGCTTCTAGAATGCTCTAGAAATGACCACAAGTAACTTTTTTGGAGTGAAACTTGCGCCTTTTGACCTTTACAGGAGTACGCACCCACCCCTTTACATACAGAGCGTACAAGTACGCAGGTATTGTGAACTTGGGTTGCGTACACGCAGGTGAGGCTAAGAGAAACTATGTACCAGAGATAATTGACTTTAAATGACTTTTCTCTCTTTCTTGAAGTTTGACATGAAGAGCAGAGGCATGAGACTTGCCAAGGAGGATAGTATGACAGTGGATGGAGCCATACTAACTGCAAATAGTCATGGTGACATTTTTTAGTGTAACACATACCTCTACGTGAGTGTAACTTTGCACATTTTCTTTGCTTCAACCAATATCAAAAGCATTTGTGAGCGTCTTTCAAGGAGCAAAGTTTCTAAAGCAAAATATAACGATGGAGTTATCCTTTTCCATTTCAAATATGTTAGGATTCTATTGTGAGTTTTTTAGAGATAATTATTAACTGGCCCTCTACTTTTCCCTTTTCCTTAATATAAATTGCATCTCTTGTTACATTTCTAATCGAGAGATTTACATCAAATACTGGATCAAAGGGCCAAGGAATTTTCATAAAATCTTCCTTGTCCAGTAGAAGAATAAATGGTCAACATGTCATCTTGGCTCCAATTTCTTGGGAATTAATAATTGTTTTGAAAAATGACTACTATTGTTTGAATATAGAACTATGTTTAAGCTTTGAAAATGGATTTTCCTCCAAATTGATCTTGGAAAGGTCCTTATTAGAGGCTTCTCTATATCTCCTCCACTAGAATGAATGGCTTGTATGTTGAAAAGTATAGTAGAGCTCCCTTCTGAAAAGCCTGATCATCCCATTGTCACCAAGAGCTCCTCCTTTTCCCCAAATTGGACCCAAAACAACATTGAGTACTTAATTATGATCCAACCTAAGAAATTTTGATTGACACTGCAACTCAAGAGCTATTAAATTTGAAGTGCACTAATATGATTCGTCATTCTTTCATTGAATAAGTATATTGTTTTTGAATTTGTCATTTGTGCTTGTAGTATGTGGTACTGACCTTGTTTCACTTGAAAGGGTTTTTATTCTTGGACTATGACAATGCTAGTAAGATTTAGGCCTTTTGTAGTATTTTCACGTCATGATCATTTTTGCAATTAGTGGAAAGAAATAAGCATTTAGTTATTACCTCATGAACTAAAGCATTATTTCTTTTATTAGGTGCCATGTAATGTCCTCTACAAATTGAGGACGAATGGGACGTAATATCCTATCCATCCCCGTAGACTATAGTCCTCCATAAAGGGGAAAATACCCCAAAATACCCATTGTTGGGCAATTTTTGGGGAAACTGAGCTTAAAAATCCAAATTTGGGGTTTGGAGTAAGGTTTACTCAATCACTTAACAATATGAAACCCCTATGCAAAATCTATAAATAAAGAAGGATTGAATTCATTTTGGATCACCAAGTGTGGATTAATTCATTTGTTCTTGAGCATTAGGTTTGATAGTTTTTGACCCCTTCTATCTCTTGTCAATTTTGGTGGTGAAATATTCCACCCTAGTTGACATTCCCTTATTATCTCGTTGTTTGAGCACAAGGGTCTTTGGCTGGTCAGCGAATTCTGTTGGATATTGGTCTCTTGTCTTTTTCTGGGCACAAGATTTCTGTTAAAGGTGAATGAATTTGGAGGATAGTGCATGATAGCTTAGTTCTATTTGGCATACACCTCTCTTGAAGGAAGCAACAAAGTTCCTGAGTCCTTCATATCTTGTTCTGGACAAAGCACTTACCTTAGACAGTGGATTCCTTTCTGGAACCTGGAGTAGCGAAACTCTTTGCTTTATTTAGTTTTTGCATGCACAGTTAAAAGGAGCACTTCCCTAGTTATTAATTCTCATCCTTAGCTAAGGAAACATGTTTGCATATCTCATATCATATTCACTAGCAGCAGACTTTAATTGTCTTATCTATCCATGCAAGGAAGGTGCATTAGGATTAGGAGTTAAGAAAGTTGAGACATTGTTGTACATGTTTCCAGATTCATTGTACCTTCTAGACTAAAGGAAAAGTGAATAGTAGTGTTTGAAATTTTTAGTTATTTCTTGTTTCAAAGAGTAATAAATAGTGATGTGATTTGAGTTTCAAATCTGTGTACTTGTTGTTACTTTCTTCAGTGGCATGTGCTTCCCTGTTTAGAATAAGGGGTTTTTCTACAGTATCTAGCCTCCAAATCTTCTTCAATGCAAACTAAATATCAAATCATGCCCTCGTACTCCAAATCATCTAAGGCATCACCCTAGAGAAGTTCCAAAGTAGACCAATGAGCTTTGACAGACCAACTCCAACCCCATGTCACTATACAAGTGTTGACATCACTGCTAAAAAAATTATTCTGAAGTGTTGCATCCTACACCAATTCCTAAGATGGATGCCCAAAGGGGTTCTAGAATGAGGCTCAACCTTCATTACCACATTTAAGACTTTTCAAAGGGATCGGTCCCTTTAAACCATACCAATTTTTACACTTTCACAATTGGGCCATGTTCCTATAAATTATATTTTGTATTGAAAAGTCAGTCCTATTTTACATGTTTATTAAATTTAGGAACAATTATAGGTCAGCTCCAGCAAAATGTCAACAAATTTGAGGGCTAGGTTGGCATTTCTCCAAACACTATCACACATGTATATATAATCACACATTTTCCTTTTTAGATCTTGATTGGTTGAACAAAAAGGTTCACTGCCTATGTAATTTTGTCCCATACCTCCACATCAACACTGATAGATAACAATATTCTTAATTCTTCATTTGTGTGCATAGTAAGGTCCCTTTTGGTTGCTATTTTTGATGGAGCAACCTCTGACAGTACACCTGTTACCACAAATATGTTGTTGTTGGATAGAAATCTCAAGAGGAGTCTTACACCAGACATATAAAAGGGTGAATCTTGTGAAGAAGGTGGGCCCTGTCCCTCTCACAAGATTCCCCAGAACACAAATGCCAAATTAGATGCTCAGAACAACCTTTTATTCATCTGCCAAAATGTCCAGTTACAATGAAGATTCGGACTTGCTTTTGTGCTCAGACTTGCTTTTGTGTAGCCAACAACTAGGACTTGGCACATCTTGGCATGTTGCCCTGGCACTCTAGCATTCCTTGGAACTACCTAGCATACCTTGTCACTCCCTCCTTAGAACACCTAGAATTCACTGACAATCCCTGTCATGCACTCTTATTCATTCATTTCCATGCATTTGAAACTAGTGCTCCCTTGTTTTTCCCTGACACTCCATAACTCACCCTGGCATGCATTGGCACACCTTAGCACCTAGCACATCTTGTCATGTTTCCCTGGCCTCTAGAATGCCTTAGCACTGCCTAGCATACCTTGTCACTCCCTCCTTAGCACACCCTAAAATCACTGACACTTCCTGTCACAAACTCTTAATCATTCATTTGCATGCATTATTTTCACCTAGTGCTCCCTTGTGTTTCCCTAACGCTCCCTAACACTTCCTAGCACTATTTGGCACACCTTGGCACCTAACACATATTGGCTGCATGTTGCTCTGGCACACTAGAATGACTTAGCGTTGCTTAGCATACCATGTCACTCCCCTCTTACCACACCTGGAACTCATTGGCACTCCCTATCACACACTCTTATTCATTCATTTCCATGCATTTTGACCTAGTGCTCCCTTATGTTTCCCTAGCACTCACCAACACTCACCACACATTGGCACACCTAAATGCAATGAGTTTCACTAATAGTCAATCCAAAAACCCTTCCAGAGTCTATCTAGTTACTTGTTCTTCACTAAGATATTAGGGTTAAGTTTATTGTATAGTGTTCAGTGTGAAAATATTACTAGGTGTTTTTATCGCATAGAGTAATTATGATCTTCCCCATGTACACAAGGATAACTGAGAAGTGTTTCCCATAATCATGCAAGTGGAACTTCAACATGTACATCAGGGTAACCACAAAATATTTATCATATTTACACAATGCAAGGTGATAGGAAAATATTTACATTATATATGTGAATGTACTAAGATTAGGACCATTAGCATCATATCTACATATTTACCACAAGACGAGGGTCATTACAACCCCTTAAAAATAGCCATAAGGCCTTCCTCTTTTGCAGCTTCTTGACCACAAGGGTTTAATTGAAAACCACAGTTCCTTTAAATATTTGTAGGTTGAGGCAACCACTTCAAGTCCTTGAACTTAAAAATAATCAAATATTTGCAATTTGTTACAATAATAAGTCCATTATGCACACTCCTCATCTTAGAGTTGGGTAGAGAGGGAGAATACTTGATTGATGCCAACCTTGTAAATGAAAAACTTTGGCTACTCATTGGTTGGACACTCCACCACTAGTTGACACCGCTAACACACACCAAAAGTCCAAGTTGCCATAATATGTGCCATACACCCAAGGGCTTAGACTACACCTCCATAAAATGTACCTTCAACTTTAGATGTCCCAAGATAGTAATATCCTAACCCTAGCCTATTTGTTAGATTTTTGTAACTTTCTCCTTAACTAACATTTGTTTTTAACTATTTAATCCACTTACCATATACTCTCTCTTGTTTGTACCCACCTAGTATACAAGAACACTTATGTTTTTAATACAACCAAGTTAAGAGGGCATGTTTCTTTCTTACACTTAAATGTTTTCAATATAGCCAAGTTAAGAGCACATGTTTCCTTTTCAAATTCCAAAAGTATAACATGTCTATCTCTATAAACTAACAACAAAATCATTGCATAAAAAAGGTAAGCTTAAAATTAAATTAATATTATGATGATAATTACACCAAATATGGAAAAATTGTTTTCAAACACAACCATAAAAAAGTGTTAGTTTATCAAATAAAACTACAAACTTATTAAGCGAGCCTAGATCCATCTTAACCCGGATCTATCAAGCACTGAGAGGGATCCAATTTCTCGACGTGAAAACCTCTTTTTTGGCGCTTGGTAGATCCAGGTTAAGATGGATCTAGGTTGGTTATATCATACTATATAATATCTATATTTGTATCTATGTATCTATTTCTTATTCCCTCTCTCTATCTCACCCCCCAAACATACACACTCTCTCTCCATATCTATCTCTCTCTCCCTCCCTCTTTCTCTCTGCCTCTCTCTATTCCCTCTATCTCTCCTCTCTCCATCACTCCCTTGTCACTCCCTCTCTCTCTCTACCTTTCTCCCTCTATTTCTTTCTTCTTCCTTCCCTCTCTCTCCCCCTCTAACTTCATCTCTCTCTCCTCTCCCTTTCTCTCTCACCTCCCTCTGTCCCCCCCATCACTCTCTCTCTCTATCCCCACTCCATCTTTGTGCCTCCATCTCTCTCTCTTTCCCTTCTCTCCCTATCTTTATCCCCACCTATTCTCTCTCTCCCCTCCTCTCTTCTCTCCCTCTCTCTCTATCCATCTCTCCCTTGTCACTCCCTCTCTCTCTCCACCTCTATCTCCCTATGACTTAGTTCTTTCCTCCATCTCTCTCCCCCACTCTCTTCTTCTCTCTCTCCTCTCTCTCTCTTCCTACCTCCTTCTCTTTGTCTCCCCCCATCACCCTCTCACTCTCTCTTTCTCTCCCTCTCTCTCCACCCTCCATCTTTGTCATTATCTCCCTCCCCCTCTCTTCCCTTCACTTTGCTTGCTATCATCCCCTGGATCCTTAGTTAAGATAGATCTATGTTAGTTCTTACTAATATTTGTATTATATAAATTTCACATATTTAAATACAAAAGTATTCTCATTTTTTATTTTATTAAAACCTTAATTTAATTTATATGGGAATAATTTTAGTAGTTGTGAGGATAGAGGGTTTATATATATCTCAAAACTAATTACAACCCTTTTCCTATTAGCTTCAAATAAAAAATGTTATAAAATTAAATTACATTAAAATAATTTTATTGTGAAATAAGTTATGGTTTTTGGGCATGTGATATTGATAAGCAGGGAAAATTTTAAGAACCGCCCTAAATTTATATGTATAATAAATGGGCTAATCCCCATGAAACATAAGAAAAATGGGAGGAGATTTTATCAATAATATAATATGTATATATAATTTTTTTGGCGAATCTCTCACCAGATTATATTATCTTGTACAGTGATGGAGAATCTTTCACTGAATTATAAAATCTTGTAAGATCTTGGAAAATCTTTTATTGAATAATTAAACATTGTGAAGTCTTGGCGAGTGTTTTGTTAAAGTATGAAACCATATATGATAATAAGAAAACATATTCATTAAATTGTAATATAATAACATACATGTTTGGAAAAAGAAACATAATTTTCTCTTCCTACAAACAATGTTCCAAGTTTCAGTGGCCGTGTTTGTCAAGGTTCTTATAATACACTCTTTCATATCCTTCTATTAGTTTTGATAATATTCCACAACAAAGTTCTTGTAGGTGTTGATATTGACAACAAGTTTTGTCAAGGTAGGAGAGATTAATCTTTTCTCTACAAATTTTGTCAAGCTACCACTTTTTTCAAGTTATCAAATTTCTTTCTTATTCCATAGACTCCAACTGTGAGATAAAAAAAAACACATCAAGTTTGTTTACCCCAACACGCCAACAAGTAGCAAGCCCCAACTATATTATATAAGAAAGTATTGGGTATCCCAAGGGCTTGAAGGGGATCTAATTGAAAGAACTGACGATTGTGAGAATCCTTCCAATCAATATATGAATACATAAATGTAGATTTATTATTATTTTAATTGGAAATCTTCAATTAAATAATAAATTTTAATTACGTCTCTCCCAATCTAAATTGCTTATTAGCATAATTCACTACCCTCATAGGTCTCACATTTTTTAACAGCGTTGTAACATATAGATTAATTTCCTTTTTGGTGAACAATCTCCACCTTTTACGAAAATATGGTGCAGTGGCTCCAACCCCTACAGATCATTAGGACAAACTAAGAATAACACAGAAGAAGATGAAAGGTTATACAAACCAACTTATTTTTCAAACAACTAATCCAACATATGTACCTAAAATTTTTCATGAAGATATCATATTGAGAATGTTTGAAAAATGGTGAGAAATCTTCTGTGAGGGTGATGCGGAAAGAGTCATAAGGTTTCATTGTTTTGATTTTTTTTTGTTAAATCAGGAAAAAGTTAAAAACCAATATTAATGGAGATATTGGTATTTTTTACTAAATTTTGTGAAGTGAATAAATGTAGCTTTAACCATTCACCTTAAGATGTTTTTACAATATAATTTTCTAAGTCTATTTAATATCTTCATTATCATAAAAACCAAACTATATCCATCTTAACTCCACATATACCACTCTTAGGGGGATGAAATCTATTTATCCCTCTGAGCATTGGTAGGCCCAGATGGATCTAAGATGATAGAATTTCCCCTTTAAATAGTCTATGCTCACATGAAAACCATGGTATTACCATGGGTCAATGCCATGGGTTATCATAAACGTGGAGCTTAAAAATTACTATTAGTAATTTATAAAAATTAATAAAATTAATAATTGATTTTTATTTTAACCAAGTTAAAATGTTTAACATACACTAAATTACAACATTCATTTTTTCTCTTGATCCACCAAGCCCCGAGAGGGATCAAATATTTTTTCGCTCAATGTTAGTTTGCATATCACGATATTTGATACCTCTCGGGGCTTAGTAGATCCAGAGTAAAGACGGATCTATGCTAGTTTAATTCCTCCATTTAAATAGGCTACATTCCACGTGAAAACCATGGGTCAATACCATGTGCCATTTTTATTTTTATTAATACTAATGTTAGGGTTAATAATGTTTTTTTGCATTGTATTAATAATAAACTAGCCCATGGTATTTGGCCCATAGTATTTTGCCCATAAGTTTCACCTAAATATAACGCATTTTTTGAGTGTTCGTAAATATAAGGTGACTTATGGAGTAAATATAAAAAAATGTTTTATTTGTTTACCATACCTCTCTTTTACAAATATGGTATTTGGCCCATAAGATTCACTTAAATAAAACCTCTTTTTTGAGCCTTCATAAATAGAAAGAGGGTTATGGACTAAATATAGAAAGAGGTTTTATTTATTTACCATATGTCTAGTTTATTTATATTTTTATTTATTTACCATACCTTTTTTTTTTCTAAGTAAAATTAATCTATTGATATATGCAAAATGTACAAGGAGGCTCCGGCCTCAGCGGTGTTGGGTCAATGGGATGACCATTCTTTTCTTCCAAACTTGAAAATGAGACTGCCCCAGAAGGGGAAACCAGTCCCGGCCCAAAATTGAAAAGTTTCAGCTGCCCACGCAGGGGCTAAAGTTCTCATATACAAAAAATTGGAGTTAAGACTGAGTAAATCAAAACTGGATTCAGACTTGACCATGTTTAGTCGACCAGTGGGGACAAAATTCCAAGCTATTACAACCAAGAAGGAAAAAGACTGTAAAAAGACTAGACAGGATGCAAAACAACAAAAGACAGATGACAAAGCTGAACAGAACCCGGTTACTGCTCGCCACGTAATCTGTTGGCCAGCTGCTTGGTTTCCTCGGTAGGTTCCTCCTCCACAATCGGACACCACCCGTAGACTTCAGAGCCTGTGTATTCTGCATGTCCGCCACCTGCGCTGTCCTCAAGTTGAATGCCCTTATCCTTTCAGTGGGTTTCGTTTTCCATAGTTCGCGGATTGCTGCTTGAGGGGAGGTCCTTATCTGTTGTTGGAAGTTTGGAGCTTGGCTCCCCTGGTTCGAAATTAAAAGTAGGAACTTGGTTGAAATCCCTGCTGGACGAAGGTTCTGAATTGGACTCAGAGAATTCCTTGAAGCCCACGGTGATGGTGACCATAATTCTCGGCTTGTTCAGGGTGCTTTGGAATTGGAAGTGAGCTTGCTGGGAGGAGGCATTGGTCACTGCATGCAGGGGAATGCTTCCAGAGAGATGTGCCCCGTTGAAGCTAGTTCTTCCTCGCCCGCTTCTCGTGTTTGGATATCTGCCATGGGGGCTAGGATTGGAGAGGGTAGGGGACAGGGAAGTTGAAGGGGAAGAAGAGGCTAGGGGGGATGATGACCGGCTCGCGGAGCACCACCGTGATTGCCTCTGCGCCTGCTGCTCAATCTGTGCTGATATCTCATGGGGCTGATGGAGAGAAGCTCTGCGGGAGGGAGAAGACGGGGTTCCATTGAATTCATAGGTGTAGTAGAGGAAGGAGATGGGAACGCGGACCGCTGATGGCAGAGAGGGGATTGGGAGTGGTGAATACCACTACCCAAGTCTACAAAACAAAATAATTGTTGAAAATGCAACAAGATGATGGAGCTTAGTGAAAAGAAGTCGCCTTCACTAAGTGGGCCCGCAGGCTATTTTTGGTGCAAAGTCTATTTGTAGACATATGGATCATGGTCTATGAGTTGCAGGATGCTATTTGTGGATGATTGGTGGCGGGCTCCAGTATTGTAGCAATAATGCTACAACTCCTGGAGCTTCCTTCTTTAATTTTATCAACCCGGTAGTTCGTAACAAACTTCGAAGCGACGGTGCTGTATGCACAAGTACTAGCTCTTGCCGCAGCTGTCACTTGGTCAGCTGGCACAAGTCCGCTAGGGGCTCAAGCAAACTTCTATGAGCTCTTAGAAGAAGCTTTTTAACTGATGGATGAAAGCTAACTCAAAGGAAGCTAATCTACTTGCAGAAAGGAACTGAAAGCCAACAAGAAACACAAACCCTAGCAAACCCTAATTCTACCAGCTAGTCCTACTGATGCAAAGATGGGAATGCAAACTACTGAAAGAGATGCCATTACTTCTATGAAGGTGAGATGCATGTGTCTAGACTACTTCTACCTGAAGAAAACATCTTTTTGTATTTTTGAATAAGTTATTTAGAATTATCATGCATGTGCTTGTAACTGGCTTTTTACTGTGCAGAGGCGGATCACGGAGGAGAAATGCTTGGAAGAGGTCGGGAAGGTTCAGAGAGGGTCTAAGGAGTCCCTAACATCCTTCCAGAGAGTTTCACAAAGTTTGGCTGCCAAGAAACCGCGTTTATGAGCTTCTACAGGAAGTCTGCAGGGGTTCTACAGGATGTTTCAGAATTTCTACAGGATGTTCAGTAATTCCTACAGGATGTTCTACGATTGGATTTTGGATGATGGGTGAGTGGAAGAGGCTGCATGGATGGATAGGGAGGTAGGAGAGGGGTTTGTAATGACTTAGTGACAGAGAGATGAGGTGATGAGAGGGTGTGTAAAGCTAGTTTGTCTTAAAGAGGGCAGAGGGAATGGAAGGCCAAAAAGGTAGGATGACGTGGGCAGTAGAGTAGTTGTGAGACGAGGGGTCTAATTTGGAGATGAGCAGTTGGCCTAGACAAAGCTTAGAAGGATGAGAGAGTGATGGAGTTGCACTGCACAGTGTAAACTGAACCAAATCATCCACGTCCTGCACATAATCAAAATTTTACTAATCTATCCTAACTGTTTAATGAAACCAATGAATAACGACGTTATTTCTAAAGAGAACCATGTATGGTACCGAAGCAAAGAAACATTCCAAGAGGTCTGAGCGCATGGATAACTTCTACAAATGAAAATATTGCACCAAAGATTGCATGAGTACGCAAACTAATGTTTTTGGTGGGTAGCACTGTCTGCAATTCCAGCCCCTAGAAAGAGGTGAAAATGAGAGTGCAGGCAACCCTTTTCTGGAACTTTTATCAATTCTAATCTCTTTACTCTATTCTAAACATCTGGAGCAACTCTATCTTCTAACAATGACCTACTTAACCACACCACGAAATCTAACTCAACAAACTGCGTTTCAAATGCATGTAAAGAAAACCATATTGCTGAAAGGAAAGATATCAATACAAAAGAAGGAGGCCCTAGGCTCTCAGGTTGGGCCCAACCCCGAGAGCTATGGCTCCTTTAGAAACTCAGAGCTGAGATCAAATCTGACTGCTTCTCATTAAAAAATAATAATCATAAGTCAAGAAGTATGCCAATGATGGCTACAAAAGAGAAAAAGCAGAGCTGGGAGCTCGTAGTGCATAATGTGCAACAATTTTCCAAAAAGTCCTTTTCGAAGGCTGAAGCCTTATCATTTATACATCACGAGGCCCCAAGCTGGCCTCCTAAATCTATGGGACTTGGCTGACCAAACTGGGAGTGAACAGCTGCTTCCTCAAAATCCGTTTGGCTGCCTTCTAGATCCGGTTGTGGTGGCTTTTGGAGCTCGGAGTTGGGGGTGAAGATCTCGAGGAAGGCTATTTAATGCCGTGGACAACCCTCCTACGAATCCTCAACCCCATCTTGGCTGTCTCCTAGCCCTTATCTGCTCGGTTTTGCTCCAACATGTGTCAAAAAACCTGAAATGAGCACGTGTTAGCCACCTAGGAATAGTGACTGCCCTTATTCGTACAAATGACATAAACATACTAAAAAAATGATGCATAAGTTATGAAAAATGAAGGATTGAGCAAGGGTAGTTAGGCCAAATGAGCCCAAAATGTTACCAAATTTGGGGCTCATCAATTGGTCATGTTGGTAAAAATAGATGGACTTCTATTTTTAGACATATGGGCGGAGTCTATTTTTAGACTGCCAGGCTAAAAATAGAACAGTCGAATATTATTAGCTCTTAATAATATTTGGACTATAAACATTATCTTAGCCTGTTGGAGCACTTCAGTTCGAGCTACGTATGTGGCACATGCAACTGCCAAAAGGAAATACTCTTTTCTTATGGGTCAGTTGAGGTATTGCATGATGGACTTCAGTTAGAACTCAAGTGGTTGAGTTTGGTGGAGTTGATTGAGGAGTTGATGGAGTTGTGTTCAGTTTGACTTAGTTGAACTAGTTGTATTTAGTCTAACTACAGAATACACTAGTGATGAGTGATGTGAATTAATTATTAATTAATTCACTAATTATTAACTCATAAATCAACTAAAGAATACATTAGTTAACTCAGTGCATGGACAGTTCAGTGGAGATAGGTGTTAGAGGTGGAGACTACTATCAGTCGTGACTATAGCTATGCATGAGATTTGCACAATCATTGATTGAGATTTCCAATGAGGATTGCGAAGTAAAAGCCAAGGGAAAACGAGCTTGGATCATTCCTATTCTCAATTTGGATTGCACAGTAGAGGCAGGCAAACAACGGAGGAGATTTGAACCCGTGACTTGATTAAGATCTGAGCTAGTTTGTGTGTAGCAGGTGGAGATAGTACTGAGTACTTGTGAGGAGTATTGTACTATGTATTGTTACATGTTCTCTATCATTATAATATATAGATAGTTCGAGGTTTTCAGCTATATGCTTTCCCCATTACATACTGTGTTAATGTGCGCATGCGATTGATGTTTCATTGTTTTTAATTCTACAAAATTGATGATCAACGTAGAGGAGGTTATGTATTATGCATGCATTCCGTAATAGTGTATAATCAGGATATTCTCTGTGAATAAGTGTTATATTATTCAAAATTTCTACATGGTATCAGAGCAGAGTTGATCATCAGATCTATTATTCAGAAAGTGATTACATTTTATTTCTTCAGGCAGAGTCTGTAATCGGGCCAGGTAGCCTCTGGCTTCATCCTTCTTTTGGAAGGTGAGATATCCAGTAAAAGCCCATACAGTCAATCTCTATATGAGAAATACTTTGTTCTCACGAATCTTAGATTAGAAGCGGTTGAGTTTTGAGCTGGTGGAATTCGAATTTGCAGCAGTGTTTTCTTGGTGTCGAAGTTGAAATGTCTTTCAACGGATTGTGATTGGAGTATGCCCTTGAAGGCAACTCGAATTACATTGCATGGAAAGACAGGACAGAGGCGATGTTAAATGACAATGGGTTGAAGGATTTCATAGAGGCTGAGGTCCCAAAGCCTACTGATGCTACTCACATTGAGGCTTGGCAAAAGAAGACAACAAAGTGTCGAAGGATTCTGTTGGAGGGCGTGAAGGATCACATTGTATCCAGCCTGCATGGAAAGGATTCTCCATACTTGATGTGGAAAGCGTTGATAGATTTATTCCAAAGCAAGAGCGACTAGAGGAAGTTGGCGCTCAAGGATAAACTCAGAAACATTAAGTGTGAGAAAGGAGACAGTATGCCCAAGTATCTCACGAGGTTCACCCAATGTCGGGATGAGCTGGGAAGTGTGGGGGTGACTGTCGATGATGAGGACTTGGTGAGCTTGGCTCTCCTTGGTCTTCCGAAGAGTTGGAATTCCTATCAGGACTCTGTCAATGGTTGGGAGAAATTTCCAGGATGGGAGAGACTTTGGTCAGATCTTGTGCAGGAGGAGATCAGGCGGAATACCAGGGACGGATCTTCATCAAAGGCATCTGATGAAGAAAATAGTGCTTTGGCTGCCAAAGCAAAGAAGGGGAAGAACAAGAAAGCTTCTCATTCTGGTGCGAAAGGCAAGAAGCAGGACCTATCCAAGGTGAAGTGCTTTCACTATCACCAGCATAGACATTATGCCACAAATTGTCCGCAGAAGAAGAAAAATAAGCAAGTTGCTGGATTTGCAGTGGGAGAGGCCTTAGCCTCACAGTTTGAGCTGGATTTTTTGTTGATCACATGCTTGGTATCAAGTGTGATGGGATCAATATGGTTCTTGGACAGTGGTGCGTCTTTTCACATGACAGGAGATCGAGATTTGTTTTCTGATCTGGATGAGAAAGATCTTGGAGTGCACATCGAGATGGGCGATGATGGTAGATACAGTGCGACCGGTATTAGTACCATTTCCTTTGAGAGGGATTCTGGTAAACCCTTCGTATTGAAGGAAGTGATGCATGTTCCAGGATTGAAGAAGAATCTTATCTCTGTGGCGATGTTAGAAGACAAGGGATATGATGTTGTTTTCAGTGAGGGAAAGGCTTTCCTGCGCAGTAAGACAACTGAAGAAACCCAGAAGATAGGGGTTCGAGTCAAGAACCTTTATCAATTGCATGTAGATGATTGCGCAAAAATGACATGCAAGGCAGAAGGATTGGTGAGCCGGGATGGTGGTGAGCTATGGCACCAGAGATTGGGCCACCTTCACCATGGAGCCTTGAAGATACTACAACATATTTCTACTGGGCTTCCTAAAGGCACTCTTGCGTAGTCAGATCAGTGTAAGGGGTGTACTTTGGGAAAATTTGTGAAAGCCACCTTTCACGAGAAGGATAGTCGTGCCATGAAGATCCTTGAGAGAATTCACACAGACGTGTGTGGACCTTTCTCAGATCCTTGAGAGAATTCACACAGACGTGTGTGGACCTTTCTCAGTAGCTTTGACAGCAAAGCAAAGGTACTCCGTGATCTCTGTTGATGATTTCTCTCGAAAGTGCTGGATCTTCTTCATGCAAAAGAAGAGCGAGACATACTCAAAGTTCTGTGAGTTCAAAGCACTGGTCGAGAAGGAATCGGGGAAGAAGGTGAAGGCTCTTAGGAGTGACAATGGTGGTGAATTCATCTCTGGCAAGCTCAAGGACTTCTGCAGCGCAGAAGGGATTCGAAGTGAGCTCATAGCTCCCCATAATCCACAGCAGAACGAGGTTGCTGAGTGGAAGAATAGAATGATCGTGGGTGCTGCATGGGCGATGTTGCATGATCAGGGCCTACCCCTTCACTTGTGGGAAGAGGCATGCAATACTGCAGTATATGTGCAGAACCATTGTCCTCACAAGATACTTGGCATGAGTACACCTGAGGAGGCTTATTCTGGTAAGAGGCCTGATATTTCCCATTTGAGGATTTTTGGTTCTCCTGTTTACATGCATGTGACTAATGATGCCAGGAAGAAGCTGGAGCCGACCGCAGAGGTTGGGATATTTGTGGGGTACACTGATACGCCCCACAACTATCGTGTGTATTTGCCAGACAGTCGCAAGACTGTTGTGCGACGGGATATCAAATTTCAGGAGGAGAAAGCCATGAAGTGTTCGCTTGAGAGGGAGCCACACTTGCATGCAGATGAGGAGCTATTAGTTCCTAAGGATGAGCTTCAGGATGTGGATCAGCCACAAGATGAAGTTCATGGAGTGGGAGAGACCACTCATGCAGTGCCAACCATCAGAGGGCGAAAGTGCACTACAGAAGCTGAGAGACTGGCTCAAGATGCATAGAAGGTTGTAGGACCACCTACAAGATAGCACAGACAGAGACAGTCACCTGATCGGTACACTGGATACATGGCTCTTGTGAGAAAATGTGTCGTGACTGAGCCATCCTCTTTTGAGGAAGTTGTGGAGGATCCCGCATGGGTAGATGCCATGGTGGAAAAGTATGATTCGATTGTCAGAAACAATGCATGGGAGATTGTCCCAAGACTGGAGGGGAAATCAGTGGTGGGTTTGAGATGGATCTACAAGGTGAAGCAGGCAGCTGACGGGAGTGTGGAGAAGTACAAGGCAAGATTTGTTGCCCGAGGCTTCTTACAAAAAGAGGGGATCGATTATGAGGAGACCTTTGCACTTGTCGCAAGGTATTCTTCCATACGAACGATTCTTGCTCTCTCAGCGCAGATGGGGTGACACATTCATCAGATGGATGTGAAGACTGTGTTCCTCAACGGAGTCATTGAGGAGGAGGTGTACATAGAGTAGCCCGAATGTTTCAAGATCTTCAGCAGTGAGTCGCATGTGTGCAGGCTCAAGAGAGCGCTGTATGGGTTGAAACAAGCACCTCGTGCTTGGTACACATGTATAGACAGTTATTTCACCGGACTTGGATTCTCCAAGAGTGAGGCGGATCCTAACCTATACCAGATTGTGGTGGAGGGTAAGTTGCTTATCATTGTACTTTATGTAGATGATTTGATTTTGACAGGTGATGAGCTGTTGATACTTTCATGCAAGGAGGATCTTGCTAGAGAGTTTGAGATGAAGGACTTGGGCCTCCTTCATTATTTCCTGGGATTGGAAATTTGGCAGCGCAGTGATGGACTATTTGTTTCTCAGGGTAAGTATGCTCGGGAGATACTGGGGTAAGTATGCCACTGTTTATCGATAGTTGGTGGGGTCGCTTATGTATCTGGTCAATACATGACCCGATATACACTATGATGTTAACCAGCTTTCACAAGCTATGGTTAAGCTAACCAAGCTCTTCTGGAAGGCAGGCAAGCATGTATTGTGTTATCTCAGAAGCACATCGGGATATGGATTGTGGTACAGACAGGAGGATGAGGTGAAGCTATGTGGCTTCACGGATGCAGATTGGGCAGGGAGCCCAATGGATAGAAAGAGCACATCTGGAGGGATATTTAGTATCAGGTTGACAACAGTTTCTTGGTACAGCAGGAAGCAGAGATCCGTGGCACTTAGTTCAGCAGAGGCCGAGTATATGGCAACAAGTTTGGCTGCATGCGAGGCTATATGGATGAGGAAGATCCTAGTCGGGTTGTTCGGTTCACACTTGGAGCCTACTATGATTTATTGTGATAACCAGAGTTGCATTAAACTCTCGGCTAATCCAGTATTTCATGATAGATCCAAGCACATTGACATCAGGTACCATCATATCAGAGATTGTGTGCAGCGGAGAATCATGTTACTTTCATACATTCCCACGGAGGATCAGGATGCTGATATCTTGATGAAGGCGCTCACCAGGAGCAAATTCGAGTGCCACCGAGGCAGGATAGGGGTTGCAGATAATCCATATCTTGTTGAGAGGGAGTGTTGAAAATGCAACAAGATGATGGAGCTTAGTGAAAAGAAGTCGCCTTCACTAAGTGGGCCCGCAGGCTATTTTTGGCACAAAGTCTATTTGTAGACATATGGATCATGGTCTATGAGTTGCAGGATGCTATTTGTGGATGATTGGTCATGTTGGTAAAAATAGATGGAGTTCTATTTTTAGACATATGGGCGGAGTCTATTTTTAGATTGCCAGGCTAAAAATAGAACAGTCGAATATTATTAGCTCTTAATAATATTTGGACTATAAACATTATCTTATCCTCTTGGATCACTTCAGTTCGAGCTATGAATGTGGCACATGCAATTGCCAGAAGGAAATACACTTTTCTTATGGGTCAGTTGAGGTATTGCATGATGGACTTCAGTTAGAACTCAAGTGGTTGAGTTTGGTGGAGTTGATTGAGGAGTTGAAGGAGTTGTGTTCAGTTTGACTTAGTTGAACTAGTTGTATTTAGTCTAACTACAGAATACACTAATGATGAGTGATGTGAATTAATTATTAATTAATTCACTAATTATTAACTCATAAATCAACTAAAGAATATATTAGTTAACTCAGTGCATGGACAGTTCAGTGGAGACAGGTGTTAGAGGTGGAGACTACTATCAGTTGTGACTATAGCTGTGCATGAGATTTGCACAATCATTGATTGAGATTGCCAATGAGGATTGCACAGTACAAGCCAAGGGAAAACGAGCTTGGATCATTCCTATTCTCAATTTGGATTGCGCAGTAGAGGTAGGCAAACAACGGAGGAGATTTGAACCTGTGACTTGATTAAGATCTGAGCTAGTTTGTGTGTAGAAGGTGGAGATAGTACTGAGTACTTGTGAGGAGTATTGTACTATGTATTGTTACATGTTCTCTATCATTATAATATATAGATAGTTCGGGGTTTTCAGCTGTATGCTTTCCCCATTACATACTGTGTTAATGTGCGCATGCGATTGATGTTTCATTGTTTTTAATTCTGCAAAATTGATGATCAACGTAGAGGAGGTTATGTATTATGCATGCATTCCGAAATAGTGAATAATCAGGATAATCTCTGTGAATAAGTGTTATATTATTCAAAATTTCTACAATAATCTGCATCTCCTTCGAGTAGTAGTGCGGAATCTCGGTTTAGAGACGGAGGGAGGACAGGAACAGTTGAGGGGTTGAATGAAGCTGGGTGGAGTCTCCTGATCCATATTTTGGGAGTTGCCGGGAATGTCTTGAAAATCCCAGGTGGTTAGTGCTGCCAGCCTGAGAGCTAGTATCTACGTTGTAATCACACAAGTGGCGGTACAGATGGCTATACGAATGGGTCGCCTGTTAGCCCATCTGCTTGTGCGCCATAAATGCCTATCTACCACCCGCATCCGGGGATTTACTATACCTTTTGAGTAGGTATAAAAAGAGGTTTTATTTATTTACCATACCTCCACTTTATTTATATTTTTATTTGTTTACACCCTTGCATGTATCTAAGGTGACTTATGGAGTAAATATAAAAAATGTTTTATTTATTTACCATACCTCTCATTTATTTATATTTTTATTAATTTACCATACCTCTTTTATAAATATGGTATTTGGCCCATAGGATTCATTTAAATAAAACCTATTCTTGAAAATTAGGACCAATGGAAGGGTGGGCTATTTGAGGCGATTTGTAAAAATGTACTATAATACAAAACATTCACCCACTAAAAATTTAAAACCCCTTAATTTCTCCAAAGGGCGAACATTCGCTCCTGAAACTTTCCATGTTGATAAGGCATGATATTGGCCCATGGTATTGTAACAAAGCCTATTTACAAGTTAATAATATCCATGGTAAAGTGGGGGTGAATATCGATGGTTAAGAATCTTGTCATATTGTTATAAAATATTTAGATTGTGAAATAAGATATGATTTTTTGACATGTGATATTGATAAGCCATGGTATTACCCCATGCTATTGTAAGAAAGCCTATTCACAAATTCATAATATCAATGACAAAGCGGGGGTGAATATCCATGATTAAGAATCCTGTCATATTCTTATAAAATATTTTGATTTTGAAATAAGTTATGTTTCTTGGGCACGTGATATTGATAAGCCATGGTATTGGCCCATGGTATTGTAACAAAGTCTATTTCCAAGTTAATAATATCCATGGTAAAGTGAGAATGAATATCCATGGTTAAGAATATTTTCATATTGTTATAAAATATTTTGATTGCGAAATAAGTTATGTTTTTAGAGCATGTGGTATTGATAAGCCATAATATTGGCCCATGGTATTATAACAAAACCAATTGTTTACAAGTTAATAATATCCAGTGTAAAGTGGGGGGTGAATATCCATGGTTAAGAATCTTGTCATATTGTTATAAAATATTTTGGTTGTGAAATAAGTTATGGTTTTTGGGCTTGAGGTAGTGATAAGCCATGGTATTGGCTCATGGTATTGTAACAAAACCTATTCACAAGTTAATAACAAAATTAAAATATAACAAATTGAATTTTATTATTTTTATTATTAATTGAGCCAACATTTAGATTTTTGCACTCATCCCCATACTTTTGACTTTTATTATTATTATTACTATTATTCTTTAACTAAGACCATATTTAAAATTGTTTACATACTTACATTACACCTACACACCTACTCTATACTCTATAAATATTGTATTTATTGTTTTTTAGGGAGGAAAATTTTAACATTTTTGAAAAACTTCAGCCTTAATTTTGATGTAACAAAGCCCTCCTAATTACAATCTTCATTTACTTTCTAAAACAAGTAGTATATTTTCACTATTCATAGGACAGAGGGAAAACTAGTAGATATTTTCACTTTTCACATGGCGGGAGGGAAAACGAGATTGAAGAGAGTGTGAATTAAATTTTCACTTTTCATAAGGTGGAGGGAGGGAAAACTAGTAGCATATTTTCACTTTTCACAGGGCGGGAGGGAAAACGAGATTGAAGAGAGTTGTGAATTAAGGTTTTACTAGCAGATTGATATCGAACCCCACCATTAGATCTTTAATCCATTAATGGGTCCAGGTATGTTTCATTTAACCTCACTGCATTTACACCCCACTTTTAGTCTTCTTCCACACAGGGAGGAGTACACACACCTCATATCTTTGGTTCAAAATTCACTATTTCTTTCATCCTTACTTTTAAGTTTACGAGTAGCATATTTTCACTTTTCACAGGGTGAGAGGGAAAAAGAGATTGAAGAGAGTTGTGAATTAAGGGTTTACCAGTAGCAGACTAATATCGAACCCCACCATTGGATATTCAATCCATTAATGGTGCTCATGTATGTTTCATTTCTAATCTCGCTGCATTTCCACCCCACTTTTAGTCTTCTTCCACACAAGGAGGACTGGTTCAAAATTCACTATTTTTTTCATCCTTTCTTTTAAGTTTAAGAGTAGCATATTTTCACTTTTCACAGGGCGGGAGGGAAAACGAGATTGAAGAGTGTTGTGAATTAAGGTTTTACCAGTATCAGACTGATATCAAACCCCACCATTGGATCTTCAATCCATTAATGGCGCCCAGGTATGTTTCATTTCTAACCTCGCTGCATTTCCACCCCACTTTCAGTCTTCTTCCACACAGGGAGGAGTACACACACCTCAAATCCCCCACCATTAGATCTTCAATCCATCAATGGCACCTAGGTATGTTTCATTTCTAACCTCGCTACATTTACATCCCACTTTTAGTCTTCTTCCACACAGAGAGGAGCACACACATCTCAAATCTCTGGTTCAAAATTCACTATTATTTTTATCCTTGTTTTTAAGTTTACGAGTAGCATATTTTCACTTTTCATAGGGCGGGAGGGAAAACGAGATTGAAGAGAGTTGTGAGTTAAGGTTTTACCTCTTCAATCCATTAATGGTGCCCAAGTACATTTCATTTCTAACCTCGTTGCATTTCCACCCCACTTTTAGTCTCTTCCAAGGAGGACTGGTACAAAATTCACTATTTTTTTCATCCTTTCCTTTACGTTTAAGAGTAGCATATTTTCAGTTTTCACAGGGTGGGAGGGAAAACGAGGGAACATAGGTAAAAGCATATTCATTTTTATTTCTTTTATAGTTTGTCTCTATAGAGTTGATTTTACTGGGTGTACATTGTATGCATCTCAAAATTAATCTTTAGGAAATCCTATTCTTATTCTTTCTAAGAAAAACTCTTTGGGGAATCCCAATGGATGTTTCCCCACATTCATGGATGGCATCCCTGGTAAACCCATTGGCATTGACTAGTGCACCTCACCCAAGGGATTTCAAACAGAACTAGCCAAATACTTAGTAACATTAATGGCATTCGGTTGGGCTAACCCCTTGGGCTCAATAAATGATAATCAACTACACTATTTTCCATATTAACATATTGATCCTATTTAACATTTTGTTAGAGTAACCATAACAATCCAAGCTTGTTCCTATTTTTATTTTGGTTTTTAATTCCTTCTTTGGTGTGGTGACAACTTTATATGACTGTATAGATGTTTATTTTTGTCAGAGTATATGTTGAAAAGTAGATTCTCTCTTACATTCTACCTTGTTTGTTATGTATTGATGGAGTTCAGTTTCATTAGTTGTGACCAAAGAACTATGTCAGACATGCATACAAGGATTCTTGTATCACTATTTATAAATTGAACATTGTCCTTAAACAAGCAAAGTAGATCCTTAATGCTACATGTTTGTATCTCAGGGAACTTCCAATCCTAATAAATGAGGTGAAATTTAAGTGTTTCCAGAATCCAAATCTTAGGTTTTGTGAATTCACTCATATATGGTCCTGGAAAAGCGAAGTGAAATTTAATTATTTCCAAATCTTAAGTTCTGTGAATTCACTTGTATTTGGTGCTGAAATCTTTTGAGAAAATGGGAATAATTCCTTTTAGTTGCATTCAAATTTTCGAAAAATAATACTAAATTTCTCCCTGAAATGGCTTTGGGATTGAAAATTTTGTAAACATTTTTAGGGAAACAACCCAAAATACTTTTTCCAGATTAGAGTTTTATAACACCAGGTACTAAAACAGTTTTCTATTTTCTCTTGCAAATGTCTGATAGAGTCTTCCCAGAAACTGATAAGAAAATTAGGTAGATGTGCTGGACGGACTAAATAATTTTTAATGAATAATCACTTAACATAAATGATATATTAGGTTACATAAATAAATAACTTAGAAGCATGAAATGAAGAAGAAATCTCAACGAGATTGACATATTCTTAATTGACTTGAATTAGCCAAGAATAAATTTGACTAGAGGGTGTTGAAAATGGCATAATTTTGTTCTGGTTGGATAGATTTAGAACTAAAAATCAACAGTTTTCTTACTTGCATTACTTGGGAAGATTTTTGTATCTTAAGTCTCAACCTTATTGAATAATATGATTTATGCCTTGCAATGTTGAGATATGCTGTGATACTACTTACTAGTAACCTAAACACTTTGGATGAAAATTTAGTTGTGAGTTTTACTTGCAAAAGATATAAGTGAAAATATAGATTAATTGTCCCTTGTGTAGAATTGCCTTGAAATTCTACTACTGCTTGAATGAATAAATCTGAAACTAATTGTTGCATGAAGACAAAAAATATCTCTACCAATTTGTAGTGGAATATAACAGAAATAAAACACAGTCACACTATAGCAAAAAAAATAAAATTCTAGGGAACCCAACTGGGAAAACCCTCTGCTAGCTGTAGAAATTTAAAATACTATCCATATTAGACTTTGAGACACCTTCTTCAAGACCAGGTTCATCGATGCTTATTGCTTTCCATATTCATTTTCATAAGCATTAGGGTTGTTGTCCATCAAATCAGAGTAGCTAGAAAGTGTCTCTTTGATTTCAGAAAGCAGATCAGGATCAACTTCATCCAAGAATCCCCTAGAAGGCTCATCAGTAGCAAGAAGAAAGGTCTTTTTTTATTTTATTTCATCACATGCATCCATCATAATCACTGATTTGTCTTCATTTCTTTCACAATTGTTTTCAATGTTAGATGCAAAAGGTAATTTAGTATGATATAATCCTTAGGTAACCAACCTTAGACATATTGTTGGTTAATTTATGTTCTTTAAAGTTTATTGAGTTTTAGTTTTATCATGAAACTACTAGAAGCATACTAGAATGGGTGAGTTGATTATCTTGATAACAATGTTATGGTTTGATCTAGTCCTTGAAAGGAACTTATAGTTGATGGTCAAAATTTCACATTCCTTTCATTTTTTTATCTTCACATATAACAAATATCTTTATGTTATAGCCTCTAGCTAGATATATACAGTAACTGCCACTCAGAAGTTGGATGCCATCATTTTGGAGCTTGAGCTTACTCAAATTACCTTTGTTTGAGTTGAAAATGTCATTAGATCTCATTATATCGTCTATTGCAGAGCATGAATCCAATTTACCTTTGTTTCAGTTAAAAATGTAATTAGATCTTGCTATATCATCTTTTGTAGAGAATGAATCCAATTTCTCATAGTCCATTTGCTTGAGGTATAACAAAGCTAATTTAATTCATTAAACTTACTTTTCATATTCTATTTGCTGATTGTGATTCTGCAGGTCACATCTGCATTGGAAAAGGGGCATATTTAATGAAGTGTGGAAGGAGAGGGAAGCTTCAGTTATGTCTTTTCAAACTTTCCAAGGTATGTAATAAAATTTAAAAAAAAATCTCCATAGAATGTTGTGATTTAACTTTTTCTTTTGATAATGGATTATTTATGTGATCTCTCCTCTCTTACACACAACCAAAGTCCAGAAATACATGGTTTTTTGGGATATGTGGACAATGGACAGATTTACAATAACCATTTATCTAGAAATTTACACTATAGAAGATCAAGCATTTACAGTTGAATATTTCCTTGCCATGGAAAATTTTAAGAACCCCACCTAAATTTATAAATATAATAAATGGGCGAATCTCCATTGTATATAGGAAAAATGGAAGGCGATTTTATCAATAATATAATATGTATATATAATTTTTTGGCGAATCTCTCACCAGGCATGGCGAATATTTTACTCAATTATAAAATCTTGTAAGATCTTGGCGAGTCTTTCACTAAATAATAAAACTTTGTAAAGTCCTAGTGAATCTTAGCATAGGCTACATGCTGGTTTAATTCCCCCATTTAAATAGGCTACATTCCAGGTGAATACCATGCGTCAATACCATGTGCCATTTTGGTGAATACCATGGGTCAATACCATGTGCCATTTTTATTTTTATTAATTCTAATATTAGGGTTAATAATGGTTTTTTGCATGGTATTAATAACAATCTAGTCCATGGTATTTGTCCCATAGTATTTTGGCCATAGGTTTCACCTAAATATAACCCACTTTTTGAGTTTTCGTAAATATAAGGTGACTTATGGAGAAAATATAAAAAAATGTTTTATTTGTTTACCATACCTCTCGTTTATTTATATTTTTATTAATTTACCATACCTCTTTTACAAATATGGTATTTGGCCCATAGGATTCACTTAAATAAAACCTCTTTCTTGAGCCTTCATAAATAGAACGAGGGTTATGGACTAAATATAAAAAGAGGTTTTATTTATTTACGATACGTCTAGTTTATTTATATTTTTATTTATTTACCATACCTTTTGAGTAAGTATAAAAAGACGTTTTATTTATTTACCATACCTCCACTTTACTTATATTTTTATTTGTTTACACCCTTACATGTATATAAGGTGACTTATGGAGTAAATATAAAAAATGTTTTATTTATTTACCATACCTCTCATTTATTTATATTTTTATTATTTTACCATACCTCTTTTATAAATATGGTATTTGGCCCATAGGATTCACTTAAATAAAACCTATTCTTGAAAATGGGCGAATGGATTCACTTAAATAAAACCTATTCTTGAAAATGGGCGAATGGATTCACTTAAATAAAACCTATTCTTGAAAATGGACGAATGGAAGGTTCTAAGTCTTAATTTCAAGGGCTAAACTTACCTTTTTTACCCTCTCCCTTAAAATAAGGTGGGCTATTTGAGGTGATTTGTAAAAATGTACTATGATACAAAATATTCGCCCACTAAAAATTTAAAACCCCTTAATTTCGCCAAAGGGCGAACATTCGCCCCTAAAATTATCCTTGTTCCTTGCCACTAAATTAGAGTTGAAGAGTCGGACTCGTATTTTTCAAGCATATACCTTACTTTTAAATCAATTTATTGTTAACTTTGTATAGACCTTCCATGGGAGGGAAAAGAGTGATCACTACCATTGCTTAATCTTTCTACAGACCAAGTAAATATTCCAAATGTGTATAAATTAGTGGCTCCCTGGAGAATCCCAAGAGTGACGGTATTGTAGCAACAAGAAATTCGTTTATTTTGAGTTCTTCATTAGTGCATTGATAGTATATTGTTTATTCCATACAATACCTAAATAGTGTATGATCAAATTATAGTTAAGCCTATCATAATATTTTGACTTACCCTCTTTTAGAGGGAAACTAGAGTGCCTGTCAACCTTGCACATCACAATTGTATCATTGAAAGTTTACCTGGGACAATTTTTGTGGATCTAAGCAGCAAGATACCTATTGGAATTCAAGAGGCAACAACACTACAAAGTGGGAAAGATGTTTTACAGTTAACCTAGATTTCACATTATGGTTGGAGTCGGTTTGTTGGCAAGATGCTAGATACCCCAACTTCCTTTTTATGACTGAGTGCAAGATTGAATCCTTTGACATATTCCTCACTCAATTGTCATTAAGTGATGGGTTTTCTCAGAATTGCTTCACACCTATAAACTTTACTAGAGTTGTTCTTGAGTTTTCAGAGGTGGTTAATTAGCTTTTCAAAGCACACACGTACAAGAAGAGGAGAAATAATATGCCTGGCTAATTTGAAGTTATCTACTTGTGAATAGGGTGTTCCCATTAATAAACCTTACGACTCGCTTTACTTCTTTCTAATGAACAACTTTGGGACTTGTCATGAATCGTGAGACAATTCCAACCCCATAACTATAAATTTCTTATCTAAATCTATACCCAATAGATCAGAATCTGCACAAGGAGAACTCCATTCTTGTTTCGAAATAACCTACAATCGACTTGAACCATGCTATTTAATATTTTTTGTATTTATTCGCATCCTTGGTCTGTGACATAAAGGTGCAACATGCTACCTTGCATTTTCTATACTAACACTCCTAAAAAAATAAAGTATGCCCAAATATATCATTTCAAATGATTTATGTAGCTCACTTTTTGGTTTTTCAATTATCGAAGTTACCTATATTGATGAGAACTTCTACAACCGATACCACAGTGAAAATATATGTTATAGTTTTATCCATGTTTCTCTGAAGGTGTTTCTCCTTCAGCAGAGCAACAATACACTGTAGTTTCCATTTAGGGGAGAAGTGTACCCAGTAGCAACCTTCGCCTGTGTGCAGATGGGTTGAATGCACATTAGACTCTATCTGTTGTTTTGAAGGCATTTCTCCTTCAACAATACTTCATCTTAGTAGATACTTTCGGCTTGCACCTTTAATAGATGCATGTAGCCTTGGGATACATGTTGTAGATTATAGTTTTCCTATGAGGTTGTAGTAGCGATGAAAGAAGTGCATCGATTTTAGGCATATTTAGTATGCTTTTATAGTTTGACTTAGATGCTCACTTTTCTTAATTTAGGTTTTTTTTAGTTCTATTTTATGCATAGATTTATCTTTAAGAAAAGTGCATAGTAGAGAAGGGTTCTATATTTTGAGCAGGGGACACACTTCTAGGTAGGAGGTACTCTATTCTAGGAAGCTTTTGCCATGCAGGTTAGGTTCTTTATTCGAGAATCCCAAGAGGCGCTATTGTAGCAATAAGAAATTCATTTATTTTGAGTTCTTCATTAGTGCATTGATAGTATATTGTTTATTCCATGCAATACCTCAATATTGTATACAACCATATTTAGTATGCTTTTATAGTTTGACTTAGATGCTCACTTTTATTAATTTAGGTGTTTTTCTTAGTTTTGTTTTATGCACAGATTTATCTTTGAGAAAAGTGCACAGTAGAGAAGGGTTTTATATTTTGAGTAGGGGACACAATTCTAGGTAGGAGGTACTCTATTCTAAGAAGCTTTTGCCATGCAGGTTAGGTGCTTTATCCGAGAATCCCAAGAGGCGCTATTGTAGCAATAAGAAATTCGTTTATTTTGAGTTCTTCATTAGTGCATTGATAATATATTGTTTATTCCATGCAATACATCAATATTGTATGATCAAATTACATTTAAGATTGTCATAATATTTTGACTTACCCTCTTTTAGAGGGAAACTAGAGTGTGTGTCAAGCTTTCACGTCACAATTGTATCATGCAGAGTTTACCTGGCATGAGTTTTGTGGATCTAAGTAGCCAGATACTTGTTGGAATTCAAGAGGGAACAATACTACAAAGTGGGAAAGAGGTTTCGCAGTTAACCTGCCTTTCACATTATGGTTGGAGTCGGTTTGTTGGCAAGATTCTGGATACCCCAACTTCCTTTTTATGACTGTATAAGATTGAATCTTTTGACATATTCCTCACTCAATTGTCATTAAGTGATGGGTTTTCTCAGAAGTGCTTCACATCTATAAACTTTACCAGAGTTGTTATTGAGTCTTTGGATGTGGTTATCTTTTCAAAGCACACACGTACAAGAAGACGAGAAATAATATGCCCGACTAATTTCAAGTTATCTTCCTGCGAATAGTGTGTTCCCTTCCATAAACCTAATGACTCATTCTACTTCTTTCTAGTGAACAAATTTGGGACTTTTCATGAATTGTGAGACAATTTCAACCCCATAACTATCAGTCTGTTATTTAAAGTTATACCCACTAGATTAGAACCCGCACAAGGAGAATTCCATTCCTGTTTCAAAATAACCTGCAATATGTTAGGTTCCTATACCAATAGGAGTCATAATTTTTGAATGGTTGAGATTAAACTTGCAATATGAACATACCTTTGCTTTCTGCAAATGTTTTCCATATTCAAAAAATTAAAAAATGTAAAGAGTGTATGTCCTAAAAGAAAAATCAAAGGACAAAAAGAATGAAAAAGGTCAAAAAAGATGAAAAGTATGAACGCCAAGAAAGAAAATACCATGAAGGTGTGCAAGTCAAAATGCCACTACTATTTACATTTTGTACAAAATAAATGATTGTGTGCAGTTTGTAACATATGCCACAATCCATGATAGTCAAAATGTTTAAACTTGGCTATGTCATGTTTTCAATTTCATGCTTATAGTTAGAGAATGAAAATCTGACCAAACAGTGTAATCTTGGCAAATAATTAGATTAAGTAGAGTGAATAAAAGGAGCTCAACTATTTAATCTGAGCCCTTGGATGTAATAAGGTTAGACTTAGTTATATTACTATTGTAAAAGAAAAGAAAAATGTTTTCATAAGGGTTTTCCAGCTTAAGTGTACCATAATAAAGAGAAGTAAAAATGGTAGGATGAGTAGATGGGTAAGTAGTACGAAGGTTGTAGAATTGTGATGATTATTAGGCAAAAGCATATTTATCACCCTCATCATGAAAATTCCAAGTATTAACAAGAAATTGGACATGCATCAAGTCCACAAAGTCAATTGATTAATTTCCCTCACTCATTACACATTTCACTTAACTAATTTCCAATGAAAAGTCTTAAGTACCCAAAATCTTAAGTGAAAGGGGCTCGGAGAATTTCTCTGACTTCTGGAGGGACCGGACCCTCAGCCCAATGACTTATAGATCTTAAGTACTAAAATCCCCTCATAAACATTCACCCCCTTCAATTCATTCATTTTCTCCTAATAAACACCTTTTCCTAAGGATAAAACCTTGTTGTCCTAGGAAAAGTGATCACCCCCATGGATAACCCTTTTTATGAAAAACCCACAAAATGCACTTAGCCTAAGTTATAATGCTTTTTTTGTGAAAAGAAAATAAGTTTCAAATACACATTATACTTAGCGCTAATCAATTTTCTGTAATGTTCATATTAACTTCTAATTTTAATTATATTTATTAATTCCCGAAAAGACCCTTTCCCTTATAGTTATCTTAAAACCTTTTCATTTTGATATCCCTAGCCTGTTTTAAATATAAACTATACTTTGCCCCTAACCCCGCCTTAATCCATCATTTAATTAAATCCCACCATGCTTAAACATCAGCTGGGCCCCTCCATTACCCTTCGTATAACTCCCACACCCGATGAATTAATCTCACCCTAATCCCATATTAAATCCAAAACCACCAAGTTAATTGCCCGCTGGGCCCCCCCACTACCATCTATGCATTTTCATCGACCGATCGCCACCTGATATTCCCCCTTCAAATTCAACGATCCATGTTGATTTCGCATGGGCCTGAAACCCGAACTTTACCCACCCGAAATGGGTTGTTTTCCGTTGGGCCCCTGATGCGGCGTGGCGCCCGATGAGTGGAATCAGGTGGCCTCCCCCCAAAACCACCCAACGCTCATAAGCGGTGCGAAAAAACCCACTTACCGCCCCTCCGCTAAATGCCAAAAGTACCACTATTCCCCAAACACCCGCCAAATTGTTGACTTTGTTAATAAAGCCAAAAACCCTGAAATCATTTCTTTTATCGTGATTTCAACCGAAGCTGCCATGCATGCACCTGCACGATGATGAACTTGTCAACCTACGTCCATTTGCCAACTTGAAGGTGCCATAGAACACTCAGTTCACCTTCCAGCCCACGCAGAAGTTTTCGATTGTGCACAGTCTAAATTTGAACCAGTTACTTAATTTCTGAAATTAAAGTAAAAATTAATTAAAAGAAGTTCACAGTAACCCAAAACTACTCTGCACTAAAACCCTGTTGCACTCAAGAACTGAAAAACCCTTCCCCCGTTCTCAAAACCACAAGAACTGAGAATGGCTGCTCCAATTGCCATGGATATCCAACCAGTTTCAACTCCCCATCTAGACTTAGATCACCTTCCCCTTGCTGATAAAGACTTCCAAATCAAGGAAACCTCTGTCCTTGAATCCCTTATCAAACTGTACTGCCAATACGGGGACCAATATCTAAACCAAGACAATAAAATAGGTCTTTGGGAGTCTAATTTGCCCAAGTATCAATTCCCTAAGGTGCACATCTTTCCAGAGATTGTCCATTATTGCCATGCAAACTATATTCCCATTCAAAGAGCAGTGATGTCCCCTGACCACACCATACTTTTCACCATCACTACTGAGTCAATCAATGAAATGCTACAACTACAACCAGGGCAGAACTTAACCCCTATTTCAATTGGAGACCTACTAGACAAATTTCCCAAGCTTACTACTGCCAAGATTACTGAAATGCTTCAGACCTTCATCAAAGAGGGAAAGCATGTCCCAACAGGACCTCCTCCATATGTGGCTGCTATATTTTCCCCATTTGGTCAGGATATAGTAGCAATGATCTCTTATGTTTTAGGCTATACGACCAGTGAGTACATAGATGAAATAATTTTAGCTTTCATGTCCATTTTTGCTCCAGGACAGCCCCCTGCTGTCATGTATGATTATGCCAAGTACATAGCTGATAGGATGCATCGAAATTTTTTTAGAATGAGTGATGAAAGAGTGTTTAAGTATTCTTCAGTTTTGTACCACCTTCTCTTATAATATAAAGCTGACAAGTTTCCATTCACTTGCCAAAAGTTTGACACTAAAGGTCATCCTAGGTGAATAATTTTTTGGACTCCTTTGATACATAAGCATGATTCCCCATATCCATATACAGATTTCATTGATATTTTTGTATATCCAGTAGCGACCATTCTACTAGGAATCCCTCCTCCAAGAATCAGTTCAGACATCAGGAGGATCCTGCAGCTGTCAAAACAACACAAAGTGGGAGATTGGTACTTGTACCAAAATCACATAGAAATTAGGATCTATGGCTATGAGTTGGCCCCATATAAACTACCCAGATACCTCCCAATGAGGTTATTTGCTCTGGAGTACTACAGGAAGATAATCAACTCAGATGAGGTACATTTTTTTAAAGCCAAAAAGAAGGCCCAGCTCAAAATCAAAGATCAACTAGGCCCCTTTGTATGCAATAGTAGAGAAGCTGGAAGAGAAGCAGAAGAAATCCTTCAGAGACTCAAACTAAAACAAAGCTTCATGTGGAGATATGATCCTTGTGACTTCATCTGCAACAGAAGACAGAAAAATAAGATGACTCCCTACATTCACCATCGAATCCCTGAAATAGAGAAATATGCAAATCAGTTGGAATGGGTGGAGAATACTCTAGTGGACAGAGATAGCACTGAAGTTGCTGTTGAAAATGCACTAATTGATTTAGAGAAAAGGCTTGATGAAGGTTCTTTCCTGCAGGTGCCAAGAGAATCTCAAGCACAAGGAGAATCATAGGCACACAGTGAACAACACACAGAAGAAGAATCCCAGGTACAAGAAGAATCATAGCAGCCAGACCTATCAGAGGAATTAGGTCAAACAGGTACACAATAGCCCAATATGAGTACTGCCCCTAACTTTCCAACTCCTCTAAATGAGGAAAGAAGCCTCAAAAGGAATAGGGAGGAGTGTTATAGACATTTTTGTGCCTCACAGCATGGAGCATGAAATGTCGATAATTACAGGGATCCGAAGTCCCTAAACATGTTGTTCTTACCCCTAGAGGAACAAGGTCAACAAACCACAACACTTCCTATCAGTTCTCCACCTGAAAACACTCAAAAACAGGCTATTTTTGGATCATGTCAGCTGCTCCACTGAGCATCTGCGCTGAATTTCAACTGCTCCTCCTTGTACCTGCGCTGAAAGTCAAAACCAATGAAGGCTACCTGCGCTGGGCGAGATTGGCCAAGTGGCACAGTCATTCTGCAAGGTGTCAACTGCCCAGGAAGCTTCCAAACTGACACTTGGTTCAAGGAATTCGCCCTATGATGAGTAAGAAGGTCTTGATCTCCAAGTGGAAGCAAGATTCTCCAAGTGGACTCAAGAACTGAAGATTAACTAAAGTGGGAGAGGACACTAGTCAGCTTTATGCCAGCCTCAAGCTGACTCATCCTTTCTCCAAATCTCCTATATATAGAGCTCTTCTATGAGGTCTAGGGAGGCTGGAATTTTGTGCAAAGTAAGGAAGTGCTGTTGGTTTACAGTTAGAGCTATTGGGTGATTTCTTTTATAGAGGGGAAGAGGAGATTTCTTGCTGCTGGGGAGGTGCTGCTGGATTGGAGCCATTTATGGTTGTAACCTTCTCAGAACCTTTTTCTTCTATCAATAAAGCTTTGATGTTCTCCTATATACTTGTATTGCAATGATGTATTTTTTTTATCTGTATATTTGATTCATCCTAATCCATGCATCAGTTATGAGTACATGTTTCTTGCAGTTTCCCTCTCTTGTTTTTGCAGGATCTTTGTGTAGCTGGGCCGGCAAAGGGAGCAAGGAGCTAGGAACAAGAGGCAAAGATAGAAGACAGGATCGACAAAAGCGAAAGACATCGGTTGGTCAATCTTTTCTTCCTTCTCTGTACTTTCATAAAGGAAAAATATCAAAGCTTTACTTTCAGTTGTTGCTAAGGAACTATCACCCTTAGAGTAGGGATAGGGTCATTCCGAGTCGGATACTTTTCCCCACAACAAACTGGCGACTCCACTGGGGATCGTATCCGTTTGATTGTATTTGTAGTATCTTTGCTATTCATTTCCTGAAGAAAAGAGTACCAAATCGAAAAGCTTATGACTATATCAAAAGCGAAGTAGAGGGGCTGCTACTCTTGCTCATTTTCTGAGCAGATTCATGATTTGAAGAGCTGATCTACAAAAGACTCTTGTGCTCTTTGTGATAGCTTTTCATCCTCTTGATCATCCCTTAGCTTGTACTTGACCTATAGCTTTTTAATTCAGCAAAAACAGTGAATTTTTGAACTTTTTATGACCCGGAAATCCTTGTAAACGCAACTCTCGTGTCTCAATGCAGGCTATCCAAAGGCAGTCTGCATTTCAGCGCAGGTACTCCCTTCGGGAACTGCGCTGAAAGTCAGTTTGACAGACCAGAGCCTACGCTGGACCAGTTAGCCAGTGTCTTGCTGAGGTTTCCTACTGAGTCTTGGCCCTGTTTTCACTGTTATTTTGCTGCTGATTACTTGTCATTTGTACTTGCTGTAAACCAACTTTCCTTGACATTATTCCGCCTCAGTTGTGTGATGAAACTGTGATTGTTCTTTCAGTATTTCTTGTTTCAGTTACAGTTTCCCATTGTGAAAAGCGAACCAGTATAGCTGTGGCCTCTTAGATCCTGAACTGCAAAAGTGTCTTTGTGATCTTAAGAGCTAGTTTTGTTACTGTTCATGGCTGTTTGAGTTTGTTTGTTTTTCATTTTGTGGTTTGAATCTATACATTTCCAGTGTCTAAACAAGTCGATCTTAAGGTGTCTTTTGATTTTGGACAAGCTTGTTTACTTTCGCTTGAAATTAGATTCAAAGTTATACAACAGTTTCCTTTTTGTCTTACATCAACATTAAGGATAAAGAAAAGAAATATCTGCATTGTGCATGTGCATTATTGACAGTTTGCATGTTGATTTAGGAAAAAGTGCATTTAGTGTGTGTTCTATGATCTGTGTGAAAAGTTGATGTCTTTATTTTCCCTCAGTAGATTAAGGTTTTCAAAGTTGAAAGATTGAAAAGTTTTGCTTCTCATCTTAGATTGCATTTAGGAAGTTGTATATATACATCTCGTGGTGATCCTTAAAGGCAAACTGCTAAGCAAGATCAACATTAAAATAAATCCAATTTACATAACAACGCTTTGTAACATAACGCAAACATCTAGAGGTCTAGGTAGAGACGTGTTCCGGCGTCGTTAAACATAGTGACTGTCGATCTCTACGAAGGTGGGTGATTCCTCCTGAGAGTCGGTGGCACTAATACGGACTTGTGCTCCCACGTACCGTCGTGTATATATTGGGAGACCCCTATAGGCAATTATCCTTTATCCATAGGAAGCCGTGTCGACCGCCCTACTGATCGCGATGCAGTGAACACAGCATTCACGAAGATCGACCACCCGTACCGTAAAACGTATTCTGTGGTTTCGCGAAAGGTTTGGCACACCCTCTGCCTAGATCTCCAGAGCAGTTTCTTTTGGCCTTTTTCAAACTCTATAACTGAAAAAGTCCAACCGAGCATTTGTCACTTCGGGCTCGTTAAAACATCGAAGGCGACTAGAGTCATCTTTAGCTTTTTCTCGACTCTTAAAACATGAAAAAGCAAGTTTGTGTCTGAAAGCGTCGTTAATAAAATTTATTTTAAGCGGAACAAAATCACCTGTTATTCCCACGTTGATCTTTCGGTTGAAGAGTATGGAGCCCACCAACCAAGGAGGCAACCTTGGCGGAAGTCCAAATCCCTTCTCCTCTTGGGGAGATGTTGGTGCGTCTCATATGGCAACATTGTCACTTCCAGGATTGACAATCGGCCTCCTTGTATGGCTCTTTTCAACTAATGTAGTCCAGATCGCCACTAATCCTGAGCAATCGAATCAACAGTCAGAACAGTCTAGAACTACCCACCAGCCTTCCACTTCTTACAATACTTCCTCTGATCCTTCATCTTCGCAAGGTAGAGTTGGCAAAAGTCAGCCTCCCAAGGAGAAGAAGGAAAAGAAGAAGAAAGAAAAGAAGAAGAAGGAGCCTAAGGCCACTGGGGGCAAGCAAAAGACATCTGACGAAAACCCACCCACTGCACAGACCGGGCCTAAATCGCCATGTGTCATATGTAGAGGAGACCATTTCCACAGAGATCGTCCTTGTATTCCCCGGATACTAAGGGACTGGTCCCCTCGTCTGCACAATTCGGGGGCATCAACCTCTGACAATCAGGTTGATGGCTTTCCGTCAACCAGCGAAAGTGAAGGATCAAGACAAAAAGGGGGAGTAAGATTCCCCTGTAAGTTGTGTGAAGGCAGTCATGCCATCCACCGTTGTCCCTTCTTAGATGAAGCGAAGAGAGTTTTGGAAGATCGTCCGGTTTCACCGGTAAAACTTCCTCCTGGATACAAAAAACTCGTGCCAAGTCCTTCGTTGGTTGAAAATACAGCTGGCCCGCTCAAGTGGTCGGCTGAAGCGTCAGTCACTGAAAATGAACCTACTGAATCCAGACCGGACGAAAGTCCAAAGGTCGATACGGCAGTTGACCCGGTTCTACCTTCAGAAGTTTCATCTTCAAATGACACCGTCGCCGAAGAGTCATCTTCATGCGACACCCTCACTGAAGAGAATAAGGATGACACCATCCATGTTCTTTTCATCAGCACCGACTCTGATGAGCGTCAGGGCAATGCGCCCATTCCTTTATCGCAGGAAGGAACATCATCAGGGTCATATCCGGCCGTATATTCGGTCCCACCACCAAGCAACCTGGTTGTATCCTTTGATTGGAATCAACTAGGCAGACCCCGGTTACCAGCCAGTGTACCATTCAGAATCATTGTCCAGATCTATAGAATGATCATGGCTGGTACTATCATTGATGAAGGGGCGTCTGTGAGTATCCTTTCCTCTGTTGCTTGGAAAGCACTGGGTTCCCCGGCGCTTTTACCTGAGTTAAGAAATCTCTCAGGTTTTGATAAAGGAACCAGTCGACCATTAGGAATCCTCCCCAATGTGCCTGTTACATTGAAAGGGAAGACCGTTAATTTGAACGTGATGGTCGTCCAAGGACCCTTGGATTATAACCTACTCCTTGGACGTGACTATATTTATTGCATGGGAGCGATAGTCTCCTCACTCTTTAGAGTAATGTGTTTTCCACACGAAGGAAGGATGGTCAAGCTCGTAGACCAACTTTCATTTCCGGGATCTCGCATCGCAAATAGTCAAATACCATTCCTAAATGGTCTGTTCACACAAGATTCGCCTCCGCCCCCAGTCCTCCTTCCCGATGAGTGCGAGTGATTCGGAAAGAAAGACTGGAACCCAAGGGGCATGCACCCTGGTCTGCTTCGGGTAGAAGAAACCCTGGGTATAAGGTAGAATTTCCGCAGAAGAATATGACTAGTCCGTACCCCGTCCGTGGATGGAAGAGGGGTTGTTCTGGAATAGTATTCTTTTGTTAAAGTTATGTGTTTGGAAAAAGAGTCATTCACCTTTGTCTAAAGAGGTGGGCACTGCCCAAGTAGGAATTCCCTTATTGCGACAAGCAGTAACCATCTTTGGGGAAAAGCAAGCCTCACCCATTAAAACAAATGTTTTGAAGGATAAGTAGGGGCAGCCTCCAAAGAAAGAGATTCTATTGTTGTGACAAAGGGTAACCATCTTTGAGTAACCCAATGATAGACATCGCCGAAGAAAGAGATTGATTTGCGGCAGCAAATAGAACCCTCTTCGGATAATAAGAAAGAGGCAAGCCTCCCTCAATAATACCAATGTTTTGTCTTTGAGTAGTGTTCTTCTCTTGTCACAAATAGCTGTTCGTTAAAAGGTGGGCCGATGGGAAGACTGAGTACCGCGTAAGACCCCTTAGAATAACGAGAAGGCTAGTATCGTTAACATTAGATTAGCAAGATGACAAGTAGCTGTGAACACCCAAAGAAAAGCAGAGGTAGGGGAGAGGAGGGGCAGCCTCGAAATTCTATCCTATACCTGGGGGCATGCAAACCTTCTGGAGTGCAAGCTAGGGGCGGTTATTTATCTGGTTTTAAGATTAACCGTTTTCCGAACTTACATAAAGGAAGGATGAGTTGGAGCATAGCTGTGGTAAGGCGCAAGCTCTATAAAAAATGGATCCTTAGAGGAGGCATTCTTATCTTATGACTGGTATATCGAGCAGTTTTAGCACATAGTTCATGCTCGTTAAAAAATAAACGCAAGATCCGAGCAGTTTTAGCGCATAGTTCATGCTCGTTAAAAAATAAACATTTGTTTATGAGCAGGCTTTCCTTTAGAGTTCAAGCTCATTCAGAAAAAATGAACCGGTAAATACCCTTTTGAGATCGTAAATTCATCAGCGATAAAAGCCTTGGTCGTGTTTGTGCACCGTCACCTCCACCGTCATTTGGCCGATCATTCACTTCCATTTGTGTGTTTACCCATTTTGAGGAACATCTGCGAAGAGTGATTTCACCTAGCCATCCTTGTGACACTGCCGTGATTGGAAAATTCCAACTTGTACCTGGAATCAGTTGCTATCCCTGTTCATCACTCGTTCCTCAAAAGACGAGTCCTCTTTGAGCTCTTTTCAGACTCGTAAAATATGAAAAGTTTGCCGAGTTTTGGCCTTCCAGCTCGTTAAAAGGACCGGAAGAGCTATCCCTCATTTAGACTTTAATCTTTTTGGACCTGAGGGATTATTACACAAAAAGATCGAGCGCTTGTCTTGTTCGGCTCGTTAAAAGTACCGAACACCCATCCCTTCTGTATTGTTTTATACTTTTTCGGACTTAAGGGATTAGATGACGAAAAAGGAATTATGGAGTTAACTTTCTGTACCTTTTCAGACTCTCTAAAAATGAAAAGGACCGAGTTTTCCTTGTCGTTAGACTCGTTAAAATGATTAAATAGCGACAAACTTGTCTTTAGACGAGAACGAGTTTCCCTATCGCTAAGCTCGTTAAATCATAGCGATGGGCTTGCCCGAAGGGCAGGTTATAGAACAAGCATATGTTATCCTCCTCAAGCTTGACAAAAATAAAGAGGTACTGGTCAGAAATGACTGGGGAAAAATTGGGAGAACATCAAAGCTTAATGGTAGCAAGTCGCTCTTGAACATGACACTTTTCTTCCGTACCACATCGGGTTGGGTTGTCTCATTCACCGGTCTCATCACCATGGTCTTCGCCAAACCATCCACATTTTGGGGTAATGCTACCGATCCATCGCATCCGTGTCGTTATATGTTCAAGAGAGGTCATTCTGAAAGTGTCAACCGTGTCCCATCCACTGCCATACATTATCCTTCATCCATTCATGATCGCCACCCTGAATCATATGTCACAGTTTGTTTTCACCTCCACTAAAATCATCAGCTCCGTTCCGTGTCATTGATGTGGGATTCATTAAGGCCCTCCTTTGACGGATCGCTTCTTGTCGACTTCAGCTCATTATCCAAGAAGTTGATCTAGGAACAACCCCATCAGTACTTTGAAGCTTGCATGCCTCAATGGCAAGTTTCTCACTTCCGGCGACAGGTATACATCAATGACCTTCGACCAGAAGATTTTGCGTGGCGTTCGACGCCAAGTCCTTTATTCACGCCACGTGAATTGTACTGCAGTACCTTGAGGGTCATTATCATTATCGGTGATTCCTCTCGCGCTTGTTAACGGTTTTCATCATTGACCGGTAATCAAGCGATGTCTTTCCATGTTCGACTTCAAGAAATTCTCACATGGATCGACTTGTACATCGAGTGAAGATCGGAAGAGATTGAAGACCCCGGATCTAGTTTCATCCATCCGGGCTGCGATATATATTCAGGACATAAAGCATTTGTCATGTACATCATTGCAGCAGATGATCATCCTACTCAAAGGATGATAATTTCAGCAGAGAATTATCAGTCTACCATCAGACGATCGTCTGTTCTATGTACCAAAATGTATTTATAAAGCTGAGCATGGGAATGCCCGCCTCAGCTAGATCATGAAAACAGAATGAAAAATAATGTATTGTATTGTATTGTATTACAGGGCACCTCTCAGCACTTGAATGAACTTCGGACCCTCTGGATAAAGCATTTCACCTGATAAACGGCCTCATACTTTAGGGGGCAACTGTTATAGACATTTTTGTGCCTCACAGCATGGAGCATGAAATGTCGATAATTACAGGGATCCGAAGTCCCTAAACATGTTGTTCTTACCCCTAGAGGAACAAGGTCAGCAAACCACAGCACTTCCTATCAGTTCTCCACCTGAAAACACTCAAAAACAGGCTATTTTTGGATCATGTCAGCTGCTCCACTGAGCATCTGCGCTGAATGTCAACTGCTCCTCCTTGTACCTGCGCTGAAAGTCAAAACCAATGAAGGCTACCTGCGCTGGGCGAGATTGGCCAAGTGGCACAGTCATTCTGCAAGGTGTCAACTGCCCAGGAAGCTTCCAAACTGACACTTGGTTCAAGGAATTCGCCCTATGATGAGTAAGAAGGTCTTGATCTCCAAGTGGAAGCAAGATTCTCCAAGTGGACTCAAGAACTGAAGATTAACTAAAGTGGGAGAGGACACTAGTCAGCTTTATGCCAGCCTCAAGCTGACTCATCCTTTCTCCAAATCTCCTATATATAGAGCTCTTCTATGAGGTCTAGGGAGGCTGGAATTTTGTGCAAAATAAGGAAGTGCTGTTGGTTTACAGTTAGAGCTATTGGGTGATTGCTTTTATAGAGGGGAAGAGGAGATTTCTTGCTGCTGGGGAGGTGCTGCTGGATTGGAGCCATTTATGGTTGTAACCTTCTCAGAACCTTTTTCTTCTATCAATAAAGCTTTGATGTTCTCCTATATACTTGTATTGCAATGATGTATTGTTTTTATCTGTATATTTGATTCATCCTAATCCATGCATCAGTTATGAGTACATGTTTCTTGTAGTTTCCCTCTCTTGTTTTTGCAGGATCTTTGTGTAGCTGGGCCGGCAAAGGGAGCAAGGAGCTGGGAACAAGAGGCAAAGATAGAAGACAGGATCGACAAAAGCGAAAGACATCGGTTGGTCAATCTTTTCTTCCTTCTCTGTACTTTCATAAAGGAAAAATATCAAAGCTTTACTTTCAGTTGTTGCTAAGGAACTATCACCCTTAGAGTAGGGATAGGGTCATTCCGAGTCGGATACTTTTCCCCACAACAAGGAGGCCACTACATCAGACAGAGCAACCATACAAACATATGTAGAAACCAACCTAGTCAAAAGGCAGAGATTAAATCCTGTCTCTAGGCAGGAATTCACAGAAGAGACAGTAGGGGCCACCAGCACAGAGAAAGAAAGAAGTAGTCCTGCTACTCCTTCTGGAGGCACACAAGAACCTTCTACATCTCATACTCAGATGTTGGAGAGGCAATAGAGTGTTGAAGTGTCCCCATTTAGGATTCCAACAGATAAAGACCAAGATATCAGAGAAATGTACAAGGACATCAAAGCCATGAATGAGAGGCTAAAGGGACAGACTTATGCACAGTACCTCAAGATGACACCTACCAAACAGACAAGGTTGATGTCAGCCTATGATTTGAAAGAAGGAAAAATGCAAATGACATTCATGAAACCCACTGCTAACCAACCAAAATCAGCAGCTGACTTCCAGAAGATAGATTTTGAAGTGATGGAAAAGGACATACATCCTATTGACTAGATTGAGTTTCACAGACAGAGAGAGGAGATAATTTACTCAACCTTGACAGGGAAAGCCATTGCAGCCCACCAATTGCAAAACTCCTTGAATAATATATCAGCTCAGTTCCAATTGGAGAAGGCCTCTTCATAGGCAAAAGACACCAGAATCAAGTCCTTAGAGGACTTAATCATTGATTTGGGACACGATCCCAAAGATGTAAAGGCCACTGAAAAGTTGATAAAAAAGAAGAATGATGACATAGCTGCTTTGAAGAAGCAACTCAAAATTCCACCATTGCATCATCCACAAATAGCAGAAGTCCTAGAAACACAAAAAGGACAAGAAGAGCTTATGGACTTGGTCCTCAAGCTAAATGACCAGTTGAAAGAAACAAAGAAATAATTGGACACATTGATTCAGTCCAAACAGAGTGAATTGGCCACTACCTCCACAACTGCCATTCCCACAGTAACAACTGCAGTCCCTTCAACATTGGCAGCCTCTTTAGCACCAACAGCTCCACCTGCTACAACACTTCCAGTCACAACAGAATTTACAGCAGCAGGTACCTCAACAGAAAAGACAACAGAGTTAGTGAAAGCCATGGAGGAAATGTCCATCTAGGCAACAAAGCTAAAAAAGATTAAGGAGAAAGTGGCAAGCCTTGAAACTGACTGTAAACTTTCCCAAATACAACAGAAAGAAGAAGCACAGAAAGCCATAAGGATGGGTGAGAAGATTAAGTTCCTAGATAAGGAGATGCTCTGGGACAATATCATTGACTCTGTGAATGATATTTGGCCATCAATGCAAGTAATATTCGAGAAAACAGAATTGGTGAAAGTGGCCACTGAAGCGATACAAAAGTGAAAGGAAGATCTAGGAGACCAGCCTAAGGATGCTAAACAACTCATCTAATTCTCGAACAACAACAATAGGCATGAACTAAATGAACTTGATGTGGAGGACAGAACTGAAGCCATCATTAAAATAAAAAAGGTTCTTTCTAAAAGAAACCTTATGCTTAAACTAGAGGAAAAATGCCATAACATGCAGGTTGGTATTGATAGATTCATGGAAAAGTTTCAAATTTTGAGGGATAAAGGCCTTCCCAGTCCCATGGTAATCAATGACAAACTTATGACCCAATTGGACTATGTTGACAGATTAAAGAAATTGTCCAAGGAACAAGAAAACACTTCAGGATTCAAAGAATTACCAACAGGGAAAGTATTTTATGATACTTTAGAAAATCTATTCTTCCTAGAGCATGAGGTGAAACATCTATTTGTCACCAAGCCAAAATTTTCCAAATACACTAAGGCAGATGAGATATATAGAAGGATGCTCAAGGTAAAGTTACTTGAAGATGAATGGTGGGAAAAAATGACAGATTTACTATAAGTTACAATAGTAAATCTGAAGGCAGGTGAAAGGATAGATAAACAATGTTATGAAACCAGCTCAAGAAAAGATAGAAAAGATAGATTAACGCCTTAGAATTCAGCCTCTTCGAGGGGGAAACCTCCTTTACATTACATAAATGAACAATTCTTGGATGATTCAAATGACAAAACTACCTTTCTATATATAGGAGTCTAAGGAGTCACAATATAACCCAGCCGACCTAACAATAATAATATAAAGCCGCAAAAATAACAATAGAGGGATTCTATGGGGCACAGTAATAACAATATGGGGATAATAGGGGCACAACAATATTAATAAGGGTTGCAACTACTATATTAATGGGGTAATCACTAGTATTATAGGGACCCAACATGCCCCTCTCCTTCAAAAAAGTGTTGTCCTCAACGCTTGAGTAGTTCTGGATTCTTCTGTATAAAATTCTCATCCTCCCATGTGGAATCTTCAGTGGATAAGTTCTTCCACTTGATAAGATACTCTGAAATTGATTGATTTCGTAGCTGTCGTGTTCTTGTTTCTGTGACTGCTTCCGGTTCCAATATATTTTTTCCTTCCTCGTCAAGTTCTGGCAATATTGTTTGAACTGGGAGCTTGTTGCCTATAACCTTCTTTAAACATGAAACATGGAAAACTGGGTGCAATCGAGAAGCTGCAGGAAGCTCCAATTTGTATGCCATAGTACCAATCTTTTGCAACACCTTGTACGGACCATAATACTTTGGTGATAATTTATTATCCTTCTTAGCTTGCTTGAGGGACATTTTCTTATATGGTTGTAGCCGTAGGAATACCCGATCACCTACATCAAAACTTCTTTTGCTGCGATGTTGATCTGCCTGTTGTTTCATTCTATTCTGTGCCAACATGAGGTTATCCTTTAAGAGTTGGAGGACTTGTAGTTGATGTTTGATGTGATGTTCCACTGCTTGAACCTTAGAATTTTCTCTTAAATATGATGTGATGGATGGTGGCTGATATCCATAAAGTGCCATAAATGGGGTCATTTTTGTTGCTGTATGGAAGGAAGTGTTATACCACCATTCAGCCAGAGGCAACCATTTGTCCCATTGTTTCTATTTATCAGAGACAAAACAACGAAGATATCCTTCCAAACATTTGTTTACTATCGCAGTATGCCCATCAGATTGAGGATGATAAGATGAGCTATGAGTTCGCTGAGTACCAAGACAAGAAAATAATTCTGTCCAAAAATTTCCAGTGAAAATGGGATCTCTGTCACTTACAATAATCTTTGGGTTTCCATGTAGCTTTTGAATTGTTTCCATAAATGCAGTAGATACTGTACTGGATTTAAATGGATGTGATAATGCACAAAAGTGTGCATACTTGGTAAGTCTATCAACTACCACCATGATGACACTCTTTCCCTCAAACTTGGGTAAACCTGTGACAAAATCCATTGAAACCTCCTCCCAACGTTGGCTTGGAATGGATAAAGTTTGTAATAGACCCGGGGTCTTAATTGTTTCAACTTTATTTTGTTGGCAAACCAAACATTCTGCCACAAAATTTTGAATATCCGATTTAAGGCCATCCCAAAAAAATTCCTTCTTAACCCTGTGGTAAGTTTTTAAAAATCCTGAGTGCCCTCCTAAGGGAGAAGTGTGCAATTCCATAAGAATCCTTTGTTTTAGTTGGGAATTCTTACAGAGGTATAAGCGATATTTGTACCATAAAGAATCATTTTTCCAGCTAAATGTATCAGACGTACTGGAATCTTGTTGTAACTTTCGAATAAGTGCCCACACTTCTTCGTCATTCTTCCATTCCTTCCTTGCTTCGTTTATCCAATCTGGTTGGATAATAGAAATGGAACACAAAAATGCTTCCACGTCCTCATCCTTTCTTGAGAGTGCATCTGCCACCACATTTTGCTTCCCTTTTTTGTAGATTATTTCAAAGTCATAACCCAACATCCTTGTGACCCACTTTTGTTGCTCTTCAGAGGATAATCTTTGTTCTAAAAAGTATTTAAGGCTATCATGTTCTGTTTTTACCTTGAAGTGTCTTCCCATTAGGTAGGGTCGCCATTTCTTAAGTGCATGGAGTATTGCCAACATTTCTTTCTCATAAATAGCTTTGTGTAAAAACTTTCCTTTGATTGGACGGCTTTCAAAAGCAATGGGTCTTTCATCTTGCATTAAAACAGCAACAATTCCATTTCATGAAGCATCACATTCCACAATAAAGGATTTTGTGAAGTCTAGTGTAGCTAAGACCAGTGCATGGCACATTGCCTCTTTAAGATGTTCGAAGGCCTTTGTTGCTTCTGGAGTCCATGAAAATGCATCTTTCTTTAATAATGTTGTTAGAGGTGCTGCTATTCTCCCATAATTCTTAACAAACTTGCGATAATACCTTGTCAACCTGAGAAATCCTCACATATGCTTTATGGATGTGGGGATTTTCCATTCCTTAATGGCTTTAATTTTGCTAAGGTCTACCTTAACTCCTTTATGAGATACAATATGACCCAGATATTCCACCTCTTGTACTCCAAAGGAACATTTGGATCTTTTTGCATATAATTGTTTCTCCTCCAATAGTTGTAGCACCCTGTCAACATGTTCAACATGATCCTTCCAAGACTTGCTGTAGATTAGTATATCATCAAAAAATACTCACAAATTTTCTAAGGAATGGTTTGAAAATGGAATTCATCAAACCTTGAAATGTTGAAGGTGCATTGGTAAGGCCAAAAGGCATGACCAAAAATTCATAATGACCCTCATGAGTTCTAAATGCTGTTTTTGGAATGTCTTCAGTCTTCATTCTAATTTGATGATATCCTAAACGAAGATCCAACTTGGTGAAGTAAATTGATCCATGCAATTCATCCAGTAATTCATCAATGACAGGAATCGAAAACTTATCTTTAATAGTGAACTTGCTGAGATCCCTATAATCCGGACACATGCGCCATGATCCATCCTTCTTGTGCACTAATACTACTGGAGCAGAGAAAGAACTTTGACTCGTTTGAATTATACCAGCCTCTAGCATTTCTGCAACCATACGTTCAATTTCACTCTTTTGGGCATAGGGATATCTATACGGCCTGATGTTTGGAGGAACACTTCCTGGAATCAGATGAATAGCATGATCATGATCACGAATAGGTGGGAGACCTTTGGGAGTCTCAAATACCTTGGAATGATTGTTCAAGACTTTTTGGAGATCTGGAGAAATAGATGATTCCAATGTGGAAACATCTAACGAACATAATTGTGTAATTACACCCCTTTGTTCCTTTCTTAGAAGCTTTGTCATACCGTTAGAGCTGATTATCTTTCCTGGTTTCCCTAAAATACCCTTTAATTCAACTTCCTTTCCTTCCACAGAAAATTTCATGAAAAGTTCTTGAAAATTAAAAGCTATTGTACCCAAGGATTGTAGCCATTGGACTCCTAGTACAACATCAACACCTCCCATTGGAATGGAAAGCATTGGGCTAGTCAATACATATTCTCCCATCAATAGCTTGATATTATGGCACTTTCCAGAGCAATTTATTGTTCCTCCATGTGAAACCATCACTTGACACTCTGGTGCTGGATATAAGAAGCAATTCAATTCTTTTTCTACCTTACAATCAATAAAATTGTGGGTACTTCCTGAATCAATCAAAACTATTACCTTTTTCTTCTTGATTTGTCCTTCTATCTTGATGGTTTGAGGAGTGGTAATTCCAGCCAATGCATTACAAGATATGGTCGGATTCATTTCTTCTTTATCTAGGCTTTGTTCCTAGAGTATATCCTCTTCTTTTTACCTTTCTTGCTCCTTTTCTTCTTCCTCTTCGCAATCTATGTAGAATAATTTCTTCTCAACACACTTATGACCTTTAGTGTATTTGATATCACAACTGTAACAAAGCCCTTTTTCTATTTTTTCTTCCAATTGTTGTGGTGTCAACCTTATAGGTTGTGGAAGACTAGGAGTAAAAACACTTCCATCTTTATAGTTGTGAGTGGTATGCTTCCTGGTTGCCATAATTTTGCTTTCTTTTTTTCTTGCTAACCTGAATGCCTTCTCTAATGAATCAGGTTCCCAAAGGCGAACATTATGTTGGATATTATCCTTTAAAGACCCTATGAACAAATCAATCCTATGCTCCTCTGGAATATTTTTTACCCTTATGTTCAATTTTTGGAACTCCTCAATGTGCTCCATTATTGAACCCTTTTGTTTGAGACTTATCAATTGGCTAAAAAAAGTGTTGGTTTTTGTATCCTCATAATGTGCTGTCAATTCTTCCGTAAAAATTGCCCAAGTGGTAATTTGTTTACGAGAGCAAAGCCATTGATACCATACAAACTGATTTGGTTGTAAATATAAAGTTGCAATACGTACCTTTTGTGTGTTTTGCACATTATTGAGATCAAAAAATTGCTCCATCTGTAATATCCATGTTGCGGGATCCTTGCCATCAAACTTCCTCATATCGATTTTTGGAATATGGTGGGTCTTCAATCCCACATTGGAGTCTATGAAATCATGATTAACATTTCTTTTGTTCGCATCATCAGTTTCCTTTACAACCTTTTCACCATTAGTAAGTATTTCTTGTAGAAAATTTGTAAAATCTGTCTTCAAATCTGTCATGTCTGTCTTCAAATCTTCTGTGTATCTCTTCAAATCTGTCTTCAAATCTATCTTCAAATCATTCATCTTAGCTTCCATGCCCTTTATCTTAGATTCAACACCATTTATCGTAGCTTCTGTTAGCTTTTGTGAGCGTGACATTTGTTGCACTTGTTCTTTTAATTTTGATATATCATGTAGCATTTCTTCCTCTTCTTCATGAGTCATGCTAGGGATTTCAGGTTTCTTACTAGGTGTTTGCATTTTCTTTCCTCGGGGAATCCATTACCAATAATAATGCACTATTATGCCCTTTGAATTCCTTCAAAATAAATTTTCAAACCAATCTTAAGCAAAAATTTAAAAGAATCTACACACCTTTTTCACTTTGTAGGAGCTCGATATTGCCTCTGATGTATCTCTGTACTTTAAGATCACCCAGTTCTGAAATTGCAACCTACAGTAGCCCTCTATGTCCTCTTTCCAATGCCACCAATCTGATCCAAATTGGATTCTCCAAGGAAGAGTTATGCAAAATCTCCCACAGTGACCTGATTATAGACTAGTTCAGTAGAGCGAACTTGTACGACATGCCACGAGTCACTGTTTTGACCTTTGCCTCTGAAAAATATATACAAGAAACTACAGTCCGTCCTCTTTTTGTACCTTCTTATGAAATTTCAATCAGATGCTCAGAGAGAAATTTATGATGATTTTCCTTAGGTCACCTGTTTGGAATGAAATTCAGGAGTCTGCAAGAAGACCAAATTCCTCAGATCATATCGCCGCAAATATAGCACGAACAACTCTGAAATTTGGACCCAAGATTCAACGTGGTTTCTTCTCAAATGGGTTTTTTTTTTAGCTTCTGAAATGTCGCAGAAGAAAGTTATAGCGAAAATTCCATGATGACCTATTTGGAGTAGCGAAACCCTAGAATCCAAAGCTCTGATCCCAAATGTTAGGAAACCAACTCAAGAAAAGTTAGAAAAGATAGATCAACACCTTAGAATTTAGCCTCTTTGAGGGGCCAACCTCCTTTACATTACATAAATGAATAATTCTTGGATGATTCAAATGACAAAACCTCCTTTATATATATAGGAGTCTAAGGAGTCACAATATAATCGAGCCGACCTAACAATAATAATATAAAGCTACAAAAATAACAATAGAGGGATTCTATGGGGCATAGTAATAAAAATATGGGGATAATAGGGGCACAACAATATTAATAAGGGATGAAACTACAATATTAATGGGGTAATCACTAGTATTATAGGGACCCAACAAACAGGGTCAAAGAGTAACAGGTTAAAGAGTATCGGTCAAAGGTTAAAGACAAAGATGATTCCAGTGTACACATGTCAGCTAGCCTAAAAGAGCTCAAATTCGAACTGCAAATAGCCAGCACTATCACAATAAAAGGGACATCATGATGCAGTTTTCCATCTGTCTCTATCTTCATGCTTAAAGATATTTTGATTTCCTAGATTAATTCTCAAACTGTTAAGAGATATTTTGTAAATATTTTTTGTATAAATACTTCACATTTCGAAGTATCTAGGGTGGATTCAAAGACATTTGTGTAGACATTTTCCTATCAAGTTAAAGTTTTATTGTATCAAGACTGGATTGGATTGCTAGATCAAGGAATAAAGTAAAGACATTTCACAGGATTCTTGTGTAAAGCAGAAATCAAATAAGTATTCTCACTCTCGTGTGCATTATCATTTTTCTTTATGTTTATTAATAATCATATGTGTTTCTATGAAATCTGAATGGTAAACTAGGAATGATATTTCAGAACTGGCTTTAATGCTCTCTGTCTTGACTGTTTACATTCTTAATGTTTTCTACTAAACTATCTTAGTTAGGGAATTCTTAAATGCTCCCTTACTTCCGTAGTTTCTCCATCGATCTATAGTAAAGGATTCTTAGTTGCCCTTTACTCATGATCACCTCCTTCTCTTCATCTTGATCTTGGTTTAAGGATTCTTCATTGCCCTTTCGCCCTGGTTAGGACTATCTCATCCATTGAACCTGAAGATTTGCCTTTTGCTTTGCTAGCCTGCCTTGTGAACACTCCTTTTAGTGATCTGGTCCAGTTAAACCATCCTTTGATTGAATCCATAGCCCAATGGCTTGAAGGCCTTGCTGTATCCATCTGTTCCTTGAATTCCACCACCCACCCAAATTCAAAACCTTATGAACACTAAGAACTAGCCTAAAATCCCACCCAAAACAAAGTTAAATTATAAAGACAGAGCCCTCTCTGGACTTAGGTTGGCTAGAACCCAAGTCTAAAAGATTAGATTTGTGGTTACCTCAGATTATTCCTTCTTTTCATAACTTCTAGGGAAGACTTCTAAGCGATAACATAGTGGCGACCATACTGGGGATTCAAACCCTGAGTCTTAGTAAACCTTTGAGAAATTTGAAATTTTTATTTCAAGCCTCTTGAAGGGTTTATTAGAAGTTATTTATAAAATTTCACAGCAAAGAAGTAATTAGAAAAATCTTGAAATCTGGCTTCAAGGAGAACTCACTATACTAGTGCTAATCCCGATCCAAACCCTCCCCAAGTATTTGACAATCCCAACCTGATTTTGAGAATATCCAGAAGACAAGAAAGTTCAGTAAGTCCTACACCTTTAATTAAAGCAGATTCATGCCTTGATGAGTGGTTTTTTTTAGAAGACCTCCCCTTTGACGAGTCATTTGACCTTTCCCTATTTAGAACCAAGTCTAAGAGTGCACTTGATGACATAGTTCTAGATCCAGAATTTACAGCTGAACTTGAAGTTCAAAGGGAAAACTTGTCAATTGATCAATATATTCTAAATTCTCCTCAGTCATCCCTCACTACTGCTAAGATATTTGAAATTTTTGAAACAGTTTCAACTTCCTTTAATTCACCATTATTCCCTTCCATATTTGAAGTTCATTCCTCACTTCCATTTATACCTTCACTTCCCCAGCAACCTACCATCATGCATTAGTCACTCATTACTCCCAGTGCCTCATCACCCCTTGTATCATCTTTGGGAACCCAAAATCCCCTTCTTAGTCCTACCCAACTTAGAGCCATGGCAAACATATATGCTCCTCTTGTGTTACCCACTCCACTAGGTGCCATGCCACAAGACTACCAGAACAAAATCGTCCAATTTGATGGCATAGGACCCTATACAACACAACAACACACAAAAAAGATGACAAATTATTTTGAATTACATGAAATTGATATTGGAGATGTCCAAATGAGACTTTTTTCTGAGACTCTAGCTGGCGATGTAAGAACATGGTTTAGATCTTTACCTGCTAATAGTATAGATAGTTTAGAAGTATTTTACCAGCAATTTTTAAATAGATGGGAAAAGAAAAATAATCCTCTGCAGATCCTTTCAGAATATGAAAACATCAAGAGAGGACCAAACAAAACAGTCCAGGACTACTGTACTAGATTTAACAATATATACAATGCAATACCAGTCAACCTTAGACCCCCACCTGGCTTAGCTCTGATAAAGTTTCCTGACGGGTTTGACACTAATATGGCATTCCAACTTAGAGAGAGAAACCCTCCAACTCTAGAAGACATGCAGAGTGTAGCAGTTAGTGTAGAAGCTAATTTGCTAGCAAAAAGAGCTAGGGTTAGGAATGAAAGAAGAGCACCCTTGAAAGATGAAGCCTCACCCTTTGACCTTAAAATGGATGCCCTAGCCAAAGGAATGGAAAAACTGATGGATAGGATGGAGAACATTGAAAGAAAGCCTCATTGGGATAATCAATAGGCACCTCCAGTGAGAAATCCAAACTTTAGAAAGAATCAAAATCAGAACACTGGAAAAAATGGACCTGATCAGAATATTAGGCCTCCTTTGGAAGAAAACTATGCTGAAACTTTCCATTCAGAAGACCTTGAACAAGACACCCAAATTAACTTAATGGGATTAGATGAGGAGGAAACTGTCTTCTTGACTCAAGATGATAAGGAATTACATATGCTTCAGCAATTGCAGACCCAATCAGGAGAATCATTCGATTACAAGCAAGGGTATGATTCTGCTATCTTCGAAGTGCACAAATAGTACAATTTGAGGAGTAAAAAGAACACTGATACTCCTAACCAAAACAAGAAAGCAATATCAAATCAACCTAAGAAAATTAAAGCAGTTCCAGTTACAAAAACTCTCCAAATCCTCTCTAGACCAAATCAAAACCCTCATAGTCCCACCATTGTAGATGTAACCAATGACCAACCCCCTGATAATCAACCATCCACCTCAATCCCCTCCAAGGAGATAGTGGAAGAAACTCCAAACATCACCTTAGAAAATTCATTAAAAAGACTTCAAATACAGAAAAAGAAGAGTAATCTGCTCCAAACCCTGATATTAAAATTCCAAACACTCAAACAGAGAAATCCCCTTTGCCTTTCAATTTGGGGGCAGAGGTAGCCAAATTGAAAATCTTGGCTCCCTTAACAGAGCTGATTAATGTGAAACTTACAAATCTCAAATAAGAAAATCCTTAAACTTCGTTGAGAATGAAGACTCTGTTAACCTATTTGATGATCAGCCTGAGCTTATTTTCAGTCCTGATGTTAATGGAAAACTAGTGGAAGGAGGGATACCACCCTTTTACATTAGCCTTAACATTCACAATAAAATCCTACACAATGCTATGATAGACTCTGGGGCTTCACACAATCTAATGCCTAAATATGTTATGGAGAAATTGAACTTAGATATCACTAGGCCTTACAAGGACCTGTTTTCATTTGATTCAAGTCAAGTTAAGTGCCTAGGACTAATAAAAGACCTGTGTGTTTCCCTAGTACAATACCCTGCTAAGACCATTCTTATGGACATAGTTGTTGCTAATATACCACCTAAATATGGCATGCTGTTGTCTAGATCATGGGGGTCAAAACTCCAAGGATCTTTGCAACTTGACATGTCATATGCCACAATATCAGTCTTTGGACATCCTAAAAAACTGTACAGAGAGACCCTGATGAAGTATGTAGTGAGTAGCCAGGAGAGGCCTCAAAAATTTCCTATATATTCCATGCATTCTGACATCGATTCTTTCATTCTGTACAATGCTGAACCAAACCAATAAAATACTTCAAACATCATTACTTCATAACCAAAAGAAATTATAGTTGCAACAGAAAATCAAATTATCCAAATTCAAGAGCTTTCAGATAAAAAAGATGATCAAGATACCTTAATCAAAGAAGATTTCATTCCCCCAGCCAGTAAGAGTTATGAACATGAAATACTATGGCATCTTGAATTTGATGGGTCAGTAAAAAAACTAGGCACAGGAGTAGGAGTGTGGATTTACAATTTAGAGAATGATTACTCAGAGGGCCATGCCTACATATTGAATTTCAAATGCATTAACAACATGGCTGAGTATGAAGCACTTCTTTTAAGTCTCAAATTGGTTAAAAGGTTAGGAGCCATAAGAGTTTCTATTATGGGAGATTCTGAATTGGTTATAAAACTAATCAATGTTGTATATATGACTAGAGATCTTAGGTTAGGTTTTTATAGAGGAACAATTGTAGAAATATTGAATACTTTTCTAGAAACTAAGCTTGCAATCATCCCAAGAAAACACAATATGTAGGCTCATAGTTTAGCAATGTTTGCCAGCACTTGTAAGTTACCATTTCAACCTAACCATCAATACACTATTGAGGTTAGGCATAGACCTACTATCCCTGACAACTTGAAAAACTGGCACGTATTCACTAATGACCAACAAATAAACAATTTTCTAACTTTAGATAAAGAATTTGTAAATAGCAACATAGATATTGACATAACATTAGATCTCAATTTTACAGATAAAATAGAAATTAACAAATTAGAAGATGAAGAGATAGATAGATTCCATGCCACAAAGTTTACTAAATCAGATATTCAAAACCTAAAGCAAATTGAAATTGAAGAGATAATTAACGAAGATTTTGAAATCATTAATCTCAAAGACAACTTTTTGCCCAAAGGATTAACTCCTTTAGAAGACTTGTTTGATGCAAATGACGTCCCTAGAAAACCAAAAATGGAACCCTTAAAATATGATATAGAGGAGTGTAACATAGGCTCTAAGGAAGATCCTAAATTGGTAAAACTTTCAAAATCCTTACCTCCTACTAAAAAAGTAAAATACATAGAACTGCTAAAAGAATTCCAAGATGTTTTCGCTTGGAGTTATGAGGACCTCAAGTCCTATGACACTAGCATAATGCAACACACTATCCTCCTAAAAGAAAACCAGAAACCTTTTAGATAGAAGGTTAGGAGGATTAATCCTATTCTATTGCCTTCTATTGAAAAGGAAATCAAAAGAATGTACGAAGTCAAGATCATAGCACCAATTAGATTCTTTGATTGGGTTTCAAATTTGGTGCCCACAAGAAAGAAAACTGGTGAGATTAGACTGTGTAATGACCTTAGGAATCTCAATAAAGTTTCAAGGACAACTACCCTCTCCCCAAAATGGATCACATATTACAAAGGGTAGTAGGTTCAACCAGGATCTCATTACTAGATGGGTTTTCTGGTTACAACCAGATTTTAGTTCACCCAAATGACCAGGAAAAAACTGCAGTCACTACTCCTTGGGGCACATTCATGTGTGTGAAGATGCCTTTTGGGTTAAAGAATGCAGGGGCCACTTTTCAAAGAGCTATGGATATAGCTTTTGCTAAGAAAATCCATGACTTCCTAGTAATATACTTAGATGATATCACTGTATTCTCTAAATCTGATAAACAACACCTAGATCATCTAAGACATGTCTTCATCAAGTGTAGAAAGTATGGAATTTCTTTGAATCCTAAAAAATCTTTATTTGGGTTGGAAGAGGGAAAACTGATAGGCCACATAATCTCTAAAGATGGTATTCGAGTAGATCTTACAAGAATTGAAGCCATCTTACAGATACAACATCCTAGGAGCATCAGAGAACTACAAGCCTTTTTAGGTAAAATAAATTTTCTTAGAAGATTTATTTCTAACTTAGCAGAACTAATTAGATTATTAAATAACATGTTGAAAAATAATTCGACTATTAAGTGAACAGTTGAGGCTAAAAGGTCTTTTGAAGATATTAAGTTAGACTTAACACAAACACCAGTTTTGATCAATCCAAAGTTTGATAGGGATTTCATTATATTTTCTTTTGCCTCAGAACACACAATTGCTACAGTCCTACTGCATAAGAATGATCAGGGTTTTGAACAACCTATTGCCTTCTTTAGCAAATCCCTGAGGGATACCCCTTTAAAGTATAATATAATGGAAAAACAAGCTTTTTCTTTAGTCAAAGCTATCAAATATTTCAGAGTTTACGTCTTATATTCTCATGTAATAGCTTATGTCACCAATGTTGTGGTCAAAGACATCCTAACTCAGGATGGTCTAGATGGAAAGAGAGGGAAGTGGATAGCTACTATATTAGAATATGACCTAGAAATCAAACCGACAAAGCTGATCAAAGCCAAGGTTTAACTAAGCTCATGGCTGAATCGAACTGTTAGGCCTTAGACATAAATTTTATTGTAGAAATGGATAATGAAGAGGAGATGGCGACTCCAACAATCAGCGAGGCATTTATTGAATCACCATGGTATGCTGACATTATATATGTTTTTAAAAATCTACAAGCTCCTCCTAAATTATCCAGGACTAAAAGTAGGTTCTTAAAAATGAAATCTTTAAAATTCTGCATAATTGACAATGCTCTATTTTGGAGGAATCATGAAGGTATCCTTCTTAACTGTTTATTAAAAGAAGAATTTGACAAAATATTATAGGAGTTTCATGCAGGTGACTATGGGGGACATCTTTACTGGAAAACCACAACTGACAAGATTCTAAGAGCTAGTTTTTATTGGCCCACTCTATTTTCTGATGTAAAGAAATTTGTAACCTCATGTCATAAATGTCATATTTTTGAAGGAAAGAAAAAGCTTTTACCCTTACCTTTGAAGCCAATATCTGCAGAAGAACCATTTCAACAGTGGGGTATTGACCTCATTGGTGAAATCCACCCACCTTCCTCTGCCCAACATAAATGGATTCTCACTGCTACAGATTACTTTACCAAATGGATAGAAGCCATACCATCAAGGCAAGCCACTAATATTGTTATAATAACCTTCCTTGAATCCAACATCCTATCTAGATTTGGGTGCCCAACAAAAATCATCACTGGTAATGCAGCAGCCTTCAAGTCTAAGAGAATGATTGATTTCTGTAATAAGTATCATATAACCCTAGGTCACTCTACAACTTATTACCCTCAAGGGAATGGACTAGCAGAGTCCTCCAACAAGAGTTTAGTGAATATCATCAAAAAATTGTTGGAGGATAACAAGAAAACATGGAACAAGAAGCTAGTAAATGCCTTGTGGGCAGATAGGCTAACCACAAAGAAATCCATTGGTACCAGTCCTTATCAATTAGTTTATGGAATGGAGGTTGTTTTCCCATCTTCCTTGGGAACACCAGTGATGAAATTACTCCAAGAGGTGCAGGTTGAGCCAAATGATATTCAAAGGAGAATCAACCAGACAATTCACTTACAACAGACCAGGGAAGAAGTGTACATCAGATCCCAAGTTGTGCAGGAAAGGATCAAGAAAGCTTTTGACAAAAGGACTAAGGCAGAAGATTTTTACCTAGGAGATAAAGTTTTGAAATGGGATTCAAGAAGAGAGGATAAAGGTAAACATGGGAAGTTTGACTTCCTATGGAAAGGCCCATATATCATTTATGCTTTTAGGGGTAATAATGCTTTTTTCCTCAGAGAATTGGATGGCACAGAAGCATAAGGAGGACCAGTTAATGGTCGAATGCTTAAACACTACATAGAACCTAGTTATTGATTTCACTAATCACTTGTATATATTCTATTTTTCAAAAGTTTAGAGTTGATTGGATGGTAAATTTTGGAGTTGAAGCCCGAAGAGAAGGCCCTAAGTTTCAAAAGTTTTACTGTCATAAATAGCAATAATGCAGAAAAATGAAAGGGAAAAGTTGCAGGCTAAAGTCACAGCAATACAGAATTGCAATTGATCTACAAGTTCTTGACATTTCACCAGGAATTCCATCCCCAAGTGGAGCCACTATTAGGTTCATATACCAATAGGAGTCATAATTTTTGAATGGCTGAGATTAAACCTGTAATATGTACATACCTTTTCTTTTTACAAATGTTTTCCATTTTCAAAAAAATAAAAAATGTAAAGAGGGTATGTCATAAAAGAAAAATAAAAGGACAAAAAGAATAAAAAAGGTCAAAAAAGATGAAAAATATGAACCCCAAGAAAGAAAAGACCATGAAAGTGTGCAAGTCAAAATGCCACTACTATTTACTTTTTTTACAAAATAAATGATTGTGTGCAGTTTGTAACCTATGCCACAATCCATGATAGTCAAAATGTTTAAACTTAGCTATTTCATGTTTTCAATTTCATGCTTATAGTTAGAGAATGAAAATATGACCAAATAGTGTAATCTTGGCAGATAATTAGATTAGGGAGAGTGAATAAAAGGAGCTCAATTGTTTAATCTGAGCCCTTGGATGTAATAAGGTTAGAATTAGTTAGATTACTATTTCAAAAGAAAAGAAAAATGTTTTGATAAGGGTTTTCCAGCTTAAGTGCACCCTAATAAATAAAAGAAAAAATGGTAGGATGAATAGATGGGTAAGTAGTAGGAAGGTTGCAGAAATGTGATGATTGTTAGAAAAAACACATTTATCACCATCATCATGAAAATTCCAAGTATTAACGAGAAATTGGACATGCATCAAGTCCACAAAGTCAATTGATTAATTTCCCTCACTCGTTACACCTTTCACTTAACTAATTTCCAATGAAAAGTCTTAAGTACCCAAAATCTTAAGTCAAAGGGGCTCGAAGCATTTCTCTGACTTCTGGAGGGATCAGACCCTCAGCCCAATGACTTATAGATCTTAAGTACTAAAATCCCTTCATAAACATTCACCCCCTTCAACTCATTCATTTTCCCCTAATAAACCCCTTTTCCTAAGGATAAAACCTTATTGTCCTAGGAAAAGTGATCACCCCCATGGATATCCCTTTTTATGGAAAAAACCACAAAATGCACTTAGCCTAAGTTATAATGTTTTTTTTGTGAAAAGAAAATAAGTTTCAAATACATATTATACTTAGCGCTAATCTTTTTTTTTCAATGTTCATATTAACTTCTAATTTTAATTATATTTATCAATTCCCGAAAAGACCCTTTCCCATATAGTTATATTAATCCCTTTTAATTTAATATCTCTAGCCCGGTTTAAATATAAACTATACTTTGCCCCTAACCCACCTTAATCCATCATTTAATTAAATCCCACTGTGCTTAAACATTATCTAGGCCCCTCCATTACCCTTCGTATAACTCCCACGCCCGATGCATTAATCTCACCCTAATCCCATATTAAATCCAAAACCACCGAGTTAATTGCCGCCCGGGTCCCCCCACTACCATTCGTGCATTTTCATCGACCGATCGCCACCCGATCTTCCCCCTTCAAATCCAACGATCCACGTTGATTTCGCACGGGCCCGAAACCCGAACTTTACCCGCCTGAAATGGGATGTTTTCCCTTGAGCCCCCGATGCGACGTGGCGCCCGATGAGTGGAATCGGGTAGCCTCCCCCCAAAACCACCCAACGCTCATAATCACTGCGAAAAAACCTGCTTATCGCCCCTCCGATAAATGCCAAAAGTACCACTATTCCCCAAACACCCGCAAAATTGTTGACTTTGTTAATAAGGCCAAAAACCTCGAAATCATTTCTTTTATTGTGATTTCAACTGAAGCTACCATGCATACACCTACGTGACAACGAACCTATCAACCTACGTCCATTTTCCAACTTGAAGGCACCATAGAACACTCAGTTCACCTTCCAGCCCACGCAGAACTTTTTGACCGTGCACAATGGCCCGTCAACTTGTTCAGAGCCAATTTTCCCCAAATTCCAGGGATTTAACCCAAAATTTACTGGAAACCTTGTCTAAATTTGAACCAGTTACTCAATTTCTGAAATTAAAGTAAAAATTAATTAAAAGAAGTTCACAGTAACCCAAAACTACTCTGCACTAAAACCCTGTTGCATTCAAGAACTGAAAAACCCTTCCCCCATTCTCAAAACCACAAGAACTGAGAATGGCCGCTCCAATTGCCATGGATATCCGACCAGTCTTAACTCCCCATCTGGACTTAGATCACCTTACCCTTGCTGATAAAGACTTCCAAATCAAGGACACCGTTGTCCTTGAATCTCCTATCAAATTGTACTGCCAATACAGGGACTAATACCTAAACCAAGCCGATAAAATAGGTCTTTGGGAGTTTAATTTTCCCAAGTATCAATTCCCTAAGGTGCACATCTTTCTAGAGATTTTCCATTATTGCCATGCAAACTATATTCCCAATCAAACAACAGTGATGTCCCCTGACCACACCATACTTTTCACCATCACTACAGAGTTAATTAATGAAATGCTGCAACTACAACCAGCGCAGAACTTAACCCATATTTCAATTGGAGACCTACTAGACAAATTTCCCAAGCTTACTACTGCCAAGATTGCTAAAATGCTTCAGACCTTAATCAAAGAGGGAAAGCATGTCCCAACATAACCTCCTCCATATGTGGCTACTATATTTTCCCCATTTGGTCAGGATATAGTAGCAATGATTTCTTTTGTTTTAGGCTATACCACTAGTGAGTACATAGATGAAATCATTTTAGCCTTCATGTCCATTTTTACTCTAGGACAACCCCCTGCTGTCATGTATGATTATGCCAAGTACATAGCTGATAGGATGCATGAACAATTTTTGAGAATGAGTAATGAAAGAGTGTTTAAGTATTCTTCAGTTTTGTACCACATCCTCTTATACTATCAAGTTGATAAGTTCCCATTCACTCTCCAAAAGTTTGACACTAAAGGTCATCCTAGGTCAGTAATTTTTTGGACTCCTTTGATACATAAGCATGATTCCCCATATCCATATACATATTTCATTGATCTTTTTGTATATCCAGTAGTGACCATGCTGCTAGGAAGTCCTCCTCCAAGAATCAGTTCAGATATTAGGAGGATCCTGCAGCTGTCAAAACAACACAAAGTGGGAGATTGGTACTTGTACCAAAATCACACAGAAATTAGGATCTATGGCTATGATTTGGCCCCATATAAACTGCCCAGATACCTCCCAATGAGGTTATTTTCTCTGGAGTACTACAGGCAGATAATCAACTCAGATGAGGTACATTTTGTTAAAGCCAAAAAGAAGGCCTAGCTCAGAATCAAAGATCAACTAGGCCCCTTTGTATGCAATAGCAGAGAAGCTGGAAGAGAAGCAGAAGAAATCCTTCAGAGACTCAAACTAAAACAAAGCTTCATGTGGAGATATGATCCTTGTGACTTCATCTACAACAGAAGACAGAAAAATAAGATGACTCCCTACATTCACCATCGAATCCCTGAAATAGAGAAATATGCAAATCAGTTGGAATGGGTGGAGAATACTCTAGTGGATAGAGATAGCACTGAAGTTGTTGTTGAAAATGCACTAATTGATTTAGAGAAAAGGCTTGATGAAGGTTCTTTCCTGCAGGTGCCAGGAGAATCTCAAGCACAAGGAGAATCACAGGTACACAATGAACAACACACAGAAGAAGAATCCCAGGTACAAGAAGAATCAAAGCAGCCATACATATCAGAAGAATTAGGTCAAACAGGTACACATCAGCCCAATATGAGTACTCCCCCTAACTTGCAAACTCCTCTAAATGAGGAAATAAGCCTCAAAAGGAATAGGGAGGAGGCCACTACATCAGGCAGAGCAACCATACAAACATATGCAGAAACCAGCCTAGTCAAAAGGCATAGGTTAAATCCTGTCTTTGAGCAGGAATTCATAGAAGAGACAGCAGGGGCCACCAGCACAGAGAAAGAAAGAAGTAGGTCTGATACTCCTTCTGGAGGCACACCAGAACCTTCCACATCTCATACTTAGATGTTGGAGAGGCAACAAAGTGTTGAAGTGTCCTCATTTAGGATGCCAGCAGACAAAGATCAAGATATCAGAGAAAGGTACAAGGACATCAAAGCCAGGAATGAGAGGCTAAAGGCCCAAACTTATGCAAAGTACCTCAAGATGGCACCTACCAACCAGAAAAGTTTGATGTTAGCGTATGATGTGAAAGAAGGAAAATGCAAATGACATTCATGAAACCCACTGCTCAACAACCAAAATCAACAATTGACTTCCAGACGATAGATTTTGAAGTGTAGGAAAAGGACATACATCCTATTGACTAGATTGAGTTGCACAGATAGACAGGGGAGATGATTTACTCCACCTTGACAGGGAAAGCCATCGTAGCCCACCAATTGCAGAACTCCCTGAATAATATATCATCTTAGTTCCAATTGGAGAAGGCCTCTTCACAGGCAAAAGACACCAGAATCAAGTCCTTAGAGGACTTAATCATTGAGTTGGGACATGATCCCAAAGATGTAAAGGCCACTGAAAAGTTGATAAAAAAGAAGAATGATGACATAGATTCTTTGAAGAAGAAACTCAAAATTCCACCATTGCATCATGCACAAACAACAGAAGTATTGGAAACATAAAAAGGATAAGAAGAGCTTATGGACTTGGTCCTCAAGCTAAATGACTAGTTGAAAGAAATAGATAAAGAATTGGACACATTGATTCAGTCCAAACAGAGTGAATTGGCCACTACCTCCACAGCTGCCATTCCAACAATAACAACTGTAGTCCCTTCAACATTGGCAACCTCTTTAGCACTAACAGCTCCACCTGCTACAACACTTCCAATCACAACAGAATTTACAATAGCAGGTACCTCAACAGAAAAGACAACAAAGTTTGTGAAATCCATGGAGGAAATGTGCATTTAGGAAATAGATCTAAAAAAGCTTAAGGAGAAAGTGGCAAGCCTTGAAACTGACTGTAAACTTGCCCAAATACAGCAGAAAGAAAAAGCACAGAAAGCCCTAAGGATGGGTGAGAAGATTAAGTTCCTAGAGAAGGATCTAACATTACAAAAGCCACTAGGACAAAATAAGTAGATGCTCTGGGCCAATATCATTGACTCTGTCAATGATATTTGGCCATTAATTCAGGTAGTATTCGAGCAAACAAAATTGCTGAAAGTGGCCACCGAAGCGATACAAAAGTTAAAGGAAGACCTAGGAGACTAGCCTGAGGATGCTAACAACCTCATACAATTCTTGAACATCAAGAACAGGGATGAACTAAATGAACTTGATGTGGACGACAGAACTAAAGCCATCATTAAAATAAAAAATGTTCTTTCTAAAAGAAACCTTATGCTTAAAATAGAGGAAAAATGCCATAACATGCAGGTTGGTATTGACAGATTCATGGCAAAGTTTCGAATTTTGAGGGATAAAGGCCTTCCCAGTCCCATGGTAATCAATGAATAACTTATGACCCAAATGAACTATGTTGACAGATTAAATAAATTGTCCAAGGAACATGCAAGCACTTCAGGGTTCAAAGCATTACCAACATGGAAAGTATTATATGATACTTTAGAAAATCTATTCTTCCTAGAGCATGAGGTGAAACATCTATTTGTCACCAAGCCAAAATTTGCCAAATACACTGAGGTAGACGAGATATATAGAAGGATGCTCAAGGTAAAGTTACTTGAAGATGAATGGTGGGAAAAAATGACAGATTTACTATAAGTTACCACAATAAATCTGAAGGCAGGTGAAAGGATAGATAAATAAGGTCAAATAGTAACAGGTTAAAGATATCAGTCAAAGGTTAAAGACAAAGATGATTCCAACATACACATGTTAGCTAGCCTAAAAGAGCTCAAATTCGAACTGCAAACAACCAGCACTATCACAATAAAAGGGACAACATGATGCAATTTTCCATCTGTCTCTATCTTCATGCTTAAAGATATTTTGATTTCCTAGATTAATTCTCAAACTGTTATGAGATATTTTGTAAATATTTTTTGTATAAATACTTCACATTTCGAAGTATTTAGGGTGGATTCAAAGACATTTCTATAGACATTTTCCTATCAAGTTAAAGTGCTATTGTATCAAGACTGGATTGGCTTGTTGGATCAAGGAATAAAGTAAAGACATTTCACAGGATTCTTGTGTAAAGCGGAAATCAAATAAGTATTCTCTCTCTCATATGTATTATCATTTCTCTTTATGTTTATTAATAATCATATGTATTTCTATGGAATCTGAATGGTAAACTAGGAATGATATATCAGAACTGGCTTTAATGCTCTCTGTCTTGACTGTTTACATTCTTAATGTTTTCTGCTAAACTATCTTAGTTAGGGAATTCTTAAATACTCCCTTACTTCCATAGTTTCTCCCTCGGTCTATATTAAAGGGTTCTTAGTTTCCATTTGCTCATGATCACCTCCTGCTCTTCATCTTGATCCCGGTTTAAGGATTCTTCATTGCCCTTTCACCTTGGTTATGACTATCTCATCCATTGAACCTGAAGATTTGCCTTTTTCTTTGGTAGCCTACCCTGTGAACACTCCTAAATTTAGTGATTTGGTCCAGTTAAACCATCCTTTGATTGAGTCCATAGCCCAATGGCTTGAAGGCCTTGCTCCATCCATATGTTCCTAGAATTCCACCACCCAACCAAATTCAAAACATTATGAACACTAAGAACTAGCTTAAAATCCCACCCAAAACAAAGTTAAATTATAAAGAGAGAGCCCTCTCTAGACTTAGGTTGGCTAGAACCTGAGTCTAAAAGATTAGGTTTATGGTTACCTCGGATTATTCCTTCTTTTGATAATTTCTAGGGAAGACTTCTGAGTGATAACACAATCGACTTATACCATGCTATTTAATATTTTATATATTCCTTCGCATCCTTGGCCTGTGACATAAAGACGCAACAGGTTACCTTACATTTTCTATGCTAACACTCCTAAACAATAATAAAGTATGCCCAAATCTGTCATTTCAAATTATCTATGCATCTCACCTTTAGGTTTTTCAATTATCAAAGTTGTTACCTATATTGTTGAGATCATCAACAATCGAGGCCACAATTACAATATCTGTTAGATTTTTATCCGTGTTTCACTAAAGGTGTTTTTCCTTCAGCAGCACTACAATACATTGTAGTTTCCATTTAGCAGAGAAGTGTACCCAGTAGCAGCCTTGGTCTGTGTGCGAATGGGTTGAATTCAAAATAGACTTTATCTATTATTTTGAAGGTGTTTCTCCTTCAATAGTACTTCATCTCAGTATATCCTTTCAATCTAAACCTTCAACAAATGAATACAACCTTGGGGTATATGCTATAGATTCCAGTTTTGCTGTGAGGGTATAGCAACGATGAAAGAATCGCGTCGATTTTAGGCATCTTATTGTTGTTGTATGAAAGCATTCTTGTCTAGTGTTTTCCAAACTTATATAGAGCCGTATTTATTATACTTTCATAGTTTGACTTAGATGCTCACTTTTCTTAATTTAGGTGTTTTGCTTAGTACTATTTTATGCACAGGTTTATCTTTAAGAAAAGTGCATAGTAGAAAAGGGTTCTATATTTTGAGCAGGGGACACTCTTCTAATAGGAGGTACTCTATTCTAGGGAGCTTTTGTCATGCATGTTAGGTTATTTATCCTAGATAGAGTTCCAAGTCCTTGCCTCCTTGACAAAGTCCCTGCCAGACAAGACACCAGTGGATAGGGTTCCAAGTCCCTAAATTTTCCAAATGCCCACCTGTCCCTAGCTATCTAGCCTAAAATCCTTTACATTCCAGTAATCTCTTGGTTGTGATTTCATAGAGAGAGCCCTCTCTAGTTTGTTAGGGATAGCTACCAAACTAAAAGCTTGGTCTATGGTTACCTCCATCGATCTCTTCATCAGCCTGGAACATTATGGAGGATAACCGAGGGCATGACAACTAGGGAGTGCCAAGGTGTTCTATTGAATGTAAGGTTCCCAAGTCATGGAAAAATGCAATACTAGTTGTGAGGTCATGACTGCCAAGGTTTTTTAGGGAATGCTAGGGCATGCTATGATGTGCCAGATAGTACGAAGACATGTCAAACAAGCTAAGATGTGCCAAGTGTTAAGGCATGCCAAGGTGTACAAGGGTTCCAAGTCCATGCCTCCTCTTCTTCCATATGATATCCACTTATGACATTTACTTTGCAATATTTGGTGCATTTGATAGTTATAGGTCATTTATAGGTTATAAATGTCTTCAGAGTTTCACTTCTAATTGAGTATTCAACTGAACATATTGATTCTCTTATACATAACTATTTTTTCCTCCACGCAATTTTCACAACTTCAATAACCATTAGGTAGGGACCTACATCTTTGATGTTGCTTTTCTTGTTTAGTAAAATATTACTGAGAATTTAATTTATTGAAAGTTTTAGAATTTACAATTTATAAAGTTTCAAGGTCTAATTTTAAAAAATATAATTCTTTAAACGGTGCTAGCTCAATGGAAGAGCACTTGCTTTACAAGCAGGAGGTTGGTGGTTCGATTCCATCGTGCCCTGACATCCATATGGAACTGTGACGATCAATTTTTGGCGATGGAGGCTCTTTTTACTATCACCAATGAGCTTTGGTGACATTTTTCGACCCTTGTTGGGTTGTGTTATATTCTTTCCACGACTAGCCCACATAGTTCACTGGGGGGTTAGAAGGGGGGTGAAGCCCCCCTTTTGTTCCGTCAATTGCGTAGCGGGGGGGGTCATAGTGGGTTTGAGGGGTGCAGGTAACCCCACTCTATGGGTTCTTGGACCTTATATTAGGTTGGGCGGACCTACCTATGGTTTTATGCATGATTTTTCGCACATGGTTTTGGACACGATGGTTTTCGGTCCATGGTTTTTGGACGCAATGGTTTTCAGTCCATGGTATTGGATGCTTCAGCATGTATAAATATGTATTGTAACATTGAAAGGAACATAATGAAAAATCAAGCTGTTAGTCCTGATTTTGGGATCCAGGGGAAATCTTTGTGTATATGTGTTTTGTGTGTTATGTTATCGCATTGTTTATTTTATGTGTTTTAGAATTCGTATGCAAGTAATTTGTGTATGGGGTTAAAACCTACATTTGGTACCAGAGTTGTTTTGGATTCAAGGGGATGCCTTTGTTGCTGAGGGTTTTCACTTGGGCCTATGGTAGACCCTGTTTAGTGGGAGATATGCGAGATCGATTCTGGTGGTGAAAGAAGATGGCGAGCAGTGGAAATATAGAGATCGAGAAATTTAATGGTCAGAGTTTTGAGTTCTGGAAACTCAAGATGGAGGATCTGTTGGTGGATAAAGATCAGTGGATCGTGGTAGATCCGGGTACTAAACAAACGGGAGTGTCCGATGAAGAATGTAAGAAGTTGGATCAGAAGGCAAAGAGCACAATACGGTTGTGTGTCTCAGATTCAGTATTGTTGAATGTATCAGGGGAAGCTACGATGAAGGCTTTGTGGACAAGTTATGGACTTTGTACCAATTTAAGTCTCTGGTGAATAAACTATTCCTGCAAAAAACGCTGTATAACCTGAGGATGAAAGATGGAGACTTGGTGACAGAGCATCTGAACGCATTTAATATTGTGGTAAGTCAGTTATTATATGTTGATATTAAAATTTCAGATGAAGATAAGTGCATCAGTTTGTTGTGTTCTCTACCAGATTCGTGGGATAGTCTGGTTATTGCATTAGGTAGCAATACAACTGCCTTGCAGTTTGATGAAATAGTCTCATCCTTGCTGACGGAGGAGATGAGATGGAAAAATATGGAGAGCCAGAATGGTGATGCCTTGTCTATACGAGGACGTTCCCAGAACAAAAACAAAAATAAGTCATCCAGTGGGAGATCTAAATCTAGAGGGAGATCTAAATCTCTAGGAAAACTTGTAAAGGTGGTGTGCTGGAAATGCGGAAAGGAAGGGCACTACAAAAGGGACTGTAAATCTAAAGCTCCTAACAAAGGAAAGGAGTCTAATGATGCTCCTTTTGCAAAGGTGAAAACCACCTCAGATGAAGGTGGGGATGTGTACTTGGCTTCTTCAAGTACACATGCAGATCATGAGGCATGGTTGATTGACTTAGGTGCATCCTTTCACTTCACTCCCCATAGAGAGTGTTTCTACGAGTATGAGAAATACGATGGTGGTGATGTCTTCTTAGGGAATGATAGAAAGGCTAGAATCATTGGTCGTAGAAAAGTAAAGAAGTTGCAAGGTGGAAGGGTTAGAATACTTCCGGGTGTTCTGCATATTCCTACATTAGCCAGAACTTTGATTTCTGTAAGCAAGCTGGATGATGCAGGTGTAAAAACAGTGTTTGAGAAGGATACCTGCAAGATGGTTCGGGGAGCACTGGTATTGATGCGGGGAGTTCAGATTGGAACTCTGTACAAGCTACAAGGTAGCACTATTATTGATGGGTGCAACAGTTCTGTGGTTCCTAAAAGTGGAGTAGAAAATCTAGTGGTCTCTGGAGAGAAGACCATGTTGTGGCATCAAAGGCTTGGACATATTGGAGAGAAGGGCCTTCAAATACTTCATGGTAAAGGTATGGTAGAAGGTATGAGTAATAATTATTTGGATTTTGATTTGTGTGAAAATTGTGTATTTGGGAAGCAGAATCGGGTGAGTTTCCCCTCTGGTGGTAAGAGGGTGAAACAGATATTAGAAATTGTGCATAGTGATGTGTTTGGACCTGTGGAGGTTCCATCACTGGGTAAGTCTGTGTACTATGTATCATTTATAGATGACTTCTCAAGGAATACATGGATATATTTCCTTAAGAAGAAATCTGAAGTCTTTGACAGGTTTACAGAATTTAAGGCTCTGGTGGAAAACTAGACATAGAAGAAGATAAAGGTGTTGAGGACAGATAACGATGGAGAGTTTTGCAGTAAGGAATTTGAAGAATTATGTAAGAAGTGTGGTATAGCACGAAAGAAGACTACTCCATACACACCTGAGCAAAATGGAGTTGCAGAAGGAATGAACAAGACGTTGATGGAAAGGGCAAGAAGCATGCTCAGTGGTGCCAGGTTAGGACAGGAATTCTAGGCAGAGGTGGTGGAGACAACATGCTACTTGGTCAATAGATCACCTTCATCAGCATTGGAGGATAAGACTCCACAAGAGGTATGGACTGGTAAGAAACCCTCTCTTTCACATCTGAGGGTATTTGGATGTGATGCATATGTACATGTTCCAAAGGAGAAACAAACCAAGTTGGATAGTAAATCTGAAAAGTGCATCTTTATTGGGTATAAGGATGGTTTAAGGGGTTATAAGATTAGGAACCCAGTAACAAGGAAGGTTGTGTATAGCCGAGATGTGGTGTTCAGAGAGGTAAAAGATGTTATTAAACATTAAGTCCAACCAAAGGAACCTAACAAGATAGAGTTTGAGCTTAAGGAGGAAGAATCGGACTCTACAACAGAGGAGGAATCAGAAGATGAAGAGCCACAAACTCCGGGTGTGAGAAGATCAGTTCGAGAAAGAAGGTAGCTAGAAAGGTATAGTCCATCTGCTTTCTGTTCAAATTTTTCTTTATCTATTATTGACGATGATCCCAGAACTGTGAAGGAAGCAGTAGATTCAGAGGATGGAAAACTCTGGAAAGAGGCCATGGTTGATGAAATGGCATCTTTGCACAAAAATGAGGCTTGGGATCTGGTGGAGTTGCCGGCTGGAAGGAAACCCATTGGCAGCAAATGGGTGTTCAAGAAGAAGACAAATGCAGAAGGAAAGGTGGAGAAATACAAAGCTCAGTTGGTAGCAAAAGTTTATTCCTAGGTGCTGGGAATTGATTTTGGTGATATTTCTTCTCCTGTTTCCAAGGTAACTTCTATTAGATTACTTTTATCTATTGCTGTTGCTTTTGATTTTGAGGTAGAACAGATGGATGTGAAGACAACATTTCTTCACGAGGATATGGAAGAGGAGATCTACATGAGGCAACTTGAAGGTTTTGCGGTGAAGGGTAAGAAAGAGCTGGTACGCAAGTTAAAGAAGTCTCTGTATGGGTTAAAACAGTTACCAAGGATGTGGTATCAGAAATTTGATACATTTATACAGGGACTTGGCTTCACCAGAAGCAAAGCGGATCACTGTGTGTATTTTAAATTAATTTGTGACCCTGTTATTTATCTGGTCTTGTATATGGATGATATGTTGCTGGTTGGAAATGACAAAGAAATTATCTAGGATTTGAAGACCCAATTGTCCTCCAAATTTAACATGAAAGATATTGGTGCTGCAAACTATATTTTGGGCATGTAAATTAAAAGAGACCGTGAATAGAGGAAGCTCTGGTTAAACTAGAGGAAGTATGTCGAGACAATACTGCAGAGGTTTAATATGCAAGATAGTAAACCAGTGAAGGTTCTTATTCTTGTAGGTGTGAGGTTATCTGCTAAACAGTGTCCCTAGTCCAAGAAGAGGAAGAGGACATGTCCCGTGTTCCATATGCAAGTGCAGTTAGTATCTTGATGTATGCAATGGTTTGTACTAGACCAGACATTGCACATGTAGTGGGAGTATTGAGCAGGTTTATGTCAAAACCAGGGAAGGAGCACTAGACAGCAGTGAAGTGGGTTTTCAGGTATTTGCATGGCACTAGTGATTATGGTTTGTGCTACCAAGGAAGACCAGGATTGGACAGAGTTTTGGATATTCGTGGCTTTGTTGATGCAGACTGGGTTGGAGATCTGGATCAAAGAAGATCTACAAGCGGGTATGTGTTTAACCTATTTGGAGGTGTAGTCAGTTGGATGAGTAAGAAACAATCTGTAGTGGCGTTATCAACTACAAAGGCAGAATACATGGCAGCCACTCATGCAAGCAAGGAAGAAGTTTGGTTGCAGAGATTGTGTTCAAGTATGGGGTTAGTATAGGGAGCTATAAGGATAGACTGTGATAGCCAAAGTACAATTTTCTTGGCAAAGAACCTTGCATATCATTCAAAGACAAAGCACATTGATGTTCAGTATCACTTTGTGAGGGATATGATAGAAGAAAAAAAGGTGTTACTGGTGAAGGTGGACACTTTGAAGAATACTATAGATGTATTGGCAAAATCTATGAGTTCTGAGAAGTTCTCTTGGTGTAGAGAAAATTTGGGCATTGCAGGGCTGGGTAAATGACTAAGCTCTCTTGTGGCCCCCTATGGAAAGAAAACAACAAGTGGGAGAATGTTGGGTTGTGTTATATTCTTTCCATGACTAGCCCACGTAGTTGATTGGGGGGTTAGAAGGGGGGCGGAGCCCCCCCTTCGTTGCGCCGATTGTGTAGCGGGGGGTGGTCACAATGAGTTTGAGGGGTGCAGGTAACCCCACTCTATGGGTTCTTGGACCCTATATTAGGTTGGGCCGATCTACCTATGGTTTTGTGCATGATTTTTCACACATGGTTTTGGACGCGATGGTTTTCGGTCCATGGTTTTTAGGCGCGATGGTTTTCGGTCCATGGTATTGGATGCTTCGGCATGTATAAATATGTATTGTAACATTGAAAGGAACATAATGAAAAATCAAGCTGGTAGTCCCAGTTTTGGGATCCAGGGGAAAATCTCTGTGTATATGTGTTTTATGTGTTATGCTCTCGCATTTTTTATTTTATGTGTTTTAGAATTCGTATGCAGGTAATTTCTGTATGGGATTAAAACCTACAACCCTCACCAAAAATATGAAATGGTGACAGTCAACGAGTGCCACCATATATATGCATCAATAGTGACGACCCTCAAAGGTTCGTAACCATAAATCATTGTTGTTAATATGAAATGGTGACGGTCGTTTTCCGTCATTATAGTCATTATTCGTGAAGGACAATGAATGTCACAACAACACCTATACTTCTAGCAATGAGGCTTTTGGTGATGGTCATTGAACATCACCATATATATGCACCAATAGTGACAACCATTAAAGATCCATCACAATAAATCATTATTGTTCATATGAAATGGTGATGATCACTATCCGTCATTATAGTCAATATTCGTGATGGACCTTGAATGTCATGATAGCACCTATACTTTTGGTGACGCCACCTTTGGTGACGTTTAGTTTTTGGTGACCGAGGCTATGGTCCATCACCATTTCTCATATGCAATGGTGACATTCACTATCCATCATTATAAATCATTATTGGTGACGAATTTTGAATGTCACTTAGTGTTTCTTTCTCTTGATCTGTCACTTAGTGTTTCTTCTTCATAGCTTGACTCACTGTTTCTTGCCATGGTGCTTGGTGCTTGTCTTAGGGAAGTGATGTGATGATAATATGGTGGAAAATGGTAATGAGGGAGGACAAGGGAGATGAGTATGAAGAGATTTTACTAATGGGAAATGGAGTTTGGGAAATGAAGGGATAGGTTTTGGGAAACTAGGGTTTTGTGAGGGATTTAGGGTTTGATGAAGGGAATGAGTTGTCTTAGGGGAGTGGGATATGGAAAATGGGATTAATGGATTGATTTAGGGCAATGTAAGATAGAAAAGGGAAAAATGATGTTGGTTGTAGTTATGGAGTGAAAGTTGTACAATGAAATGGAAAATAATGAAGACAAGCTAGGGTTTGCTTTTCAAAATGCAAAACTCATGAAGAACATATGCAGAAGATCAAATTCAACTCAAATTCAATGAGGACTTGTAGAAGAGAAATGCAGTGTTTTTGAGGGTTATTGAGTGATTTGGAATGTTTTGGCAACTTCTGGACTAATGCGCAGCGCACTAGGCCCAATGCGCAACGCCCTCCTGATGCGCAGTGCCAGTGTAAATTAACACTGGCAGAAAGTCACTGATGCACAACGCCAGTCTGATGCGTAGCGCACTGCCTCTGATGCGCAGCGCCAGGCAAATTTTCTTGGAAAATAGGGTTTTTGACTTCCTTAGCTCAATTTGCCTCCAAATCGTTATTTTTTGCTCTCCAAGGGTATTTTGCACAATAAAATGATGAATAACACTCCTTTCACTTTATATATGGATGGCTTTTAATTTTTTACTTATCCCAAACCCACTTTTCTAATGTCAAAGTCACTTTTGATCATAAGCTCTGTTTTTTCATTTGAATTGACCTTTCTTGATCATTTGGTAAACTGATGCATTGATGCTTTTGCTTTTGTCTACAGTGGCTGGAGTTGGCAAGGTGAGAAAGAGTAGCAGATGGAACTTATTACATATAAAAAACACTTTAAATTACATAAAATTTGTATATAAAATAAAAAACCCTGTTTTCACCCCAAAACAGAGTTTTGAGGTAAAAACCATTTATTGAGCATATCATTAATGAATTTTTGATCTTATGGACTTATAAAACTTCCTCATGTGCCTGCTGACCTTTTATTGAGTTTTAGATGATCATGGTGGCAAACCCTAGACCTAATGAGACTAAAACCATAGAACTGATTTTGGTAAATGGAATGAAATAAAATGACAGTAAATGACCTGAACATGTGAAAACAGGCTAGCAGGTAAATGCCATGAGGGAAATTTGACAATGAACCACTACCATCAGTTGATCCATGACCTAATGGAATGCAACTGATCGGATGGGACACCTAATATGCATGCAAAAAGATAAATTTGATCACTGATGGAGGGATGAGGATACCGACACTAACAAAACCAACGTATAGATAAAAAACCTTTGATAAAAAATAATTCTTTGTCTTAAATCTGAGTGTGATGCATTAAGCAGTAAAAAGATGCAGCAAGAAAAAAAAATAAACACACATAAGCAATACACATGAACACCAGGTTTCTTCAGATGGAAACCCAATGTGGGGAAAAACCACTGCTGCTTTCGTCTTAGTCTTCAATCTTCTTATTATAAAAATTGTTTACAAGTTCTGTACTAGTGTAGACTTTTTCCAGTACGTAGGCATCTACCTCCTGAAGGCTAAAACCTTCTCTCGTTCTCTAGATTCTATTGGAAGGGAGCTCCAACCCTCTAGCTCTTGTACTGGCTGATATGTTTACCAGTATGTAGGTGCCGACCTACAGAAGGCTATTACGTTCACTCTTCCTCCAGGGACCACATTTCATAGATTTTCAAACTGGATACTCCTGATACACAAAAGCACAATATGTAGGCCACATTTCGTTAAATTTCCATACTCAACCCATCAATAACATTGAAGCTCAAAATCAATCACCACTACAATAAAATCTGCAACAATAAGCCAATCTGAACAATTAGATCACTGTCACCAGAACACAAAGCTGGACCCAGAACATTGCATCAACAACTAGAACCAAATGCAACCTCAAGATTCATATGTCAGAATGTATACGCTACTTTAGTGAAGCCAACCTGCATGTATACGCTACTTTATTTAACCCAACCTACGTATACCTCTAAAGGTACTGAATCATAAAACCTTTGAACCATAAACCGTACCAACCAATGACATTCTGAAGATATACTATCATATTACAGAGTTCTAAATAGATAGCAACAAAGATCACCCTTCTCACTCAATCAATCAATCAACCAGAATCAATCTCCTTATACAATCAGTTTTACTTTCAGATCTAATGAAGACACCATTGAATAACAACAGTAAAACAACATCAATGATCAGATTGATCAGTCATATCTGAACAATAAGATTTTCTTCTGCATACACTACTTGGAAGTGCCAAACCAGCGTGTATACGCGCCTTCACCAAGGCAAACTAGCGTATAGATATGCAAATAATAACTTATAACTTCACAACTATTTCAGACTTCAGACATACCCAAATCATAACATTTACAGGACAAAACATGCATCAACATTCAGATCTAGCCCATCCATTATTAAATCATACATTAATAAGTCATTTCAGGTCTCATGATCCTGATCCAACATTGTATCCAAAGGTGCACAAAATATTTCAGATCATATCATAACCATAGCCCTTACAACATAAAATATACTTTAGATAGAAGTATTCATGAAAATCCCTTTCACTTGCACACTTAGCCCTTTGATCTTCTCCTCCTTATATAATTTTAGCCTTTCTCAATACCTCGGACCAAAACAACACTTAGAACCTGTGGTATTCTTAGACGGGATCAAGTAACCATTATTCCACTCAATATTGTGGGCTAATACCATGGTATGGACCCTTGTTATTCATTAACCTTAATTTCCCATCCCATACACATTTTTCCTCTTCTGAAAGTGCATGCATACGTATACGTGCCTTTTGTTCTATGAACCCACTTGTATACACTATTTGGACTAGGTGAACTAGTGTATACAACTTAAAACATTATTTTTCTTCAATTTCTTGATTCTGATATGTAGTCCTTTGTCCCATCATCCTGTTCTTCTGTACCATTACCATGTTACCTCTGAATTGACCTGTTACAATGCGAGTTTCCCTTTATCAAATCTGAACTGACCTATGAGTGGGTTCCCATCAAGGACAACACTTGTAATACAATTCCAACACACATACAAATGGTACACATTGCATATTTATATTTAGAACAAAATCAGTTTGTGTTGTATTAATGGCTTTGTTCTTGTAAGTCAGTTGACACTTGGACAATTTTTGCAGAAGAATTGGTAGCACATTATGATGATACAAAGAGAAATACCTTCTTTAGCAAATTGATAAATCTCAAACAAAAGGGTTCAATGGAAAAGAACATTGAGGGTTTCTGAATATTAAATATTAAGGTAAGTCATATTCCAAAGGAGCATATGATTGATGTATTCATAGGGAATTTAAAGGATAACATCCAACATGAGGTTCGCCTTTGGGTATATGATTCAATGGAGAAATCATTCGAAGTGGAAAGGAAAATTGAAAGATAAATTATGGCAATAAGGAAGTCTATCGCTCACAACTATAAAGATGGAAGTGTTGTTGCTCCTAGCCTCCCACGACCTATAAGGTTGACACCACAACAACTAGAGGAAAAAAGAGAAAAAGGGCTTTGTTACAATTGTGATAGAAAATACTCTTAGGGTCATAAGAGTGCCAAGAAGAAATTATTTTACATAGATTTTAAATAGGAAGAAGAGAAGTAACAAGAACCATCAATAGAATATGATTTACACTAAGAACTAACCCTAGAGAAAGAAAAAATGAATCTGATCATATCTTGTAATGCATTGGTAGGAATTACTACTCCTCAAACTCTCAAGATAGATGGATATATCATGAAAAAAAGGGAAACCAACGATGATAATCAACTCTAATGGCATGGAAAATATTTTGAAGAAATAGCAATGAGGCATAATTGCACAATTATGCTCAATATATGTTCAAACATCGAAATCACCCATTTCTCTACATCTCCAAATATTATTAGATAATCATTCAAATATATTTGAGACTCCCAAATGCTTCCCACCTATTTGTAATCATGATCATCATGGGAGATTCTAGGAAGAGTTCCTCCAAACATCAATCCTTGCATATATCCCTATGCCCAAAAGAGTAAAATTGAACGTATGGTTGCAAAAATTCTAGATGCTTGTTTAACTCAAGCTAGTCAAAGTTCTTTCTCTGCTCAAGTAGTGTTAGTGCACAAGAAGGATAGATCATGGCGTATGTGTCTGGATTATAGGGAGCCAAACAAGCTCACAATAAAGATAAATTTCCCATTCCTGTCATTGATGAATTGTTGGATGAATTATAAGGAAAAATTTACTTCACCAATCTAGATCTTCATTCAAGATATTATCAAATTAGAATGAAGACAAAAGACATTCTGAAAACAACATTCAGAACTCATAAAGGTCATTATGAATTTTTGGTAATGCCTTTTGGCATTAATAATTCACCTTCCACTTTTCAAGGTTTGATGAATTCCATTTTCAAACCTTAGAAAATTTGTGTTAGTATTTTTTGATGATATACTAATGTACAACAAGCCTTTGAAGGATCATGTTCAACATGTTAGTAGGGTGCTCAAACTATTGGAGGAGAAACAATTATATGCAAAAACCTCCAAATGTTTCTTTGGAGTATAGGAGGTGGAATATTTGAGTCATATTCTATCTCATGAGGGTTTTAAGGTAGACCTTAACGAAATTAAAGACATCAAGGAATGGAAAATCCCCACAACCCTAAAGAATCTTCAAGTATTTCTTGGGTTGACAGGGTATTATTAGAAGTTTGTTAAAAATTATGGGAGAATAACAACGTCTCTAAAAACATATTGAAGAAAGATGCATTTTCTTGGACTCCAGAAGCAACTAAGGCCTTTGAACATATTAAAGAGGAAATGCGCCAATCACTGATCTTAGCTACACCAGATTTCACAAAAACATTTATTGTGGAATGTGATGCCTCAATAAATGGAATTGGTGTTGTTTTAATGCAAGAAGGAAGGCCCATTGCTTTTGAAATTCGTCTAGTCAAGGGAGAGTATTTACACAAACCTATTTATGAGAAGGAAATGTTGGCAATAATACATGCACTAAAGCAATGGTGACCTTACCTAATGGGATGACACTTCAAGGTAAAAATATATCATGATAGTCTTAAATACTTTTTGGAACAAATATTATCTTCAGAAGAGAATCAAAAATAGGTGACAAAGATATTGGGTTATGACTTTGAAATCATATACAAAAAGTGGAAGCAAAATGTCACGAATATATTGGGTTATGACTTTGAAATCATCAATGGATTTTACCACAAGTTTACCCAAGTCTAAAGGAAAGAGTGTCATCATGGTGGTAGTTGATAGGCTTACCAAGTATGCATACTTTTGTGCATTATCTTATCCTTTTAAATCCAATATAATTGCTATTGCATTTATGGAAATATTTCAAAAGCTACATGGAAACCCAAATATCATTGTAAGTGACAGAGATCCCATTTTCATTGGAAATTTCTGGATACAATTATTTTCTTGTCTTGGTACTCAATTAGCTCATATCTCATCTTATTATCCCCAATCTGATAGGGAAATTGAGATAGTGAACAAATGTTTGGAAGGATATCTTCGTTTCCTTGTGTCTAATAAACAAACTCAATGGGTCAAGTGGTTACCTCTGGTTGAACGGTGGTATAACACTTCCTTGCATATTGCAACAAAAATGACCCCATTTATGGTTCTTTATGGATATCAACCATCGTCCAACACATCATCTTTAAGATAAAATTTGAAGGTTCAATTAGAGGAAGATCACATTGAGCGTCAACAACAAGTTATCCAACTATTAAAGGATAACCTCACTTTGGCACAAAATCAAATGAAACAAAAAGAAAATCAACATCGTAGTGAAAGGAGTTTTGATGTAGGCACTGAGTATTTTTGTGACTACAACCATACAAAAAAATGTCCCTCAAGCAAGCAAAGAAGGATAATAAACTATCACCCAAGTGCTATGGTCCTTACAAGGTGTTGCAAAAGATTGGTACTATGTTATACAAATTTGAGTTGCTTGCATCTTCTCAAGTACACCCAGCTTTTCATTTTTAATGCTTAAACAAGGTTATCAGTGACAAGCTCCCAGTTCAAACAATATTGCTAGAACTTGACGAAGAAGGAAAAATCATATTGGAGCCTGAAGTAGTCACGGAAAAATGAAACTGACAACTACGAAATCGATCAATTCAAAGTATCTCATTAAGTGAAAGAAATTACCTGCTAAAGATTCCGCATGGGAGGATGAGAATTTTATACGTAAGTATCCAAAACTACTCAAGAATTAAGGACAACACTTTTTTTGAAGGAGAGGATGATCCAGATATCTTCAGCTACCAGAATTATCCAAGGTATTTTACTTTTGTGATGTTAGAAGAATTACATATGAAAGAGTATTGAACAACCACATGTTCATGCTTTAAGGAATATAAAAAATAAATACAACCATCAAATCAAACACAACATACATTGATAACAGAGTTCACCCAGTGTGGGTTCCGTCTCCGGGCCCTGGTGTCAAGAGTGGGGAGGTCGCTTCATTAATGCTGCAAAATGATGATGTACAATGTGGTATGTTCTTTGTCATTACAAGGATGAATACCCTCAACCAGAGTGGAATGTATCTCCACGATATGTTCTCAGGAACTCTCATTCATTTGGGAAAATTCCCCCAACAAGAGTGGCATGTCTCTCCATGAGACATTCTCCCTATAGGATATCTCACTCAAATGGGAATTCCTTCAGTAAGACAAGCTAAAAAATTCTCACAAGATGTGGCATACAAATATCCCTCAACATAATGGTAATCAAGGATCTCAATAAACAAAAATATCATGTCAGAAAATCAAAGAAAAGCATGACACAACAGCATCATATACCTCCACTTTTGGGGATTCTCTAAAAATTCAAAGCTCAGCTACTGAAACAGACATCACTGCTAAATTTTTGGCATGAAATCATGTCAAAATACTATAAAATTTTCCCCTTTCTGATACCATCAAATTTTGGACCCTCCGGCATCTTGAAGATTCCCCAAAGATTCATTCCTGAAGATGTCAAAAAAATATGTTGTTTGGATGAAGAGTCTGAGCACACCATTGCACTCCCTGCAAAATTTTGTGAAAAATGACTATAAAGTTGGTATCATTCTACCTTGGTAAAAATCAACCTCCAAGGAATCTTTAAGATTCCATAAGATTCTCCAAAGATTCTTTGTTGCTAGACACCTACATTTATGTTGCTCAGATAGAGATTCTGACTACACGGTTGGACTCTTAGAGAGAAAACATGCAAAAATGACTACAAGCTTGACAAATTCTGTCATTGGCACTTTTTTCCCTCTAAGGGAATCGTTTTGGCATCAATTCATTCCTCTACTTAGGGTTCCACACCCAGATTCGCTCATGGTTCCGCTCTTGGTTCTCCATGCTCCACCGGTCCCATTTGAATGGCAGGATGAGTTCATATATAATGTTTCAGGGCATATTAAACAACAAATGAGCCAATGACTCATTGGTAAGTCTCACTGGTTACTATGGGGGCAAGCCCAACCGGGTCGGGTGGGTTCAAACCCTGTCGGTTCTGACATTACCATTAAATGGCATATATAACATGTTGGTGGTTTCATTTTTCCATTTAAATATGGTCATATATATTGTATATAACATGTTTGTTGGTGGGGGTGGTAGCCCGCCACTCCTTATTATAATTTTTCTTGTTTTTCATTATAGCAAGCCCATTCAAAAATATTTGACCAGTTTTAAGGGTCATTAGGCAAATTAAGTAGGCAACAAATTTTCTTGTTCCATTGGCCAGATTCTGTGCATCAGGTCTCGGTCAATTTTTTGCCTCGTTAAGCCTAACACTTGGCCAAATTTGAACTTTGACCACAAATATCTTGAACATATGAACTTAGATTTTAGTGTCATTCGCACCATTGGAATCAGGGCAATGAGAACAATGATCCAGTTCTGGTTTCACTTCAATCTTAGGACTTTTAATTTTGAGTTATTTTGAGCCAATACTAAATTCTGAGCATGTCTAGAGCCCTCCTGGATCAAAGGGGCATGTTATTTCCCTATAATAGTAGTGTTAGACTCCTATATATAGAAAGGAGGTCTTACCATTTGTATAATCCAATAATTGTTCATTTATGTGATGTAAAGGAGGTTTCCCCCTCTAAGAGGATAATTCTCAAGTTGTTGATCTATCTTTTCTTCTATTTTGTGATCTAATTGCATAACAAAAGATTAGAAATTGACTACAATAATCATGAGTACATAGATAACTCCTTGAAGATTCAATATTTCAAGGGGGAAATTCCTATGAAATTGGCATATTTTCCCTTAGTTGAATAATTGTTCACCATCTTCTTGGATTAGTGCCTTATTCCTCCTGTGGCCTCATTTTTGGGCTTCTTTCTATTTCCTGGAGACCACCTTGAAATCCATCATTTGAACCCTAAGACTGGACTAAGTAGAACTCGCACCCAGTTGGTTTCTTACCTTGTTTTGAAGATATGTGCTATACAAAATCCTAGCTTGATGATATTGTATGTATTTCATAACTTTTCCAATCCATTATTTTACAAGGGAAATCAATCATGGGTCATCTAGATCCATATCTTGTGGTAGGGCTTCTGCTTCAACTTCTTTCGAAGGGGAGCTAACCATTTCCCATGGTAATGGATTTTGTTGATGCTCTTCAAGAAACTTTTGTTGGGGTATGTAGGATGTAATATAGGGTTATGGGATTTTTCTTCCACTGATTGCATCCTAGATTGAATGTAGTTTTGATCTAGATATTTCTTTGGAGAGGAGAGAGACCAAACCTATTTCTAGATCTAGGGATTTGGTCAGGATTTGAGCTAGCCTATGGACTCATATTTCTTCTTCTTTGGTGGACTTTTCTTGAATCATATTTCTCCTTCTAAGAATGGCGTTCTATAGTAAATTGCTTCGCCCTTGATCGGATAGTCTCTAGTAATATTCCCATATTCATGAAAATGCTGCATCTAATGGGGACATGTTCATAATCTAGAGACTGCTTCCAAATACTATCATGATAATGAATATCCATGGTGGCTAGAATACTGGGGATATTCATACAAACACATATCCAAACACATGAGGTGTACCTCCCTCTCTTAGTAGCCTCTCTTACTTTGACAAGGTGGTCGATGGCATTACCAATGGATTCAAGAGTTTCCTCCCCCCAGTATTCCTTGGGGAGAGAGAAGAGTCATACCCACACAGGTGCAACGAGGAAGTCATCTATTAGGGGAATTTTTAGGTCAAACATGGGCCTAAAAATGAAAATTTTTCTAGCAAAATCAACTTTAAGAGAACCAATAGGATTCAATATGATGATGTCATCCCAAGTGATAATATTTTTGGAGGGAAGAGAAGAAAACTATTGTTTTTAGTCATATTTTTGAATTATCTACTTGCAGTTTTACTCAAATTTCAAGTGTGTACACTCGATGGATGTGGAATTAGATTATGCATCCAACGAGTACCCACTCTGCATTCTTTTGACTAGATTCACACCAAGAAAAAATCAAAATATGTTTCAAACACATTTTTTTCATGAATTTTTATTTTTTCTTAGCATGCATCTACTCAAAAGTATGCAAAGTGGGTACTTGTTGGATGGATAACCTAATTTTGCTTCCAATTAGTGTACACACTTGAAATTTAAACTGCACATAGATAAGTTGAAAACACAATAAAAAAATGTAGTTTTCTTTATTTTCTTTTAAAAATTCCTAACACTTATTTGATTATTCTTACTTCTAATTTATTATATTCCTTAGGAGGCTCATTTTGTACCTCAAAATTCCCCTAATGCTTCTCAAATTATATTACTCCTTCCAAAATCACATGAAGAGCCTTGCATTATTAAAAAAAATATGATCGCCCTTCTAAAACCCTCGATCTGTCTTCGAAGCTGGAGAAAATGATAGTGAAGAATCCTTTTGCCCGTAGCTCCAATTCTATTTGACCTTGGAGTTGTCATTTACTTTATATCCACCTAAGCAAAGACTTTTTAGAGGGCCATATTAAATGAATTTACAGATTAGAGCATGATCTTGCATATATTGGATATATTCTCTAATCTTGCTAGATTTAACCTCATATTTTGGTTATTTCATTGCTTTTATCAGACAACATCCTATATTTATAGCTTGCTAAGATGCATCTAATGGGGGTTTTGCCACGAAGCCAAAAACCCTATTTTTCTCAGTTACTCTATGAAAAGGATTTCGAAGATGAGGAAATTGAAGGGGAATGTTAGTCAATCCAAAATCTTTATGTACTCATGAAACAATATGGCTAAGGGAGGGGTAGAGAATCCTCTCATGAAGTTGAGCATGGATGTCTATGCAAAAGAAACCCTAAAATTTACAGAGAAAATTTTTTTTGTCCACCCACTTAGTTTCATTCTTTGAATTTCTCATTAATTGATTTGAAACTTTGATTTATAATATACTTCCATCTATTCTTTCATATGGCTCTTAAGTCTCACCAAGTTGGATCACATAATATTTACATGTGATTCAGATATGCCCGATTTATTGTACTACTATTTTTAGTGGGCTTTTAGGATTGTTTAGAAACTATAACTTGCATAAAGCATATATCCTATGATTTTCCCTTGGATTCTTTACTCTAGATGCTTCTAGTTTCATTGTAGTGGGATCTTATAAAATCCAAATATATGTAATTTAGCGAATTTGACTAATTTTAGCATGATAAAAAGTTTGGGAAGAATCCCTATTTTCTATGAACTTTATGTAACATACTGAGCCCCTTAATGACTCGGTTAACATTGTGGGGTATCTAGGACCAACCTCATTAATCACCTTAAGGAAGTGGGCATATACAAAATCCTATTTATTCAACTACCTTAAAACTTATTTCTAATACCACCATCATCTTATGCTCATCGATGACTTTCTAAAAATATATATTTCACCCAATTTTGAGCTTCAGACACAGCTTATATTCCCATTTGAATATTTTTCTCAAAATTCCACATGGAATATGTACCATTTCCACATGGCAGACAAACAAAATACCTTACCCATGTGTCTCCATCATACAACGCCATGTCAATTTTCACAATGACCTGCATAATTTGTAGGTCTTTATATAAACTGCCTCCCCCGCGGGAGGTATTTCACCAATTTAACTTATTCCCCTCTTACTCATTTTACAACATACCTAATAATGGATCATCAACCAATGACAATTAACCCTCCCCTTGTCTACCAAGTTACATGACCATTGGGCCTCCGAGGGACATAACCTAACACCTTCACGACCTTAGCTTGAGCTAATAATAAAAGTCAATCGATAGGACTCATTATCCTCATATTTTTCCATTAATTGATATGCATGCTAGGTTATGTTAGTATCAGGGGGTAATCCCCAATAACTATTATCTTGATTCTTGATACTTGATCGCTCGAAATCCTGATTCTATTAGATTTAGAGATAATTCTTTCAGAATTAGGATGTATAATGAGTTCAAGAACATAGTTCAATATAATACTTCTTTTATAAGATTTTTTATTTGTTCAACTTGGAGTTGAAAAATATTATAAAGATTGTTAATTATTCCCCCTTTTCTATTAGCAAATGAAAATATAATAGGATCATGGTACATGTCATGATAATTTTTGCATAGTTTATTGTTGATCCCTTGCTTTCTTTTCTTAGGTTGTTGTGGTTGTGATATTTTGTCTTTACATGCCAACACTTGCTAAGACCTTTCCAACTCATCTTGATTCCTTATTGTTTGGAGATTGAGTCTATATAATTGATTTAACATGCTCCTCTAATCAACCAAACCAAAAATTATGTTAGGTTGAGAAAGATTAGGATATGTTATGAAAAATTAAAAAATAATCAAGGAAATTAGAGAAAGATAATTTGTCTGTCTTTCCCAACAATGACGCCAAAAATGATGTTGTTCCTAAAGTTAATTATGATGATTGAACCAAGTCAAGGCACCCTATGGAGGTCAATAAACATCCCTGCCTTTGGTTTCAAGATACATCTTGAACCAGATGCGGTAACCCTCTATTTAAGGTAGATGTTACTAGTGATAGAAATAATTTTGTACTACCAATAAGTAAATAGTTTCAAAGAAAATTTTTATATTATGAATAAATAAGTTGATTTTTAGGCAACTTTAGTGTAATATATCAAATTAAATAGGTCTAACAGATATAGATTTTAGAAAACCAACTTGGCATATCAAATATAAATTTGGAAAGTCACAAAAAACACATCATTGATAATCATTCAGTTAGTTCATGCAAATATAAATGATCAACCACATACATGTAAGAGAGAATATTTTTTTTAACAAATAAAATCAAGAAAATTAACACAAAGATAACCAAAAAACTCAAAATAAGGAAAAGAAACACAAATTTACTTGTAAATTCCAATTGAAATAGAACTCAATTGTTAATAACAAGTATCATGACTAGTCATGATATTTAGTTCCTTCAACTGATATTTCATATAATTTAATTGTCACAACATTGGTGCAATAGTAACTCATATGAAATAAAATGTGATAGTAAGGATCCTATTCAGAACAAGCCTATATATAACTAAATGTTCTTTAGCACACAATTTTTAACACATAACATAAGTTCCACAAAATTCACTACCAACTTCCAAAACTAGATAATTAAAGTACAAAGTATTGTTTGTAAGGAAAATGAAAATACATTGTGAGTCTCATCGTGTGATTTCTTACATTAAAAATGTATCTTAGACCATTTAAATGCTGACCTCTATCACCTACCCATGCCTATTCTTTTAAAGCCACTAGTAACAACTACCCCATTCAACCATAACAATAATTAGCTACACCTATTAAATATTTAGGTGTAATTTTTTACATTAACTTTTTTTATTTTTGTGGGATAGATTTATGCTTAGTCAAGAGTTTCTATGCCTTCTCTCTTCCTTTTGTGAATGTGCTTGTCTTTGGCTAGCTAGAGTAGTGAGTTGTTAGTGTTCTATAACACATGAACCTAGCATAATGTTCCTCTTTGTCATCCACCAATTCTTCCATAGTTGATTGTAAGGGACTACAAACTATGCTCCTTGTATTGTTTGCGATGAGAAATATTTTTGAGACACACCCCTTCTATACATTTTTATCTTTTCCCATTCCATAGGAGTGATCAACAACTACTTTCTAAATTTCAAGTCAACCGCCTTGAGCTTTGATGTCAACAAATACAATGTTGTAGGCAATTAGTGTATCAAGTTATTTAAAAGTGCTAGAACGTTGAATTCTCTGGATAGAGTATTAAGAATTAGTTCCCATGAGACAAAGTATCCTTCTATCTCTTGGATGTAACTTTGGTTTTCCTAGATTTTTTTTCAAAGCCTCTAAAAAATGTTCATCTGAGAATAACCAACCATCTTGAGTCCAAAAGGTTAGAAAACCAAACCTTTGAACATAACACCATTCCTTTTTGAACTCATCCATTTCTTTTCTAACTTGTATTATAGGATTATTCATTTAATCCGTAATCATTGATATAGACAAAATAAATTTGAATCTAATGGAGATATGGATGACTTGCAACATGATATAAGGAGTGGATTTTGACCATTGAATAATGGACTCAACCTCTTCGATTTTACTATCAATATAAGGTTTTATTTTTTTCATATCTTGTAGATCATTAGCTATGGAAATGGGCTCATAACTATGCAACAATGTTATACAAGGCTTGATTTCTTCAATTTTGTCATTGATCATGTCCCAAATATTCTTTTAGCTTCTATAATATTTATCTTTCCCATGGCTTATAATTATACTATCTCCAACAAAGATTGCAGCTCAGTCTCTTTATCTTTAAGTATTGACTATATTCATTGAATAACTTCATTTTGCTACTTAGAGGTTATAGGCCAAGATTTCTCCAATTGTTCTTTTTCCTCTTCTAAATTGTTAGCCTAGTCTTCCAATTTAGATTCCTTAATTTGGAAACATTTCAAATTTTTAGAGAGATTAATAAAAGGAACATTGGCTGCAGTAGGTATAATAATGTTTTTTTTTACAACTGAATCTAATTTATACTTGTATGCATTAAACCTTCCAGGGTATTGTTTTGATTTATCCTCAATGTCTCTTGCATTGTAGGTACATATCATTGGTTTCGTTTAGTGTTAGTTTCCACCCAATTCATCACTCTATCATGATATTATTTAAAGGAATTTATATGTGGATAACCCTATTTTGTCCATTTTTTTTCATTCACATTGCCTATTCCTTGAGTAAATTTAAATTTGTCTTCACTTTATACCTAATGATTTATTTATCTTTTGAATATGTAAAGATTCATAATTTTCTTCTCATTGGTGGGTATTCTCCTATTAGCTACATAATATTGATTTAGGAAGTATACCTAGACAATTGTAGCACCCTTCGACTCAATTTCCATATTTGTAGGTCACTTTGTGATGTAGATCTTTAGAGATAAGATCTAGAATGATTTAATGTTGAGAGAGGAGGAGATAAAACATACAAATATGCCAAAAGAACTTATCACAAGAACATTGATAAAAATGAAATAATTGAACGAATCACAAAAAAATGAAACTAAAGAGAGAGAGAGAGAGCTGGAGACGAAGGATTCCATTAAGAAGAATAATTACATGCAATGAGGCCAATTTTGGAACCTCTCCTTCCCACCCTTTACTCTCTTCCTATTTCTCTCTTATAAGGTGTGTTTTTGATGGATTCAATTTTCATTAGGTTTGACTCTATCAATTGCATATCCATCATGTTCCATTTTGCATAAAAATATTACTTTATGAATTATAATTATGAACTTAGACTATAAACCCTCCAAAGATTCGAATAAAAATTCCTCCTCACCCCACCCCCTCCCAAGAAAATCATGGTCCCCATCATTCACTCATGCTAAGGAAAGAGTGACCCCATTATGTTAAATGTACCATCATAATTACATCCATTGTGAGCCAATGAGAAGAAGCGTTTTGTGTGGTTAACCCATAACAGTGGGTTTGCAGATGATCCATAACTATGTTTTTCTTTTGATCAATAAATGATATTCCTAATTGGTATGAATGAGTGGTTTCCCATACATTTGACAACAACATCTTTATTCACATAATATGATTCATATTGTATTCATCTCCATTATTAGTGGAATCCCTTTCCTTTGATAGTGATTTTCACCATTAGTTTCCAATTAGAGGGTCTTTCTTATACCCTAATTTTCATTTTTTCATTTAACAAATGTACTTTGTGGTATGTTTTATTAAGTTACTATTTAAGAAATCGAAGTAAACCATGTCTTAGTTTCTATCTTGTAACACCCTCCTCCCACATTTACCCAAGATAACTGGTCCACCAGGGTAAACATGTGATGAAAAGTTACTATGATATGATTCAAATCCCCATGTATAGTTAAGGAACTGGAACCAAAAAGACAAGACCAATATGACCTTCCTCGGGAGCTTTAGAATCTTCAGGATCCAACCAACCCCTCCAGGCGTCCAACCCATGAGCCAACTTGATGTTTTTTTGAACTAGACCCCCAGTCACTCCCATAAGAAGCCTTACATGCGACTGAGACCCTCCATTCACTCCCATAGAAAGGCATCCATGCAACTGTGGCCTTTTTTAGGAAGTTCTGTGTCATCAAATTTAAATTTTGAGCCAATTTTCAAGGCTAGGACTCAAGCCTCTACCCATAACTTCACGAAACTTCCAGAAATGATAAACAACATTGAGACAAGGCTACTAATACAAAAATTGAATAAGGACTTGACCTGACCCCTAATATTCATGACACAAATTTTGTCAAACACATCATGAACATGTAATTTACACGTGATAATGGCAAATATGAACATAGGGACCTCATACTTATCTGAGATTCGTCAAGAAGGTATGATGCCCTCTTACAATAGTTGAATTATCATCTATTAGGTAATACATTCATTAACATCTAATTTACTAAGAAAAACATGTTAATAGCCATAACTAGAATATGTCATGAAACCATGCTTATAACCAACATATAACTAAAATAGTAAAAATGATAAATCAGCCATTAAAACCACATAATAGCAAGTACATTTACACATCATACACAAAAGGAAAAGAGCTTCATCTCTTATTAACATATTCAAAAGCCAACCAAGTCAGGGACTTCCACATACCACCCAATCATATATTGGGTTGAACCAAATATTTCTTTCATCCAATCACCCCCATGCCATATTCTAGGCATGAATGTGGGACTCGCAACAAAACTAACAAGGGTTTCCTAAGGCTTTACCGTGTATCCTACAAATACTGGTCAAGGATTCATAGGCTCAAAACCCTCATCTAAACAACCAGGCTTTACTGCAATCCCGCTAAGGGATTCCTAGGCCCAAACAAGAAACATGTGCTACCAGGATTTACCACAATCCCACTATATACTGGTCCTGGGATCACTAGGCCTATACAAGAATGGATGCCTCTGAATCTCTCCACCTAAACAGTGAGGAATTTTTTCATGTCCACCCTCTATGATTTACCATATATCCCATGTTTCACTGGTCAGGGATTCCTAGGCCCAACGAGGGTATGCACAATTGGGCTTTACCACAATCCCACCTTCACTAGTACAGGGATTCCTAGGCCTTGAGTTTCTCCATGATACCACCCCACTCAGTTTCAAAACCATCCGACAATCTAGCTCAACCAAATATGTTAGGGTCCAACCCTAACCCCATTATTTATGTAATAGGGTCGAGTCATAGTTATAGTTAGTTAAAGAGTCAATAAAGCCCATATTAATAATTGTAAGTGGTTGACCTGCATTTAAAGAAGGGACCACAGTTAGTTGCAAATGGGCCATGGTATTAGATAGATGGTATTAATAAGAACCATGGTACCGACCCATGGTATTGCATGTATGAATCCTATATAAAGGATAGAGACTTCCCTCGAGGAGTGTCGTCTCTTATTTTGTAATTAAGCCTAGCTCTATTGGAGGTTGCCCCCTCAAAGAGGCAAGTGAACATTGCTTTCATTTCTGAATAATAAAATACATGCTGTTATTTCTTATTGTTTTGTGTTTTGGGTACATTTCTTCGCATATTTGGTATTCTGGTATCTTCTCACAGGTTAAGAGCATAACAAGTGGTATCAAAGCACTTTCTAGGGCCAGTGGGATCTCCATTTTTAGTAGATTTTTTTTGGCTAGAAACGTGTTCCAGCGTCTTTAAACCACGAGATCTATCATTGAGCACATAAACCTATAGATTTGGGGAGCTATGCACGCAAGAAATACAAGAGGTGGTCACGCTTGTTGGACTCCCTTGTAACCCATGTGGGTAACCCTTCGAGTAGTAGTGCATTAGACAGAACCACACATGGACTGTCTTCAATGTACCCTCTGGGTATATCGAAAGCTCCCTAGGCTCTCTTGAAACCTCGCCATAGATAAACCATTGGTCGTCTTGCTGCTACAGTACACTGAGAATAGCACTTGGGGAGATTACTCACGTGTACGATAGGGTAGTTGGGTTGTACGGCTAAGGGTACGGTTGATCCTCCTTGGTTAGTGCCCTAAAAGATTGGGACGAGTACACCCTTATGTATATTGTGATCCGTAGCACCTGACACTCCTTGAGACCATAGTTCCCTTGTCTCTCTCTCAATCACGCATAATATTTTCCATATCAGATCTAGTAGGTTGGGTTTGGTCACAACGACATCAACCAGTCTTACCATTCATATCCCGCAATTTGGGTTCTGTAGCAGTCGCAACAATCATAACTTCCATTCAGATCTAGCAGCTGGGGTTTGATTACTGCCACATTTCTACTCATACTCTACATTTGAGGGTTTCACCTACAGATCTGACTATTTGTGTGGCTCCTATACCTGGGCGTGATTCTCGCAGGATATTGGGTTGAATTAAATTTTCTGGGAATCGACTACTATAGTATTCCTAAGTGAGGAGCTATATCTTAGACACTCCCGGGACACTTATAGGAGACTTAGCCCATAAGAATTAGGTCGACAGGCTGAGCAAGGTGGTACCATTCACTTGTCAGCATCAAAATTTTAGGTGGTCCCAAATAATTTTTTTCAGTAACAACAAGTGCACCGGATCTGTGCATGGTACAAACCAGAGCTCAAGTTATGGCCAATGAGAAGATAGACACCCTTGAACACAAATTGGAGGCATTAACAAAGTAGATCCACACCTTACAGGACACAATCAGAAAGGGCAAGTCAGGGGGAACAATCAAAGGCATATGATTTTAATGAAAACCTTGAGGGTGAGTCTAGCCATTCTCTTCACTTCTATGGAAACCACCAATAGTCCCATCCTCAACCACCCAAGCTGGACATGTATAAATTTGATGGCTCTCATCTAGCCACATGGCTAGCACAATTGGAGCAATATTTCACATTGAATTACATCAGAGATGGTGCGACTAAGCTAAGTGTGGGAAGCCTGTACTTGGACCAAGAAAGATGGCAATGGTGGCAGTGGCATCAACGCTGCTATGGAAGGCCAGTGACTTGGTCGATATTCTCAAAAGCCCTTTCTGATCCCTTTGACCATGAATCTAAATTTCTGGGTCATCTTACTAAGCTTCGACAGACAGGCACAGTGCAAGAATATATTAAAGCCTTTGAAGCATTAGCCTTCTGCACAAGAGGTATAGGAGATGAATTCTACTTGGAATGTTTTGTTAGTGGCCTCAAAGACGCCATACAAGCCCATGTTCGACTGCAACACCCAATCTCGTGGCTGGCAGCTTGCATGATAGCTCATGAAGTAGAACGTGTGTTAGCGGCCCAGTCAACTCGTCCAAATTTCATAGCCAAGGGTCGCCCCACCCAGGCTCTGAGCGCTACCCAATGGAAATGGTGGAAATAAGAAAGCAAGGGTTGTGTTACCACTGTGATGAGAAATACTCCCTAGGGCATAAATGTAAGGAACCCAAATTCTTTCAAATTGATGCCACTAATCATAGTTCATCTGAGGAAGCCCCACCATTTGAGGGACCAAAGGAGGAAGATGAGGACAACCAGCCGAACAATGAGCTCCAAGCTACACCTAAAGAACCAGTTATCTCACTTCATGCTTTGGCAGGGATTTCTTCTCCCCAAACTCTCAAAATCAGAGGTTTTATTAAGCATTGCCTTGTAGTAGTCTTGATTGATAGTGGAAATACGCATAACTTTATCCATCAAAGAGTCACTGAAGCAGTGCATTGTTTTGTCAGAGCAGTCTCTAATTTCTAGGTCTAGATTGCTGATGGGGGGACAATGAAATGTGAAGGCCGCTGTGAAAATGTCAAACTTCAAATGGGGGATTATCACCTAAAGACCCACATGTTTGCCATCAACATGGGTGGGTGTGAAATTGTCTTGGGTGTTGAATGGCTTCGCACACTCGGCCCAATCACAATGGATTTCCAGGAGTTATATATGAGCTTTAAGCAGAATAACCACACACATACCCTTTGCAGACTCCAGGCAGGTGCTCCCTCTATCATCAGCTCACATAGGATGGAAAAATTGTTAAAAAAGGGCCACCATGGAGTTATAGCCCAATTTAATGCCATCCAGGCCTTCGAACCCACTTCTCTTCATATTCATCCTGAGATGCAACAGGTCTTAAACAACCATCTGCCGGTCTTTGACAAGCCTCATGAGCTTCCACCCTAGAGAGGGGAACATGATTATAGCATTACTTTGGTCCCAGGGGCACAACCACCAAATGTGTGCCCATATAGATATCCTTTCGCCCAAAAGAATGAAATTGAAAAAATCATCAAGGAACTCCTGGAAGCAGGTGTCATTCATCCCAACATTAGTCCTTATTCATCGCCTGTGGTCATGGTGCTCAAGAAAGATGGGGAATGACGTATGTGTCCAGACTTCAAGGCCCTCAACAAGCTAACAGTCAAAGATAAATTTCCCATCTCGGTTGTTGATGATTTTCTGGATGAACTAAATGGGGCTCAATTCTTTAATAAGCTCGACTTTCGCTTAGGCTATCACCAAATTCGCATGAAAGAAGTAGACATTCCAAAGACTACTTTCCAAACTCATGAAGGCCATTATGAATTCCTGTTCATGACATTTGGTCTTTGTAATGCCCCACCCACTTTTCAGAGCCTCATGAATCACCTTCTTAAACCATATCTCATAAAATTTATCCTTGTTTTCTTTGATGACATCCTCATCTACAACGTCACCTGGGAAAAACATCTTCAGCATGTAGATCTGCTCTTGCAGCTACTTCGGAAGCATAAATTATTTGTCAAGATGTCCAAGTGCTCTTTTGGCATGGAAGAAGTTGAGTCTTTGGGCCACATTATGGGGTGTGAAGGTGTTAGGGTGGACCCCAAAAAGATCCAAGCAATGCAAGATTGGCCTCAACCAAAGACCTTGAAGAGCTTGAGAGGATTTTTGGGTCTCATTGGCTACTATAGCAAATTTGTCTGCAATTATGGTCACATTGCTAGGTCCCTCACTCACCTTCTCAAGGAAAATTCATTCCTCTGGAATGATGAAGCGCAACAGGCATTTATAGCTCTCAAACATGCCATGTGTTCCACTCCTGTATTGGCACTACCCGACTTCACCAAATCTTTTGTGATTGAATGTGATGCTTTAGGTACGGGTATTGGGGTTGTGTTAATGCAGGAAGGTCGACCCTTGGCCTTCACTATCCAACAACTAAGTGGGACAAATTTGGGACAATCTACCTATGAGAAGGAGATTATGGCCAACTTACATGCAGTGGATACCTGGCGACCATACTTATTGGGGCGGTGTTTCCAAATCCACACAGACCATTAAAGCCTTAAATATTTTTTGGAGCAACGCCTATCCTCGCCACAACAAAATAAATGGCTAGCCAAAATGTTGTGATATGATTATGAGATAATTTACAAGAAAGGGCACGAAAATGTCGTAACAGATGCTTTATCATGCCAATTTGAGGAGGAAAGCACCTTGCTAGCAATCTCTCTTCCCATTCTAGAGTGGATTGAAGAGGTTTGCAAGGAATGGTTTTCACATCCTTTGCTCTCCCAACTCATTTAAATTGCAGGCGGATCCAAATTCCACAGTGGGCTACTCTTGACAGGATGAGATTCTTCGCTATAAGGACAAACTAGTGATATCACCAACATCCACCCTCAAAAGTCGCATTTTGGCGGATTTGCACTCATCTCTCACTACAGGCCATTCTGGCTTTCAGAAGACTTATGCTCGCACTCGACATTCATTCTTTTGGACAGGCATGAAAAAGGACATTCTTACTTTTGTAGCTGAGTATGATGTGTGTCAGTGCCACAAAGGAGAAACAGTCAAATCCCCAGGAACATTTCAGCCATTGCCCATCCTGGCCTCAATCTGGACAGAGGTTTCTATGGATTTCATTATGGGTCTTCCAAAGTCAGGCAACAAGTCAGTCATCATGGTGGTTGTGGATAGACTTTCTAAGTGTGCTCATTTTTGCGCCCTACCCCACCCTTTTACACCATCTTTGGTGGCTCAATCTTTCATGGACCAAATCTTCAAATTGCATGGCATGCCCACTTCCATTGTGTTTGACCATGACCCGATCTTCACCAGTAACTTTTGACAGGAACTATTCAGGCTACAAGGTACCCAACTACAACCCAATACTTCTTATCATTCCCAAACTGATGATCAAACTGAAGCAGTCAACAAATGTCTAGAGACCTACCTCAAGTGTTTCACCTTAGAAAAGCAACATCTATGGGTATAGTGGTTACCTCTAGCTGAATGGTGGTATAATACTAACTATCATGCCACCACCAAAATGACTCCATATGAAGTAGTTTATGGTCAACTCCCTCCTTCACCTACTTCTTATATCGAAGGATGCTTGAAGGTACAAGCAGTGGATCAACTCCTACAGAACTGCACAACCATGCTAGCCCACCTCAAAGAGAATCTCCATCAAGCTCAAAATTGCATGAAGCAACAGGCAAACCAACATCGTTCAGAGTGCAAAATTTCAAGAAGGGGATCAAGTATTCTTGAGACTGCAACCATATAAGCAAACATCACTCAAAGACAAGGGTTGTCAGAAATTATCTCCAAAATTCTATGGACCGTATCAAATACTTCGGTGCATCGGAGAAGTAGCCTACAAGCTAGCCTTGCCACTCAATGCAAAAATCCATCCCGTATTCCATGTCTCATGCCTCAAGAAAGTGGTTGGGAACCATTGCAGAATTCAAACCAGTCTACCAGAATTGGATGAAGAAGGTTCAATCTGGCTCCAACCGGAATAGGTTCTTGACACGCGAGAACGGCACCTGCGCAGCTGCACAATCAAGGAAGTCCTCATCAAGTGGAAAGACACCTCTCCAGAAGATGTGACCTGGGAACCAGCCATTGTTCTTCAGTAGTTTCAACAGCTTTAGCCTTAAGGACAAGGCTATTTTTATGGGGGAGGGCATGTTAGGGTCCAACCCTAACCCCCTTATTTATGTAATAGGGTCGAGTCATAGTTATAGTTAGTTAAAGAGTCAATAAAGCCCATGTTAATAATTGTAAGTGGTTGACCCGCATTTAAAGAAGGGACCACAGTTAGTTGCAAATGGGCTATGGTATTAGACAAATGGTATTAATAAGAACCATGGCACTGACCCATGGTATTGCATGTATGAATCCTATATAAAGGATTGAGACTTCCCTTGAGGAGCGTCGTGTCTTATTTTGTAATTGAGCCTAGCTCTATTGGAGGTTTCCCCCTCGAAGAGGCAAGTGAACATTGCTTTCCTTTTTGAATAATAAAATACATGCTGTTATTTCTTATTGTTCTATGTTTTGGGTATATTTCTTCACATATTTGGTATTCTGGTATCTTCTTGCAGGTCAAGAGCATAACAAAATAAGAGAAAATCCATCACACCATGGCTACCTAGAAATGACAAAGAAAGTTTGAAACCACTGTCAGACCTGGAAAAACACATGCCAATGATAACAAGAGAACCAAATACACACATGCATGTACCATGCATGCCAAAACTAACAAGGAAATCACACATGAAACTTTATACCTACAAGTAATCCCATTGTAGCAGCTTGAGCCAAATCTTCCTTGCTTGATCTTTTCTTTCCTTTTCCTTCTTTGTCCTTCCTTTGCTTTCCTTGCTCCAATTCTAGAGCACTCCAAGAATTCTCTAAGTGTGCAAGAGTATGTGAGAGTAGAGAGAATAGCGAGAGATAGCTCCAAAACTGAACCAACAAAAGGTTGTGAATTGATCCTCATAAGCCTTTTTATTAAGGATGTCTCTATTTTCTTCAATTTCCATTATTTTTCATTCATTTTCCTCCTCACATGCAACCTGTGACCTTTTTCCTTCCCTTTCTCTTAATTTCCTTTATTTTCATAAATAAAATGCCAATTAATGCCACTTTTCCTTTTCAATGCCTTTTCCATTGCCTTTGTCAATTTCCTTAGCCATATTAAACCAAATGAACACCCACACTGGGATGTTTTTCCTAACATTCAGTTTGGAATAAGTGTCTCATGACCTTGGTTATTATTTTTCCTTTATTAACTTTATTACATGAAATTTTAACCCGGGGCTATTACAGATCCCTCCCCCTTAGGGGAACACCGTCCTTGGTGTTCAATGACACCTACAACCAACAATACCACTGAAAATAAAAACATACTTCCCATGGAGCTTTATAACTTAGCTCAATGCAGTATTTACAATGATCAACTTGCTGAAAGCAAACCAACATGAAAACATAACAACATGACACCCATATCTCTTATTGGAGCTTTATAACACAACTCATAGCAGTATTTATATCCATATACATATATACATATACCAAAGAACATATGCTCAACCAACGAATAGAGAAGGATACATAGGCTACATTTGATCAATCATCCCCCATGTAGCTTCATCAGGCCCAAAGTGCTTCCACTTCACTTTTACCTACTCAATTTCTCGATTTTGGAGCATGAACATCTTTCTTTGCAAAATTCACTTAGGTTCCAACTATAATTCTCCTTCTAGCTCCACCTGCAATAAAAACCACTCAATAACATGATCAAAATCCTTTACATATCCTTTAAGAATTAAAACATGGAAAACATCATCGACTTTCACTGTTGAAGGCAATGCAAGTCTGTAGGCCACTGGTCTAATCGTCTCAGTGATCTTGAAAGGTCCACAAAACTGAGTTGCTAACTTCACACATGATGCAATCTTCAAACAGATCTTCTTGGGCCTAATGTGCAAGTACAAATATTACCCAACCTGAAATTCCTTAAAGAACCTGTGCTAATCTGGATAACTTTTCAGCGTGTCCTATGCTTCCTTTAGATTCTTCTTGATAACCTTCATTTCCTGTTCCATCTTTTCCAACTTGTCCGATCCTATCAACACCCTGTTCACTGGACCACTCCAATTGATGGGATTATTACAACTCTACCTGTAAAGTGCCTCAAAAATACTCATCCTCAGTGACTCTTGATACCCATTGTTGTAAGAAAAATATACCAAAGGTTGATACTCTTCCCACTTTCGTTGCTAATTCATGACATACATTCTGTACATGTCCTCCAGAATCTTGTTGACCCCCTCTATCTGTCCATCTGTCTGTAGATGATAAGCTATGTTGAAGGCCAACTCTGTACTCAAACCTGCAAACAACTCTTTCCAAAATCTGGAAGTGAACTTAGCATCTCTGTCCAACACAATCTTCTTAAGAACACCATGCAACCTCACTACATATCTGATGAAGACCTAAGCTACATCACTAGTTGAATAAGTAGATTTCACCGGAATGAAGTGTCCAACACATATTCCACCCCTTCTACACAACTAGTGCAAGAGTTGACCTAATGGATGAATACCTTGCTATAGGAGGAAATGTTTCCTCATAGTCAATTCCCTCAAATTGAGAGAATCCTTTGGCCACAAATCTATCCTTATACTTCCTTCGAACCCACTTGAACTCATCTTGAACCCATTGCATACTTAACCTTGAGGATCCATCTCGAACCCACAACTGATTTATCTGTTGTTATTAGGACCACTTCCCAAACACTGTTCTTCATGATGAATTCATATTCTTCCACCATTGCATCAACCTAAAAAAAATTCTCTAGTTCTTTCTCAAAATAGGATGGCTTAGTCTCTATAAGATCAGTCATTAGAACCATGTATACAATGTACCTCACAGGTGACCTCCTTTTCCTCCACAAATTTGAAGGAGCTCCCACATTATGCACCAATCTATTAGCTTCCCTGGTTCCTTTTCTACCTTATTTGGATGGTTTTGCTTTAGCAGATGTCTCCACTCTGCCTCCTCTCTAATTCTCCAATTGTGGCTACTAAAAAACTACATGAGGCTCCTACTTTGGAGCTAAAAGCTCCTCTTCTGGTGGGATTTGAAGCTCCTTCACAAGAAAGCACCACATCGATTTGTCCTCGTCAAACTTTACATCACTTTGCACAAATATCATTATGGGAGAAGGTAAGTACACACAGTAATTGTGTGGAGTTTCAGTGTAACCCACAAAAACTCCCAACTCTATTGTCAGCTCAAACTTCTTCCTCGAATATTTGGAGACATGGGAGTAAACAAAGGCTCCAAAAATTTTGAAGTGAGACACATCTGACATTCTCCCCGAGAAAGCCCCCTCCAGTGTAATCATACCAAGAAAATGATGAGGACTTTGGTTCTGCAAGTAGACTATTGTGTTACATGCCTCTTCCAAAAAATGTAGTGGTAGGCCTTGGTCATGTAGCATAGCTCTTGTAGCTCCCACAATGCTCTATTTCTTCCTATCAGCTACCCCATTTTGTTATGGGTTGTGGGGTTCTGTCATTTATCTACGAATGCCTTATTTCACACATAAATACTTAAAGTCCTTCAAAACATACTCACCTCCATTTTCTATCTTGAGAGTATTCACCTTCTTATTGGTTTGTTTCTCAACTAGTGCTTTAAACTATACATACTTTGAGAATGTATCATCCTTCTTCCACATGAAGAAGATCCAACACTTTCTTGATAAATCACCAATAAAAATAACAAAATAACTATTTTTGCCAGTGGAGGCTATAGAAAAGCGTCCACAGACATCAAAGTGGACTCTCTCCAAGACTTCATGTGCTTTGTTGTCTCGATCATGGAATGTGGATTTTACATACTTCCCCAAGGTAGAACTGTTATACGAAATCTACAACTACAGACAAAAGCATCTTCGCCAGGCCTGGTGGACTAACCTAGAACAATAGAAAGACAAAGGGACTAATGTTTTCCTTAAAGTGAATATATAATGGGACGAAGCCTACCTAGAATTTGTTGTATGCTTCGCTCCTTCCTCGGATTGTATGCTCCAATCCTAGCTTTGATTACTATAATTAGAACCTGCATAATTAGACAACACAAAGCAAAATTCTATGGGATCTATGTAGCATCATCTAATCACTTTATTCAATAGATCAACATGGTATTGCAATAAATATAACCATAACATCATATATAGGAAAACAAAGAACTCTTTGTGTTAATGGAAATGGAGTTAGTTACAACCAAAAATAGGTGTTGATCCTATAGAAGACCTCCTCCAAGTTGACTTGTCCTTTCCTTGTCACAAAGTGAACTTATAATCACCCTAATGCATGCTAGGAATGATATCTCTCACATCAACAACATAAGGGTAAAATCACTTTCCAAAAGCCAACCCCTTGCCTATGGATGGCAACACATATATAGGTGAAGGAGGTAATTCATGAATTCTTATCCTTTTACCAATCTAGGCTTGATATCCAATCCTGATGGGACGATGAGCTCAAGGGATAATGAATGAAAACTCAAAGGTAGGATAGGATATGATTCGAGACTTTTATCTAAGGTAAATAGTTACAATAGACCCTGGAAGATTCTGGAAGAGGAAGCTTTGGGATTATTTTTTGTTTTCCCGAGTTTCTTTAATCAATGCAACCCCAACACTAAGTAACTTGCTGGTGATCAACGCAGGTGCAGAGTAGGGAAACCTGGTAGTTAGCACTGACCAATGAGGGGCCAGGGTGTGTTGGTCCTTAAAATGACTGAAATAAGGTAGTTTCAAGAATAAACTCAAGGATTAGAAAGAGTCATGCTTAGGGATTTGTGTAGGGAGGATGAAAAAGTGTTCAAGGGATGTGAATGATCCTATTTGCAGGCCTATTGACCAGATGTGACAAAATGTCCTATAATAGATTGCCCCCCTAAAGCACAAAGTCAAAAATGATAGCTAATGACTGAAGTGCTTTAACTTGTGACAAGTCAAGATCAAGAACAACCAGTGAGATCATCATATGTTACAATAAATTTACACCATGACATATTTACTGAGGGAAGCATACCCATACTCAACACATAAGATAACATTACATGTACAATGATCAAAATACACGTCCATAGATGATTGATGGTGGACCCATGACTAGATGATTGTCGTTATGATCATAGCCATCATACATTGTGATATTGTATTAATCTTGATATCGTAGCCCAGATGGATGAAACTAGATGCGAGGTATTCTATATCATACACATGACCAACCAACGTACAAGTCTAGCCATGTGAATCAATGAGCTGAGGTCGAACATGGTGGACACCATATAATTACCTCTAGTGATGTAAGCCATTAACAGATGCGAGCGAAACCATCGATGATGTTAATGGTTCTCAAGGTACTCTAGTACAATCTGTATGGTATGAATAAATGAGTTTATGTCGAACACCACAAAGAATGTTTTGATCAAAGGCCACTGGTGTAAACCTATCACCAAGAGTGAGGAAACTAGCAAATGATGTATGCAAGCACCAAGGTACCAAGGGATGTTTTTGAGTCAACTTCCTGGATATTGAGCTGATGTAAATAGGAAGTGACCTGTCACAGGAGCGCCTTGATGTATCCATCATCAATGACATGAAACAAGTATGATGATTTGAGTCAGAATGATTAGAATTATGTTGATATGTAGCTAGATCAAGAATTAAGAGTATTGTATAATATATTGACTAAATGGCTTCTCTTGAACACAACAGTGACATTGAATGGAGTTTCCAAGCATTGACCCAAAACCAAAAGTGGAGGCTTTGAAAACAGTATGATGAACCAAAATACAAGAAGATTTCCCAACCCAACAACCATAGAGATGAGGTGGAATATTATCGTGTTCAAGAGTGACTTGCCGCCATTAACAAAATGGAGTACCCTATTTTCCCAATTTCTCCAACCATACTAGTCAGTACCTATTTATTTTTTAACAAACTTGAGGAGGATAACATATGCTTGATCTGTAATTTCATCTTTCAGATGAATCCCTATGAGAATATTTAACAAACCTAGAGAAGGAGTGGTTTAATCCCATCATGAATGACGAGTCCAACGAACGTGAAAATTAGACACCATTTTCATGTTTAGAGAGTTTGTAAAAGAGGCGAAAAAGAACTCCAAATGTTCATTTTCGTAGATAGTCCCTTAGGTCCGAAAACATAGAAAATAATACCCAAGAGAACCTCTTAGCCATGTTGGACTAAGGTATTCCTTTTCTGTAAGTAGGCTATCTCATTCTAGAAAAGGGTTAAACTTATACTGAGTAGATGTCTTTTCATTTACTTTAACGAGTTCGAAAAGACAAGTGCTCGAAAATATTTTCATATTTCAGGAGTCTGAAAAGAGCTGAAAGAGGACTCTATGGGGTTGCTCTTTTGTAAGTTTACGGAGCTCGAAAAAGTGATAAACATGTGCTCCTTGGTCAAAATAATATGTTCAAAACACAACAAAATCCATCAAACAATTGTCAACCTGATCAGAACATCACAAAAATGATTAAAAATACTTGTTTCATGGTAAAAATGGGTTGTAACTAGGTCAAAACATTAAATATGAATAAAATAATGGAAGAAACAACCATAAATATTCAAAATGGCTATTCATCTTTACCATTTCACATTTACCTTCAACAGTGAGAGTTCTGAGTAGTTTTTTCCCTCAATTTTCTGTTGTTGGTTGTGCTCAATCCGGGGGATCGTTTCAAGCACCGTCACTTCCATGTAAGAGCTAAGACATTTCTCTTTAAATTCATGGTCCCATTTTATGTTTTCATGTAAGTTTTAAGTATTTTTTTAGGGCCATGGGGTTTAAAGAACTTGCCCTAGGACCAATGCAGGCCTAGATGATTGAAAGGTGTGTTGCATCTAAGTGAGAATACACTACAGGGGAGGGGTGAAATGCATTGTCTCTCCTTATAGGGGTGCATTGGGCACAAATATAAAAAGTGTTTTCAAGTTTCCCTTCAAAATTTTCTAGTTTTCTTACATGGAATGGATCCTAATGAGTCTCTTCTTGATGTTTTAGGTCTTCGTTAGTACAAAATGACCTTTATTTGGAGAGAAAGAGAACATGAAGGACGAGATTTGAATGCATCTAATGATCATGCTACCATCCAAGCACTGAAAGACTGTGGATTTTTTGAAATTCTTCTAGCTTTCCAGTAAGAGGTAGTAGATGGAATTACTAGCGTATATTGTTCATTCATAGGATGTGAAATCACATACATTCATATTTGGGGATCATCTGATTGAGATAACAGTAAAGGACATATATTTTCTGATAGGTTTATCCATGAGAGGTGTCCCCATCTCTCTCCTAGGTGGGGAGAAACGATGAAAGACTATATTTCCATTTATTACAGACCTATCCAAGCCAACTAGAGATGGAAAGATTAGTATAAAAGATGTAACCCATTTCCCTTTAAGAACAATCTTATTCATCATTTCCAGATTGGCGGGTAGCTCAACACTTCATGTAGCTAGAAGATCATACATGCAGTACGGTGTGGAGTGTTTGGAGCCAACAATATTCAAATGGAGAGAGGGAGTGTTGGTCAATATGAAAGAACAATTGTATAAAGCAAGAGAGGGAAAGTTGAAAAACTTTGGCTACAGTTCCATCTTGGTCTCTTTTTCTCTAGAACGGGTTCCATTACTACAACCTCAGTAGATTACACTCGAGCCCATTGATCCGAGGGTTCCACGAGCAAGGAGGTAGATAGATCATATGTCCCGACATGTAGGTTCATTGACGATCAGTTTCTCATCGGGCTTCTTTGGATGGCTACGTAGAAATTTCATTATGATAAATGATTATCTGTATGCAGGGATGGATTTTCATGATGACCCTAAGCTCATGCCTCCCGAGGGTAAGAGATGGGGTGTTACATGTAATACATTTCAACCATTTGAATTTTTTAAGATTTACAATTTTTTGTGTTTTTGATGTTTATGAGAAACTATTGATTTCACAGATATTGGGATTTTTCAACTGATAGGTGATTCATATCTTCATCGTGCAGGAGAATAGCCATAGACGGAAGTAGAACCAATACAGGTAGTTGTAGTAGGATGGGATGCACTACGAGACCTTAATGTAGTTGAGATCCTAACAGATGTGGGGTGCCACATGGAGGAGTTGACACATGGGATAGATGAGACAACGATCACCCAAATTTTGATGTGACTTTATCAACACACTATAGGAGTTCCTAGATGTATTGATCGATTACTGTGAAGGATAGATCGTGCAGTGGCATGTTATCATGAGAACTTTGATTAGTCTACTTATACATTTTCATGTAATTTTTTATATGGGCTATGTGGCCATATGTGTCTCGTGCACAAATTTTGTAAGACCAATATCTATATACATATATATATATATATATATATATATATATATATATATATATATCTTCATTTTTTCCACGTTCCTATTATGCTTTCAATATTTGTGATGTGTATAAAAATTTATTTACATTCGTTGCAGATGTCCATCTAAAAGATGATTAGCAAGTGCATCTGTCAATGTGTTTAGATTTCTAGAAATATGTTCATATTGTATGAAATCAAAATGTCTTTCTAGAAGGTAAATGCTTAAGAATATTTGAAGGATGGTAGGAATTCTAGTCGGATAAACATTAGCGAGTTGTAGTACCATGAGTTGTGAGTCGAATATGATGGCTACACGATAGATACCATGTGAAATAGCATTAGACAGTAGCTTGAACATTGTGCTATACTCAGCGATGTTGTTGGTAGAGTGACCAATACAAATCCCTTGTAGACTCACTAACTTGCCATTTGGAGCAAAGATAGTCCACACCAGAGACGATGGGTTCCAAGTACTACGAATAGCACAATCAACATAACCAAAATATGGTTCAAGGGACGTCAACATCTATTGTTGGCTTGAGGGGGCCTGACCTAGGTTCGGAGTTAATTAGCCAAACAAATCCCTACACTACTAGCCCTTTCGGCAACAACTCACAGAGCGCAGATTGAGGTCTCACCCGAAGCAATATGGGGGGATACTGGAACCAAGTTTCCACACCCTCGAGATGTCTGAGGGGTTGATTTAGTCCAACTGTGAATACCTTCACGTAAGTTACTTTGTGCACTTCCCTGACCTGTGAGGCCTTTGTGATCTGTTATAATCACCTTCGCATAGCCCTAGCTAGGGGCTGAGGTGCTTTTGCATTGCTAAGGCAGTGATCTACGCTATTTTTCAAGTTACACCATAGATCTTACTTATCTTCTTATAATTGTTAGTTAACTTCATGTAAACAGATACTTTACCTTATATTCACTTAATCAACATAGTCATATACGTGCGTGCATCATATAAACAACAAAAATGTAATTTATACCCAATACATTCAATGCATAAAACAGTAAATAAATACACAGGAATGGTATAAAACTTCACTTTATTAATGCTTCAATAGATTACAGACTCAACCTACCCTGTGCACTCAGTTGCAGGGGTCCACGCACTCAACTACGGACTTCTAGGCCTCTACACACTCAGTTGCAGAGCCTTCTCCTACTCTACAACCCAACGACAGGACTCTACACTTAGATAAGACTAAATTCTTCATCTTTTACTTCCTTTCTCTCTGATTTACAACTCAAAGCCTCACTCTATTTATACAATCCCATGGTCTGTGGACCATGGGTAGATCTCTAAAGCTGACATTACATTACAAAAATGAGGGTGGACAACCCTATGACTCATTTACAAGCTCGCACTCTGTGCCCACAAAACGTGGAGTCTTTACATTGGATTTAGTCAAAATCTGGGCTTTAAGCGCCAAAAATTTCCTTGGGAGATCTTGCGCCCAACAAGCCCCCAAAACAAATATCTTGACTTGCCCTCGAATCACTCTGTCGGTGCGGAGATCTTTGCACGGAGACCTCCCAACTCTACCCAAACTACTGCAAGATCGGCAATGAACTGAGCAACTGTCTATTGTACCTCCTACATGCGTTGTTTAAAGACCGTGGTGGCTGAACTACTTCCCTACGCCTAGTTATAGTCTCGCACCTCCTTTCAGCTACTTGGAGTGCTAAGACTGTGCTTTGGTGACTAGTTAGATAGCCGGGCCACCCGTGTATGGTTTCAACCGATTGCCATTCACTTTTCCTGGGAAAGGTTCTCCATTTAACTTTACCAACTGCACCATGCCTCCTTCTGTGACCTCGTTAACAACATACGGTCCCAGCCAATGCATTCTAAATTTTCCCGGGAATTTATCAAACTTACTATCATACAATAACACCAAATCGTTCACCTTGAAGGTTCATAACTTAATATGTCGATCGTGCCAGGCCTTTCCACGCTGCTTTTGTACCTGTTGATGAAATCCAACCAAAAATCATTCTTCCTCGAGTTCCTCCAACTGCGCGAGCCTCTCCTCCAGGGCTCCGCGGTTTGTCATACGTGTGAGCACTGTTATGCACAAACTAGGGACGATGTATTCCATCGGCATTACAACTTCCACTCCATAGACCAGCTGGAAAGGTGTCTGCCCCGTTAGTTTCTTGCATGTCGTCCTATAAGCCCATAAAATCGCTGGTACGTGTAGGTCCCAATAATTTCGCTGTGCACTACATACCTTGTTCAGTGCTTCACACACTTTGTTAAATGGTTCCGCGTGGATAACCTTTGGCACGATTGTTCTCTCTACACTGTGTCATTGCAACTGGAGGAGATGTTTACGCATTTACCCCTCCAACACACGCTTATTGACTGTATTTCCCAACACGAAGTTCATGTACATCCACGTAGGTTGTTTTCCATGTGTCGACATGGCTAAATGTGCATGTGGTTTACCCTGCCCATTGCATTTATCTATCAATCACACTCTAGGCTTTCCAAACCGCATGCGCATCATTCTTCTGCATTCGTGCCAGTCCTCAAAGCTCCCTTTGTGCGTACCCCACCACCTTGTAGGTGTAGCACATAGTACCCAATTCAAGGCCTGGAAATGTTGCTTTTTTGGCACCTCCCTTTCAAACTTATCTAGGAAAGTATCTACCTCACTTAACCCATCATAAGTAGGCAGATCCATTACTTCCGTCGATACGGAGAGCAAAGATCTTGCCATCATATTACAGTTTAGCATGGTTACCTCGTGTAACCAGTTCTGCCATGGCTCTAACTCCACATTAGAATCCAACGTACAGGAGCTTCCACGCTTCCATGAGATTCATCTGTTCGTGGTGGGATTCACCCAATCTTTCTCTCACGCGGTTATTTTATAGATGTATTCCAAATCATCATCACTTTCATAGTTGCGCACTAGATCTGTATAGCACGATCCCTAAGCAGGGTCCAAAGGTATAACTATGCGCAGAGACTTCTTCTCAAAAATCATCTTGCGCTCTTCAAATTAATCACCCCATTCATGTCAGTGGCCCAATCAATTCCTAAGAGTGCGGGGTAGGGATTGCTATCATCAATAATCTCTATCACTTCAAAGTCCGCTAGCGCGCTCTCTTCCTCAATATCCACGGTGATTACGTGCAATCGTCCCATGGGTATTATCTTCTATTGGTTTTCCATTCACAGCTGAATAGGAGACCATTGCAGCGTAGGCCTCCCCATGCGCTCCCATGTCTGCTTCGGCAGAACGTTCGCGTCCGATCCTAAATCTAGAATTACTTGGTCCATCTCATATTCTCCAATCTACACAGTTAACCTCATTTCTTTTCCCATCCTTGTCTTATGCTTTCCAATCTACCAAACTACGCATGGTTCTCCTAGCGCGGTCCCAGCGCATCTGTTAAAGAGTTCCTGTAGTCCCTTTACAGGATTACTGTCACGCAGTAGCTTCATGCATGTTTCCAGGAACATTGTAAGCATAGATGGGTCCATTTCCAGCTCTGGTCTATCTTTGTTTTCTAAAGTGGAGGCATCAGTGAAGCTCTTCTTAGCTTCCATGAAGGTTTCCTTAGCGTGCTCCAAATCAAACTTTGGTTCTTTCATTGGAGCCTTGCAAACCCAAGTACTATCTTCAGGCTGTTTGCCTTTATCATCTCCTATCACGATTCCACTTTGGAGCATAATGTTCACATTTAGATATTCCTCGCGCAGCTCAGATCTCATCATCTGTAGGTTCTGAGTCGGGGGAGGTGGTAGTGCTCCCTTGTCACGTATCCTAGCTATCAGCGTAGGACAATCTTCTGTTCCATGATCAAACAAGGTACAATACATACATGATGGACGTGTTGGATTTATACAATCATGAGCATAATGTCTAGGCCCTCTACAATTTACGAACACCAGGCAATGGTCCTTATCATGACCCTGACCCTTGCATTTTACGCACCATACCTCTTCGCACACTTCCAGGCGAGCTGTCTTGTCCTATTTCACACTTTGCATCTCAAGGCATAAGTTTTTCAACTGCGCGTGGATATGATGAACTCCCAAGTTAGGAACCTGCATTGGGGTTTCATGCAGCCTCATCACAATCTCTAAGGCCTCTGCTTGAGTTATTATCTTCTGCTGAGATAGCGCGCTCCTCAAATGCAATGTTAGCGATGTTGCAAACCATTCGCGATGTTGTCCATCTGTCAGATTCATATTATCTTCGCGAATCATGCACTTTAACCTCTGATCCAAATCCCAAGGAGTCTCGCCTAGTAGCATTGTGATCTCTTTGAATCTAATGATCGACTGTGCCTCTGACTTCGACCTGCTAAATTCTCTATTTAACGCTGCTTGGATGTCCGCAATTGCCATATTCAGATTATCATTATAATGCTTAATATACCAGGTCAGTGCACGATACTGCAGAGCGCTGACCAGCATCACTTTCTTTATATTATCATCTATAACTCCCTGCACTTCCCATATGGCCCTTATCATGAACCAAAACTAGTCCGGATCCTCATTTCCTACTCCCTTGAACACATGCAACTTTATCGTGCTTGCCGTATTGACTTGCGGTGGTGGCGGAGGTGGTACGAGCGAAGATGGGGTGATGGTGGTGAAGCTAGTGGTGGTGTGGGTGGGGGTGGGATGCATAGAATTCTTTGCCTTATCAGATGGATCACACTTCGCGGTGAGACCTTTGTGATCTCTTCCTTGTCCCCTCACAGAGGTGAAATCAAATGGTTATTCTCTGGTCCCTTAATTCCTTCGTTTCTGTAGGTTTTTCCACTTCGTGTAGCTTCGAACATCAAGGTAATTGCATAACCGTCTTTTCACACAATAACATTTTAATCCAAGTATTTTGAGACTTTATGTACTTACCTTGTGGTCCTTTGAGAAAGCGTCACTCTGCCTCATTATAGCTGACTGAAGTATCTACTGCGAACTCAGTAATGAACCCTCCTATGATCTAATCGAGCCAGTGATCAACAGTGCGCGGGATCTTATCCTCTGATGCTTCCAATCTGCGCACCAACTCTGGGGTCAACACAATAGAACCGTCGAGCTTCCACCTTCCTTGGCTATCTGCTAGCTTTGTGATCCACTCGTACAGCTTAGTAGGGAAATATGCGAAAAATATCTCGTGGATTTCTGTGTACAGGTAGCAATCTAACCACTCTTTTTTTGTCAGTCGTGGGTTCCTGTTCTCCTGTGCCCTGAACCTATGAATTCTCCTGTCCAACCACCCTTCAATTTCCTTCTTAGTTGGATTCTAATGATACGACATCAGAAATCTCTATGCAAATTCTGGTCCTAGAAATGGAACCATTTGTTGGCTTGAGGGGGCCCGACACAGGTTCGAAGCTGATTAACCAAACAAATCCCTATACTATTGGCCCTTTCAATAACAGTCCACAAAGCGTGGATTGAGGTCTCACCCGAGGCAGTATGGGGGGATGTTGGAACCAAGTTTCTGCACCCTTGAGATGTCTGAGGGGTCGATTTAGTCCAACTGTGAATACCTTCACACAAGTTACTTCGCGCACTACCCTGACCTGTGAGGCCTTCACGATCTGTTATAATCGTCTTTGCGCAACCCTAACTGGGGGTTGAGGTGCTTTCGCGCTGCTAAGGCAGTGATCTACGCTATTTTCCCAAGTTACACCATAGATCTTACTTATATTCTTATAACTCTTAGTTAACTTCATGTAAATAGATACTTTACCTTATATTCACTTAATCAACACAGTCATATATGTGCGCGCATCATATAAATAACAGAAATGTAATTTATACCCAATACATTCAATGTAGAAAACAGTAAATAAATACACATGAATGGTATAAAAATTCTCTTTATTAATGCTTCAATCGGTTACAGACTCAACCTACCTTGCGCACTTAGCTGCAGGGGTCCGCACACTCAGCTGTGGACTACTAGGCCTCTACACACTTAGCTGCAGCGCCTTCTCCTACTCTATGACCCAATGAGTTGACTCTACACTTAGATAAGACTCAATTCTTCATCTCTTACTTCCTTTTTCTCTGATTTAAAACTTAGAGCCTCGCTCTATTTATACAATACCATGGTCCGCGGACCATGGGTAGATCTCTAAAGCCAACATTACATTACAAAAATGAGGGCAGACAATCCCATGATTCATTTACAAGCTCACGCTCCGTGCCAACAAAACGTAGAGTCTTTACATCGGATTTAGTCAAAATCTGGGCTTTAAGCCCCAAAACTTCCCTTGGGGGATCTCGCGCCCAACATCTACAAACCAAATGTAAAAGGAATCAACAAAAATTGTAGGAAACTCTGAAGAGACACATTGCAAACATACTCAACACACCTACAATATGTACACAGTGTTACTACGCATGAGATCAAGCATAATATTTTTTTAGGTACAACCCATTTCTAGGTCATGTGAGTGGAATTCCATCAAAATTGAATAACTCGTAGGCCCCTTTTGTAAGAACACGCTTGCCAATATATGGACCTGACCACATAGGTTGGAACTTTCCTGATCCTAACTTATCATATTCTTGGTCATATAAAAGAACAAGATCTCCTTCCGAGAAGACATGAGGCTTGACACTTCTGTCGTATTGTGCCATAATGCATCTTTTATGAGATTCATTAGCTATAGAGGCATCATGCCATGTCTCATCTAAATAGGCCAGATATAAAAGAGGTTCCTCTTCTATAGAAGTGGCAGGAAGAAGTTTTACAACTAGTTTTAGTGACAGAAAATCACATTCAATTGGAAGTATTTATTCCAGACCAAACACTAACTGAAAGGGTGTAAATTTGGTAGCAGTCCTTACTGAGGTTCAATATGCCCACAAGGCAGCATAAAGAAGCAAATTCCAACCTGATTTATGGACCCCTACCCTATGTTGAAGCATATATTTAAGAACTTTATTGATAGCCTCAACCTATCCATTAGCCTGAGAATAGTAGGGAGTGGAACTTTCATGGGGAAGTCCCAACTTAGTAGTAGTTCAGACATCATATTAGAAATTCTTTATGTGGTATATAGCTATGGCTTGCGAAACACCACACTAAGTGATAACATGATTGAAAAATAAATATGTTGTCATTTCGCTAGTGTTGTTAGATGTAGGCATCACCTCGACCCATTTAGTAAAATAATATACTACGACAATGATATAACCATGACCCCCTACTAAGTGTGGGTTAAATGTCATGAAGTCGATACCCCATTTCCAAAAATGCCTGACGGCGATAACAGGATGCAATGTAGTAGGGGCCTTATGATCATAAATTTGGAATGCATGACACTTCTGGACAACTAGAATATAGTCTCAAAAAATGGTAGGCCAAAAGTAGCCAGTGCGTAGGATCTTTTGCGCGGTAGCATAAGCACAAAAATGACCGCCATAAGCCCCTGAGTGGCATTCATCAAGGACTTTGTAAAATAATATCAATACCACATCGATAAAGGGTGTCACTAACAATGATGTAATTTTTGGATTGGTATCGAATACATCGATGCCTGGAGTGAGAGGTATTGGAATAGAAAGTATGGGTATGGACATATATCATAATGTTTCCATACCATGGGTCAAATGAAGAAATCGGAAACGACAAATCTTCAGGGATGGAATCGTCAAAAGTTGATTAAGAATCAGGGGAAGGAAGATCACACATAAGCTCAATGAAAACTAGGGATTTCTGTGACTTGGCTTTGATGAATTCCAGGTCAAACTCTTCCAGGATGAAAATTCATTTAGAGTATTTCCCCCCCAGTAATTGATGTGACAAAATATATTTCATAGGGTTGCAATTTGAAACAACCGCAATTTTCCAGAGAAATATGTAATGGAAGAACCATTGAACGTATTGAATGACTTCTAAAGACAACTTTTCTACTTGGGTATACCTGACTTCGATATCATTGAGATTCTGACTCAGATAATATATGGGATGTTTAGTCCCTACATCATCTTTCTAGACCAACACTAATGCTATAGTATAAATGGCAGCAGTGAGATACAAGAAATAATCACACTAGTAATCATGGGGATATAAGAGACATGCCCGAATCAGTACATCTTTTAGAGCATCAAACACCTTTTGAGAAGTGTTTTCCCAATGGAAGGCAACCCCTTTCTTAAGTAGGCGAGTGAATCTTTTGGTCAAATCAACGTAATTAGGGTTGAACCTTCGCAGGAAGTTAGATTTCCCTTAGAGTTGTTGAAGCTGAACGTGCGAAGAAGGTGTAGGTAGGTTGATGATTGCCTGTATTTCAAAGGATCGATATGAATTCCATGTTTTGAAATGAAAAAACCAAGAATTTGACCAGAACTAACGCATAACATACATTTCTGTGGATTTAGTCGAATATTATAGTGTATACAGCACAAGAAAATAGCCCTTAGATGCATCGGGTGATCAACCTGATATCTAGAATGAGCATAGAGATCATCCAAATAAGGTTTCATGATGTGTTTAATTTTGTGAAAATTGTAATCCACTTCCCAATGAAATGTGGCCCCAGTATTCTTTAAACCAAATGGGAGTTTTCAGTAGTGTGGTGCAGGTAAATTCTTAGTGCAGACACAAACAATTCCTCTAGCTCGAGAGATCGGGTATAGCCACAAACAAACAATCTATGGAAAATATCCTTAAGATAGAATCAAATAAGAGGGCCTACCTCTTAGAATGCTATTCCGATTGGTGATGATCCTGATTCCTTACTCCAACTATCTTTCGTTTTCTTCCTTCGAATACTTGAAATAAGAAAACAAATAACAATACAAAATGTGATAGCATACAAAATTGTATTCAACCTACTTAACAGGTCAAGGAACATTAATCCATAAAGATGTAAAAGAACACTTCATGTAGGAAAGTAATCAATAGTTGTATTCATATATATCAGAAAGAGATTACAACCAATGCCTTGACGTTGTTGGTCTCCTCCGATGTATCTGGGTTCCCACACTTCTGCTAGCATCTCATGGATAGCCCCAACAATGGAAGTTTTAAGGCCTCTTCACTTTAGTCTCAAACCAAAACAAACTCACTATTCTCCCTCAAGCATACACTAGAAAACTACAAGCTATAGATGTCTTGCTGATCATTCAAAATCACTCCAAAACTAGTTTAGTTTGGGAAAAGAGAGGTTTTTATAGCTTGGATGGAGGGGAGATTGTTCCTCTCATCATGGGAGAAGGCCTTATCTCTTGGGTTTGTTCCATCCTAATAGAGGAAAGGATACCAAACTAACTTCCTTGGCTCCATCGAGCCCAACCATCTACCAGACTTCCATTACGAAGCTTCTAGACCTAGAAGCTTCGACTCCATATTTAAAAAACTTGCCAAAAGAGGATTGATGTGACTGAAAAAGGGCTCAGTCGCTCCATATGGTGCTAGTGCTAGTTTTAATCTCTACAAACATGGCGAGGAGGAAACTGGTCAGTCTTGCCAGTCTTGTAAACTGGGGTAAAAGGAAGATTCTTGGGAAATGATGCAAAGGGGAATTATTTTTCTCATGAAGAGGGACATACTGGGAGTTTCTTCATGATGGGAAAGCATGTAGGGTTCACTGTAGAGGTCCTCTAGGATTGTGGACGGGGAGTACAGGGACAGTGACAAAATTTTGTGTAACAAATGCCCCCTAAAGCGTGAAGGCCAAACTAGAGTGAGGGGTGAAATGCTTTACTAGTAGATGCGGGGAACCAGAGTCCATCGTCAGAAAACCTATAAGAAAGCATACATGTACATATCTAAAATATGATAGTCATGCCTAATAGAATCCATGGTATGGGAGCAACTATCCATCAAGAAAAAGATCATGTGCATGGATCCTTGGCATGGACACAACCATCCAACTGGAGGGATCATATGAAATAGATCCACAACATGGGCACAACCATCCATCTAAAGAATCATGTATATAATCATGAATGACCCATTACTCCTCACAACTTGGACTTTTGTAATCTAAGCCTAGGGTATTGTGCTCGAATAGGACCCAATCAAAGTACAAAATCTAACATGTGAATAAATGTGTTGAAATTGAACATGTTAGAAAGTCGCTTGATTACTAGTTAATGATGTGAACCGTTAACAAGTGTGAGAGAAACCATCAATAATGACAATGGATCTTAAGGTACTAGCCGTACAATTCATGGGGTGTGAATAAGGAACTGAAGTCGAGCACCCGTGAAATCATTTGATCGAAGGCTAATGATGTGAACTTGTTGTTGAGTGCGAAGAACTTGCCATTGAGGCATGCAAGCTCTAAGGTACTGGAAAGGAGTTTCTAGATCAACTTCTTGGATAATGAACTGAAGTCGAAATGAAGTGATTTGCTAAAGGAAGGTCATAATGAATCCTTCATCATCGACATGAAAAAGGAACACAATGAATGAGAGTAATCCAAGATGATCAGAAAATGTAAAGGTAGGAAGACTTCTCTTGAACATATGGATAACACGTCTCCAGATTTTGGCAGCATTTGACATCATAGGAACAAAGGTCATGGTGATGTGGGAGAGACCATATGAGAGGTTTAAAATGGATAACCCAAAACCTAGGGAGGCAAGTGACAGAGTGAGGATGTCCTAAAACCCAACATGAACAACAGATGAATGTCAATGTTCAAGAGCGACGGGTTGCCTCAAGTGAATAAAACTAATGAAATACTTCTAATTTTACCTCACCATTTTTTGCGAGTACCCCAGTTATTTTTACACAAGCTTGACGGGGATAGAATATGCTTGTAATATAAGTCCATCCTTTGATGAATCTGACATAGTAAGATTAATGAGCCCTACGAGGGAGTAGCTCGGTCTTGTCATAATGACAAGTCCTATGTCGTTTAATATTTTAACGAGTCCAACAAAGGTGAAACTCAGAATCTTTTCCATGTTTAGAGAGTTTGAAAAAGACATGGAAAAGCAAACTCCACATGGTCCCTTTTCGTACATTTGTGTCTCTCGAGCCTAAAAAGGTAGAAAAAAAAACTTGAGAGAACTGCTTGACCATTTCAGTCAAGGAGTACCTTTTTCATAAATTGTTTATCCCAAATCAAAAAGGGGGTAAACATATACTGGGTAAATGACATTTCACAGCCTTTAATGAGTTCAAAAACGACAAGAGCTCGGAAATCTTTTCATGTTTTAAGAGTCAAAAAAGAGCTGAAAGCAGACCCCCCGTTTTTATTCTCTTTAACAAGTCAAAAAAGGGAAAAAATACTCGGCAATATTTTCATCTTTTATGAGTCAGAAAAGAGCTTAAAGGTGACTCGTCCTGGAGGAACGAGTGGTATAAAGGGTAGCAACTAGTTTCGACAATGGAGGAACTTCTCAAAACATGTAATGGTCAAGAGGCTGGCTAATAAAACCACTCATTGTTGCGGTTCCTCAGGAAAGGAAAAAACAACCAAGTGAAAGCATATGATCGGCCAAAGAGATGGTGGTGATGGAATAAAACAACCAAGGCTCCTCTAGTAGAAATAAGATGATTAAAACAACAATCACGAGATGTAAATCAGGCATGGGTTCATTTTTACACAAGCTTGAACCATGGAGAACTCTTCTTGAATTTAGTTTCATGTTTACACGAGATTGAAACAAAAAACTATGCTTGAGATAAGTTTGCATGACCCCGACATAATGACTCAATTCGAGGTACATTCCCCCCAAGCTTCATTTCATTCAAAGAGGTGGATGGAATGAAGATTTACTCTCAAGATTCAAGAAAGACTTGACTGAGATTTTCAGAGATCTTAAACAAAGACTCGATTTGGAAAAGGGAGTTGTCTCATTTTTTAATGAGGTTGACACAGTAAAAGAACTATCCTCGGACATCTGTTTTATTTTTTAATGAGGTAGACACAGGAAGAAACTATCCTCAAAATATATTTCATTTTTTAACAAGGTTGATACATGAAGAAACTTTCTTCGGATGCTATTTCATTGTTTTAACGAGGTTGATATAGGAAGAAACTTTCCTTAGACCCTTGTTTCATTTTTTAACGAGCTTGACATAAGACAAGGAACTCTGCTCTGACATCTGTTCATGGACCATATGAGAACATGGCTCCCAAGAGGTCCAACGTAGATGGGAGAACTACGCTCTGGGAGGAATACATGTCAACTGGTACTAATGATAGATCAGGTTCCAATGCCCCCAATACATAATGCACTATACCATCTGTGTGATCATCAGTAGATGTGGAGACAGAATAGATAGCCACATAATTAACCTATGGCAAGGAGGGTACTGCTTGCAAACAAGAACCAATAGGGGATGATGGTTTCATAGGAGGCACTTGGTGACCAATGAACGACAATTGATCAATGGTCACTATTCTCCCTTCGTGTGGAAAAAAAACCACACGGAAAAGCGAAGAAACAAGAGCTCCCATGTCATAAACATAGTTGCGTCTAAGGAGAAGATTGAAATCTAAGGGACCTTGGACTACCATCATGTCTATATAGATGGTCATTCCTCCCAAAGTAATAGGGAACTTTGGAAGGATCCCTAAGGGTTGACTGGTTCCTCCATTGAAAGCCAATAGATTCTGGGTGATAGGCACAAGTTGTGACGAACCTAAAGCTTGCCAAGTAGTACAAGACATGATGCTAACAGACGCACCTTCATCTAATGCAGTGCCATGTACTACCATATTATAGGCTTGTACTGTGATCTGGAAAGGCACATAAGATGGGTGGCGGAAAAAAGTCAATTAGTTAAAATCAAAAGAAACAACATAACTACTTGGTGGGGGTATCATATGATTGCCCCCATGCCCCGCAAGAGAAGGAGAAGGACTCTGTTGAAAAACTAGGAGGGAGGATCACCCTTCGATTCATGAGAATCTGAGGAGAGAAGAAGAACATGAGCAGTTTGATCACTACTCCCTTCAGGAACATATTGAACAACTGAATGGGGAGCCAAGTCGACACTCTTTTCGACCAATGGTTGATCAAGACCAAACAGGAGAGATTCATGTTCAAGAAGAGTAGTATGGGTAAGAGATGAATCCAATTCAATCTCTTTGCTAAATAGGAGAGGGTTAGAAGAAAGTCTCTAATAACCAACGGGGAGTTGGGCTTGAGGAGCTATAAGGTTTTCCAAAATTTTGGAAGCTTTATCCATAAGAGGACAAAGGTGAAGAAGATGCTTTCCTTCACATAACCTACAGGGGAATCTAATCTTTCCCTTCTTCTTACTATCATTAGCTAAAGGCGTAACATCGACATGATCTCCAAATGTTGATGGGGGTGGTTGGTTCAGGTCTTGAGACCATACCTCTAAGACTCTGGGAATGCCAGTACAGTCTCAAAGGAGATGATCACCCTTACATAACCTGCAAGGGAATATGACCTTCTGTGTAGGATCAAAAGGTGTGTCTACGGGAGGTGCATTTGGAGTAATAACCGCATGGTTGGCCTCTCACTTATATGTATTCTTCTTCTTCTTCTTCTTAGCCTCCTGGTTACTGGATTTCAAACTTTCACCAGGCGAAGTAGAAGAGGAAGGTGAAGAAATAGGGGAAGAAGGTGAGAGGTCAACCTTAGAATCAACATGATGTGGTTCAAATGAAGGAGATGGCTGGGTAGGAGTCGGGACACTGAGGACCACCAAGGTTGAAAACAACTAGACAAGTAAACCAGTGGTTAACCCAGGGAGGGACAACGTTGCCATATAAGGAGCACTAGTGTTTCCAAAATAAGGAAAAGGACCAGGATTCCCATCCGAGGGGAATCCTTGACTAGTAGACTCTGGAAATGTTGCCATTGGAAACGACCCTAAAGAATCACTAAGGAAGATAATTTTAACTAGGAATATTTCGTGGGTAGTTAATTTTTAGACACTGAAACAAAACTTTTCCTTTTCATATTTTAAGAGTTGAGAAAAGGAAAAAAGGTGACTCTAGTCGCTTTCGGAGTTAACAAGCTCGAAAGGACAAGTTCTCGATGATGTTTTAAATTTAAAGAGTCAAAAAGACCAAAATGACTGCTCAAGATAATCTAGGAAAATGGATTACCAGGTAACCATGAATTGCATAATACCTCTCAACGAACTGAGAAGTATGGGAAGGCAATCTCCCCGAATGATATGTTCGGTGTATCATGTTTACAAGGTAGCAGACAGGACTTCCTATGGATAAAGGATTGCAACCTAGCTGGGTCTCCTTTTATATATGAGATGGTATAGGGAGCACAAGTTTGTACTAGCGTTGTCAAATGCCGAAGCGAACGAAATCTGCTAGATTTAAAGACGCTGAAACATGTCTCTAGCCTAGACCACTAAATGTGAGCGTTAAGTTTCAATGCTTCCTTAGGTTAATTCAATATATTTTAACATTTGATGTTGAATTAGGTTTCAATTACAAGGCCCTACCATTGTCAACTGAAAAAACTCCTACATGCAACTATATGAGAAACGAAATCTTTGTCTTCAATGAAAGTTAACACTAATTGAGAGATAGAGAACACACAATCAATGCAATAATAAAAGAATAAAATATTTCACTAATAAATCACCAAAACATATTGAATCTTCCTATCAAATGCACTTCAACTAGTCCTTTTAATAGTAAAGAGAATTCATTTCTTTTTGAATACAAATGATGATGCGACTTTAGTCTTCAATGATGCTAGCTAATGCAACATATTGATTCAAAAAAATAGAATTATGCATTTTTCAATGGAATGATAACATGAATCTTTCACAAACACTTCAATATTTTTTTTCAAAACAATCAACATCAATCAAATGGAAAGCACGAAAACAGAATTCCTTCCAAACCAATGATGCAATGATTCAATCAAAAACAAGATGGGCAATGTGATCTATGCCCAAAAAGAGACGCTAAAAAACAAATGAAACTTTTCAAACTTGTTAAATGGAAATCAAAGCAACAAAAGGACTAACAAATGAAATGTAAGGAGCAACTTGACTATCGACTTGACTTATTGAGCACACAAATAGGTGAATGGATGATGACCTATATGCCCTAGGGTTACAAACCATCCAAGAACTCAAGAAACCAAGGGAAGAAAATGCAAACCAAACAAGCATATAAACTAAGCGAAAAGAGCTTTCCAGCTAGGGATAACACAGTCAAAACAAGTTGAGAGATAGAAATCAGAATGGAAAGACACACTAGTTATGATCTAGGGTAAACCCTGATCTTCACCTACAGGAATCAGCATGACTACCTAACTGAAAACAAGCACTAGAAGGGGGTCGACGCGACTGCTTTTGAGAAGATCACGCCGATCGACGCGACTGTCAGAAAAATAAATGCGTTGACTGAGGATTCAAGGAAAAAAATAAAAATTTTCAAAGGCTAAAACCAGACTTGCCACTATAAATTTCAGGCTCAGAACAGTAAACCAGGCAAAGAAGAGAACACTAAAGGGAAATAGTGATACTAGAAAATTTCACACAAAACTATAAAATGACAATCAATCGAACAGAAGGAGACTCCCCAGTATGGTTGCCAATTTATGGTGGAGTTAAATTCTCAGTGTAGACACAAACAATTCCTCTAGCTCGGGAGAGCGGGTCTAACCACAAACAAACAATCTATGGAAAATCTCCTTAAGCTAGAATCAAATAAGAGGGCCTACCTCTTAGAACGCTATTCCACTTGATGATGATCCTACTTCCTTACTCCAGCTATCTTTTGTTTCCTTCCTTCGAATACCTAAAACAAGAAAATGAACAACAACAATAAACATGATAGCATACAATATTGTATTCAACCTACTTAACAGGTCAAGGAACATTAAGCCATAAATATGTAAAATAACACTTCATGTAGGAAATCAATCAATAGTTGTATTCATATAAATCAGAAAGAGATTACAACCAATGCCTTGACGTTGTTGGTATCCTCTGATGTATCCAGGTTCCCACACTTCTACTAGCATCTCATGGATAGCCCCAACAATGGAATTTTTAAGGACTATTCCCTTTAGTCTCAAACCAAACCAAACACACTATTCTCCCTCAAACATACACTAGAAAGCTACAAGCTATAGATGTCTTGATGATCATTCAAAATCACTCCAAAACTAGTTTAGCTTGGGAAAATAGAGGTTTATATAGCTTGGATGGAGGGGAGATGGTTCCTCTCATCATGGGATAAGGCCTTGTTATCACTTAGAAATTTCTCTAGAAGTTATTAGAAGAAAGAAAATGACCGAGGCAACCACAAACCAACTTTGGCGCATAGGCTCTAGCCAACCTAGGCTCAGAGAGGGCTCCATCTATATGATTTATCTTTGTTTGCTGGGATTTCAGGCTAGTTATGAATGTTCTGGGGGTTTTTGATTTGTATTCAAGATTGGGTGGTGGGATCCTTGAAACAGATGGATAGAATGATGTCTTTAGACCATTGGGCTATGGAGTCAACAGAAGGGCAGCAGAACTAGATCAACTCACTAAAGGGAATGTTCAAAGGGCAAGCTAGTAGAGTAAAGTGTGGGTCTTTGGAATAGGGGGTTGAAATGGTTTTAATTAGGGTGAGAGAGCAATTAAGGGTTCTCAGACCAAGATATAAACGAGGAAAAGAGGGTAATCAAAAGAAAAGGGAAATTAAGAATCCTTTGATCTCGATTAGCAAGAAACAACTTGAACTAAGGAGCAATTGAGAATTCCTTAACTTAGATATCAGTAGAAAACATTTATATGCACCACTGTTAAAACATGGTGTAATTAAACAAATTCTGAGATATTGTTCCAGTTATAGCATTCAGATTCAGAAATACATTAAAGATTGTGGAAAAAATTTAAGAAAGATAACGATAACATAAGAAAATACTTGTCTGCACTTCACTCAACACATGAATCCTATGAAATATCTTGTCTTTATTCATCAATCCAACTTGCTGGGTCAGTCAATGATAGAATAGCTTTACAGTCCTTTTGATCAAAATTCTATAGAAATGTCTAAGAATCCACCCCTACATACTTCGAATTGTGAAGTATTATAAAAAAATTATTACAAAATATCTCAAAATAACTTCAGATTTAATCTAGGAAATAAAAATATCTTCTTGCAAGAAGATAGAGACAGTTATTGAACTGCTTTCATGCTATCCCATTTATTTTGGTACTATTGGCCTTTATGGTTTGATTTTAGCCCTTTGTGCTGCTTTTTTGTTTGATCTTTTACGCTGGAATATTCATTTACTTTTGGCTTTCATCTGATACACTTTGACACTGATACTCTTTGACTCTGCTGATCTGTCTTCATCTTTTCACCTGGCTATTTTACTTTTACTGTACACTAACCTTTTTACTGCATATTTCTCACAGTAAACAATAAGTTTTTCCCACATTTCAGCATCAGGTAATTGAATTTTTAACATCCTTCTATATATTTCATCTACTTCAGTGTACTTGGAAAAAGTGGGCTTATTTACAAACAAGTGTTTTACTTTACGTTTGAGGTAAAACAAGTTTTCAAATGTCTAGTATAGTACTTTTCCTATTGGCAATGCCTTCATTGAAGATGTGTTTACTTGGTCTTTTGCTAGCTCTCTGAGTTTGTTGTTGTAATCCTGCTGTGTCATGAGCTTTTCATTTATGACTAAGGGACTGGGTAACCCTTTCCCTCTCAAAATTTGAAACTTAGCCATAAATCTATCAACGGCTACCTACATATTCTGACATTTGTTCTCCAAGTTTAACATCAAGTTTCTCTTGGAAAGGACCTTTCTTACTTCCAATATTGTTTCAGTTCTGTCCTCAATTTCCAATTCCTGAAGCTCATACTTGTTTTTACTGTTAAGGAATTGGATGATTCTGGTGGCATCTTCGGGCATCTCTCCTAATTCTTCTTTCACCTTTTGGATGGCTTCTGTAGCCATCTTTATTAGATCTATCTGCTAAAAAATTACCTGAATAGATGGCCAAATATTATTGAAAGATTCAATGATATTGGCCCATAATAGTTCTTTAGCTTGCCCAAGGGGTTATTTTAGTGTTAGGTCCTTCTCCATGGACTTTAATCTTTCAGTCATTCTGGCAGCATTTTTCACTTCTTCCTTGTGCATGATTTTGGAAAGATTGTAATTAGTTTCCAACCTTGTCACCTTTTCTTTCATCTTATTCATTTCTGTAGCCTGTATGGACATTTCCTCCATAGCTCTAACCAATTTTGCTGCTTCATCTAATGTACCTGCTACTGACGTAAACTATGTTGAAACCTGTTTTGTTGTGGCCATAGGAGCTGTGGGAGCCAATGAGGTTGCCAATGTAGAAGGAACAACTATTGAGACTGTTGGGATGGCATTCACTGAGGTTGTGGCAATATCAGTTTGCTTCAATTGGATTAAAGTGTCCAATTCCTTCTCTGTTTCCCTTAACTGATCATTTAATTTCAAGACTAGGTCCATCAATTCTTCATGTCTAGTCTGGCTCTCCAAGACTTCTTGTGTCTGGGGATGCTGCAACTGAGGTATCTTCAATTGTTTTTTAAGTGCTGCAATGTCATCATTCTTTTTCTTAATTAGTTGCTCAGTGGCTTTGATGTCTTTGGGATCATGTCCCAATTCAATCACTAAGTCTTCCAAAGACTTAATTCTAGTATCCTTGGCCTATGAGGAGGCCTTCTCCAACTGATATTGAGTCGAGATATTGGTTAATGAATTCTTCAATTGATGGGAAGCTATGGCTTTTCCAGTTAGGGTGGAGTAAATCATTTCTCCAGCCTGTTTGTGGAATTCAATTTGGTCAATGGGATGAATATCCCTTGTCAACACCTCAAAATCAATTTTCTTGTGATCTGTTGATGTCCTTATCTATTGTATAGTTGGTTTTACAAAGTACATTTGCATCTTTCCCTCCTTGATGTCAAAAACTAACATCAATCTGGTTTGGTTTGTAGGTGTAAGCTTTAAATAGTGTGCATAATGTTGTTCCTTTAGTTTCTCGTTTCTCATTTTGATTTCTTTATACCTGTCTTTAATGTCTTTGTCTTTATCAGCCGACCTACTGAATGAGGAGACTTCTACATTGAGCTTCCTTTCCAACGTTTGAGTCTATGATGTGGATGGCTCCTGATTTTCTCCAGATGGAGTTGTACCTTTACTTCTATCTAGCTCAGTATCAGTTACTTGTGCTGAGTCCTCTGTGTCTTCCTGTTCTGAAACAGGATTGAGCCTTGGTCTCTTGCTCTGACTGGCTTCATACTGCACATTTGAAGTGTCCATACATGAGCTGGAGGCTTCCTCTCTGCTCCTTTTAGGATTCTTTTCCTCATTCTGAGGAGTTTGCATAATAGGAGGGGTGCTCATGGTTCTTTCTTGTTGTTTAGGTACCTGTAGAAACGAGATTTCATCAAGCTATCTTTCTAAATCAATCAATGCATTCTCAAAATCTACCTTTGTGCTATCCCTATCTACAAGAGTGTTTTACAACCACTAAGATTGATTGGCATATCTTTCTATCTCTAGTATTGGGTGATGAATGTAAGGTCCCAATTTGACCTTTTGTTTAAGTCTGGTGATAAACCCTTGAGGGTCATATCTCCACATGAATTTGTTTGGAAATTTCATTTCTTGCAGAATTAGATCTGCCTCCTGCCCTACTTCTCTAGAGTTGCAAATGAAAGGGCCTAACTGGTTTTTGACTATGAACTGTGTTCTTTTCTTGGCTGATACAAACTTCATCAGAGTTCATTATTTTCCTATAGTATTCTAGAGAAAATAAACTCATGCGAAGGTATTTGGGGATTTTGTATGGGGCAAGTTGGCACCCATAGATTCTTATTTCTGTGTGGTTTTGGTAAAGGTACCAATCTCCCACTTTACTTTTCTTGGACAACTAGAGGACTCTTTTGATATCTTGACTTATTCTGGGTGGAGGGCTTCCTGTCAGCATGGTCATGACTGGATGGACAAAAGAATCAATGAAATCTGTATAAGTGTATGGTGATGAATATTTGTGGAAAAGTGGTGTCCAAAATATGACAGACCTGGGCTGGCCTCTGGTATCAAGCTTCTGGAGGGTAAAGGGAAATCTGTCTGACTGGTAATATAGAAACATATGGTAAAGTACATATGAGTACTTGAACACTCTCTCATTATGCATTCTAGTAAACTGTTCATGCATCCTTTCAACTATGAACTGGACATAATTGTATATAGTAGCAGGAGGCTTTCCTGGGTGAAAATGGACATGAAGGCTAGGACAAGCTCATCAACAAATTCATCAGTGGTGCAGCCAAAAATACATGATATCATAGTCACTATGTGCTTTCCCCTTTCAGAGAAAATGGTAGAAACATATGGGGGGGCATCTTTAGGTATGTGCTTGTCTTCAACAATGAAAGTTTGAAACAATTGGGCCAGTTTTGATGGACTCAACTTAGTGTACTGGTCTAACAAATCTCCAATTGAGAGTGGGGTTAGGTTTGGACCTGGTTGGAGCTATAACATCTCATTGATTGATTCAGCTATGATGGTAAACAAGATTTTCTGGTTAGGGGACATTATTGCTCTTTGGTTGGGAATGTAACAGGCATGGCACATATGGACAATTTCAGGAAAAACATGTACTGGGGAAATTGGTATTTGGGAAAATTGGATTCCCAAAGACCAATGTCATCAGAATGGTTTAGATATCTGTCCCTACTCAAACAATGAAGTTTGAGCAAGACCTCATATGCACTTGTATCTCTGATTTGGAAATCCTTGTCCACCAGGGGAAGGTGGTCTAGGTCCAGATGGGGAGTGGTGATAGGTCTGACATCCATGGTGACAGGGGCAACCATAATTCAGTTCTTGTGGATTTGAATTTGACTGTGTAGGGTTGTATCAGAGGTTTTGATGGAAACTGGCAGTTTTGAGAAGGGTTTGGGTATGTGGTTTGAATTTAAAGTAATTCCAATTAATTTTACTTAATTAAAATACCTTTAAATACAGAACATTTTCAAATTCGAAGGGTGGCTGGTAATTCGTTCACAAATACCTGGAGTTTAGGTGAATTGATTTCAAATTGGTGTTCTAGACGATGGCAGAAGGTTGAAAGGGCTCTGAGAGGTTTGAAGGTGGTCTCCGTAGCTTCATTGAGGACTGAAATGGGGTTAATTGGTATTTTGCAATTTTGCAGGTGTCGCACTGGCTTGTAGAGGTTTTCGAAGAGCTCGAGAGAAAAAAGATGAAAAAGGGCTTCTTGGCCTTTTTATTAAGCAACGATCACTTTTTGGTGGGCAATTTTATGAATGAACGGTAGGTGGTTTATCGGGTTGAGCAGGGAGGCGGTTTCCCTATCCATGGCACCGCTCTTGTGGAGGAGGCAGTATTGAGGAAGGGTCACCCGATCTACTCCAATGCTCGACACATAGCAGTCGGGGGGCCGGGGAAAACCACCTTATTGGGCGGGTAAAGGTCGATCATTGAGTGCAGCTGATATGAATGTGGACCGTTGGATGAGGGGGATGGTGATCTGATGGTAGTCAGGCGATGGAGATGCACAGGTGATAAGAGCATGGGCTTTGTGGGGCCCAGTGCTTTAATCTTCAGTGGTTTGGGATTAATTAGGACTTAATCATGGGTTTAATCAATCGGGCGAGGTTTAATGAAGGGATTTTCTTAACCCTACCGCATAGTGATGTACTAAATGGGTTTTGTCAGGAATATCAGGTGATTTATATAGTTTATATTTAAACTAAGGGTTGGGATATTTATTTAGGGGATTTATTTAATATACGAGAAAAGGTATATCATGGGATTTATATAATTAAGTTAAAAATTAATATGAAATGAGCAGAGTGAGCATACCCTTAGCATAAATGTAAAATTTGCGCATTTTATTCACATACATTTCATACTTAGGATAAAGTACTTTTGTGGGTTTTTTGAGTGAAATAGGATTTACATGGGGTTTATTTACTTTTCCTAGGAAAATGAAGTTTAACCTTAGGAAAAGGGGTTTTATTAGGGTAATGAGGGGGAAATGAATTTTATGAAGGGGATTCTAACACTTGATGTCCATAAGTCATTAAGCCGAGGGTCCGGTCCCACCAAAAGTCAGAGAAATGCTCTAAGCCTCTTTGACTTGAAGGATTTAAAGTGCTAGAATATACTTGTGGATAGGAAATTAGTAAGTAAGGGGAAAAATGAATGAGGGGGAGTTAATCACATTAACTTGCAAACCTTTGTTTTTGCTTCCATAATTGATCATACATATAGAAATATGTGTCTAAGCATGATGCATGTGTTTTGATCCAACCAACTTTATACTTCAACAACCTTTCTTCTACTTACCCATTACTTACCCTACCATTTTTTCTTCATTTTATTTGGGTGCATTTAGACTAGCAAACCCTTATCATCCATTTTTCTTTTGAAAAGTAATCTATCTAATTCTAACCTTATATCATCCAAGGGCTCAGATTAAACTGATGAGCTCCTTTATTTTCTCTACCTATCTAATGATCTGCCAAGATTAAATTGTTTGGTTATATTTTATTCTCTAACTATAAACATAAAATTCAAAGCATGAAATAACCAAGATTAAATAGTTTGATTACCATGGATTGTGGCATGAATAACAAGCTACACACAATCATTATTATGCATAAAAGTAAATAGTAGTGGCATTTAGACTTGCACACTTTCATGGTCTCTTTTTGTTTTTGGGGTTCATATATTTTCATTTTTTTGACCTTTTCTTATTCTTTTTGTCCTTTGATATTTCTTTTAGGACATACCCTCTTTACATTTTTTAATTTTTAATATGGAAAACATTTGCAGAAAGCAAAGGTATGTACAATATTACAAGGCTTAACCTTAATCATTCAAAATTATGACTCCTATTGGTATAGGAACCTCACATGCCTTATCTCTTGGGTTTGTTCCATCCTAATAGGGGAAAGGAGCCCAAACTGACTTCCTTGGCTCCATCCAGCCCAACCATCTTCCGTTACGAAGCTTCTAGACCTGGAATCTTCGATTCCATATTTAAAAAACTTGCCAAAAGAGGATCGACATGACTGAAAAAGGGCTCAGTCACTCCGTACGGTACTAGTGCTAGTTTTAATCTCTATAAATCGGCGTGAGGAGGAAACTGGTTAGTAGCGATGTTCTTGTAAACTGGGGTAAAAGGAAGATTCTTGGGAAATGATGCAAAGGGGAATTATTTTTCTCATGAAGAGGGACATACAGGGAGTTTCTTCATGATGGGAAAGCATGTAGATTTCACTATAGAGGTCCTCTCGGATCGTGGACGGGGAGTACAGGGACAATGACAAAATGTTGTGTAACAGGTAGGCAAATATATCCTAGGGATAGATAAATGCAGTCATATGTTGATCCATTGGGAGAATGTTGATTTGATGATATCCGGAGAAACCATCCATGAACGAATAGATTTTGGAGTCACCACAATCATCAACAATCTGGTCAATGAACATGGTGGAGTAATTGTCCTTCGGACAAGCATGATTTACATCCTGATAATCGATGCATACATGGATTGTCCCTTGTTTCTTTATGACAGGGAAATTATTTGACACCCAATCAATCAAATGAATGGGGTAGATGAAACCATCACAAAGAATTTTTTCAACTTCACTCTTTGTCGTGAGAGCCATCTTCGGATGGACCAGACAGAGGCACTGTCAGACTAGTTTAATATCAGAATATGTTTTAATCTCATGCACCACTATATTTGGGTCGATACCTGGAATTTCTTCATAGGTTGAGGCAAAGACATCATGAAACTCTTGAAATAGGGATTTATAGATCTCAATCTCAGATGGAGAGTAAGATGCATCAATGTGTAGATTTTCGACAATCTCCAGTTTAACAAAGATATCAAGAGGTATTGTCTCTTTGATGTTTAAGAGATTCTTTTTGGAATAAACTACGTGAATAGAAATAGGATTCGTAAAAGAGTCAACGATAATGGGTAGATAGACATTACTGAGATTATCCTCAACGAAATCCGGTAAGGAGGAATGATGGTGATGATCATCCCACAACACATTGTCTGGGATTAGGATCTCCATGATGCTCTCATCGATAGAGAATATACGAGAGAATGGATTAGAAGACATGCCATAATCCAATGATCGATTGACCCAATTGATCGAAGAGAAGGTATAAGTCACTCAAGCTGAATAGATGGCTTCGTAATCAAGCTTAATGGGGCTAAGAAAAATTCGGTTTCCAAAAATATCGATGTTAGTTTCATCTGGTACAATCCATGGATCAGTTGGGATAGTAGAATATGATATCATATTGATATAAGAAACCGATGATGAGTTATTGGGAAGTGGAGGAGGAGGAAGAGAAAAGGTTCCCATGAGTGAGGAATCCTTCAGCAGTCCAACCCCAACATGATGATAAGAATGTAGAGTTTCCCCTACAAGTGGGACACTTCTAGTAACATGAGAATCAAAGGCAAAGAAGGTGAGTTGGTCAATGGCCACAATCTCGCCCTTATGAGGAAAGGCGATCATATGGAAATAAGTCGAAACAACCACAACCATGGCATAAACCCACGTGTGATCCAATAAAAGATTATAATCAAGAGGTCCGTCAATAACTTCCACTTCTATGGATACAATTTCCCCTCCTAATTAGACTTGTAAGGAGTTTAAAATACCACAAGGTTTATATGTTCCCCCATCAAAAGCTTTTAATATGGTAGGTGACTGACTCAGCTGAGGAGAATCAATCACTTTCCAATAAGACACAGACATGATACAGGTCAAGGCTCCCTTGTCTACAATAGAACAATGAATGTTATTACCATAGACAACGACCTGGATGATAAAATCCAATTGGGATGAAAGGCGAGGGGTATAATTTTCATGACTGAAAACAAACAAGTTGGAATTCGAAGGATCCACACATCCGATAGCCAAAAGAAAGGCCTTCTTTTGGGTGGGACAGTTTTGCAATACCTCGAGGGTCGACATAGTTGATGAAGATTGAGCCAAGCATTCAACTATGTTATAATTTTTAACATCCCTGGCATGAGGGTTGAAAGCAGATTTATGAATAACACCCTTCGGAAGCTTAATAATTAATTCTGTAGGAATTTTGGGTGGAGAAGGATCGGATGAAGGTGATGTCAAATTGGTAGGTTGATTAGTAGCCTGACCGTCTAGAGGATTCACATTACCATAGTCCTTATTCCGAGTGGCCACCACAATATCGGATTTAGACTTCATGGAGGAAAGCATTAAAACCATGTTAGAGGGAAAAGAGTCTTTTGATTGGGAAACAGGACGGTCAACGCTACGAGAGAAGTGGAGGATTTTAGAAATTGGTTCACTTCTGCGTAGTGGGGACAATCACGAGTAAAGTGCTCCTCATTGAAAATAAAGCATTGGTAGCGAGGCTTTCGTTTCTCATCAAAGGACTGATTTGTTTGTTTATCATGTGGTGAAGGATATTTCTTCTTTTTGCCTTTTCCTTTCTTCTTTCTTCTTGGTTGCTATTGATATTTTCCTTTATAAAATGAAATGACATTTATCTCAAAAGAATAAGCCATAGGAGGATTGGATGAAGGGTTTTGGGCAGAAGCAGTGAGAGCAACACCAAATTGTTTACTCACTGTCTGCGAACTGGTAGAACCTATTATGCCATCAACAACATGATATTATTTACTATGGGTTGGAGGAACAACATTTGAAGGTCTTAGAGCATTTGGTATCTTCTCATAGGGCATGCCAGAATGGGTATAGATGAGGTCCAAATACTAAGCATGAGAAATCACTTGCTCTTTTGTAACAACCCTACCTTTAGCTACATCCTTCATGATATATGGAAACAAATATTTAATAAACCATTCCGCTAACAATTGATTCAGAACATAGGTCTAAACCAACCGATGATGACGCAACCAGTCATGAATGTGATCTAAGATATGAGTAGCTTTAGTTTGTTTAAATTTGGTCAAAAGTTCCATTTGAGTTTCATACCGAATGGGAAACTAGAAATGTGTGAAGAAGGTGGTGGCTAAGGAACTAAAATCATGAAACGAATCTCTAGGTAACTCAATGTACCATTTAATTACGATACCTGTAAGAGTACATTAGAAAAGATGTAATTGTATGGAATCATCATTAAAGGAGTTTGAAGAATACCACAGATGATATATCATGACATGGGTCAATGAGTCTTCTCTAGGATTCCCATTGAATTTTGGGATATCAAAAGGAAATTTTGTAGGAATTATCGACCACCAAGGCGAATGAGTGATACGATCGTTGGTGAGCTGAGTCAGGTCTAGAAATTCTAGAGTCACCACAAAAGTTAACTATCGGTTAATATCTGTTAGAGGATAGCCTAGATAAGAAGGAATATCCTTAGCAATAAGTACTTGCATTCTTGGATAAGGAGGGTTCTAATAAAGAGGAACATGGGCACCAGAATAAGGAGGATTCTGGTAACTAGCATACACGTAACCTTGTTGACTAGCTCCAGGATAACCCTGTAAAGGATGGAATGGTTGGGTATGGACATGTTGGCCTTGAAAAGGCACTTGAGGAATACCCTGATAAGGTATATACTATTGCCCTGTGGGATTTTGCATCGTCTCGACATAAGGTGGATTTGATTGAGGTTGTGTCATGCTATACACAGACTATAAGGTACATTGTAAAGGCTAGGTAAGTGGAACCTAAGGGGTACCAGATAATGATGGAATAGGTTGAGATGAAATAACAACCTGTAAAGGTTGGTTTACATAAATTTGAGCTTACTGAGGTAAATATTGAAGGGTAGTAATTTGAGATGAAGATGGCATAGGTTGAGGATTCAAAAATATGTCCCAAATCGAACTAGGATGGATGGGAAAGTTGGTTTCCAACCACTGGCTTCCATCCCAGGATAAGGAGGATTATAATAAGGCTGATTACCAATTTGAGGTATACCAAAAACAGGTTTCCCCCTGCCATAGGAGGAGGGGATCATTGAGGCAACTGTGCCCCAGATGGAGGGTACCCAATGTAAGGAGATTTAGGTTGTTGAAGGTAACCTTTACCACTAACATAAGGTCCAACCTGTTATTTAACTATAGGTGTAGGTAGAGGAGAAGGAGCAGGCTAAGCATCATTCATAAGGGAAGTGCCAGATGGAATTCCTGAAATAGATGACATGGGAGAGGTCTAAGGACTGGAAGATGCACTAGAGAAGGTACCAGATAAAGACTGATAGACAAATTGGAATGGATAGGCCACCATACATATGTGACTTTGGTGATGTTGTAAACATATATGTGGAAGCAATATTTGATTTCCCGACCATAGTGGTGGACATGGGTTGGGAAGTCATATCAAATCCAATCATGGTTAACAATCCAAATGAAGATTGTCACAGCAAATACTTGGGTGAGTCAAAAGAATGAGGTAAAGGAGTTTGTGCTAGAGTTTGAAGAGGAGGAAGAGGATCAGTTTGATAAAAATGTAGTCCACTCCAATGAATATGAGTAGAAGGAAAAGGATCTTCTTGCGGGATCTCTTCAATCCTCACAAGATCATATGGAAGAGGTTCACTATCGGGTCCAAGATATATAGTTGGAGTTTTTATATAAGACAAAGGAAGAGAAAGGGAAGGTCCTGATGTAACAAGTGAAGATGGTTGGGGTTCCTCAAGTTCAACAACCTTAGGAAATAAAGTTTCCGACTCAGGAAAGTCAAGTTCAATAACCTCAAGCAATAAGGTTTAGTTTCTTCTATTTCGATTGCATAGAAAATTTTAGGGGCGAATGTTCGCCCTTTGGTGAAATTAAGGGGTTTTAAATTTTCAGTGGGTGAATATTTTGTATCATAGCACATTTTTACAAATCACCTCAAATAGCCCACCTTATTTTAAGGGAGAGGGTAAAAAAGGTAAATTTAGCCCTTGAAACTAGGAGTTACAACCTTCCATTTGCCCATTTTCAAGAATAGGTTTTATTTAAGTGAATCCATTCGCCCATTTTCAAGAATAGGTTTTATTTAAGTGAATCCTATGGGCCAAATACCATATTTATAAAAAAGGTATGGTAAATTAATAAAAATATAAATAAATGAGAGGTATGGTAAATAAATAAAACATTTTTTATATTTACTCCATAAGTCACCTTATATACATGCAAGGGTGTAAACAAATAAAAATATAATTAAAGTGGAGGTATGGTAAATAAATAAAACGTATTTTTATCCTTACTCAAAAGGTATGGTAAATAAATAAAAATATAAATAAACTAGACGTATGGTAAATAAATAAAACCTCTTTTTATATTTTTTCCATAACCCTCATTCTATTTATGAAGGCTCAAGAAAGAGGTTTTATTTAAGTGAATCCTATGGGTCAAATACCATATTTGTAAAAGAGGTATGGTAAATTAATAAAAATATAAATAAGCGAGAGGTATGGTAAACAAATAAAACATTTTTTAATATTTACTCCATAAGTCACCTTATATTTAAGGACACTGTCACACGGAATCTGTCAAGGGTGCGGACACGACTGACCTTCCTAGAAGTCTAAGACATTCTAATGACAAACAAGACAAAATGGAATGATCTTTCTCTAAATACACCTTTTACAACATGAAAACTACAAGTGTTTAGGCTTACCTTATTCCAAAACGCTGTTGTTGAAGTCCGTTCTTGACGATCCGGATGAGCTCCTCCTTCAAGTCAATTCCTGCAACCACAAACAATCAAACAATTACCAAGCACTTGCATTTCATATAATAAAACATATATTCAACATGCAGACCAAGGAACACATGAAATAACTCATTAACACAAGCTATTGAGAAAAATAAACCAGTTTGTATTAATAACGAAACAAAGAAACTCTTACAACCTGGCCTTGGTGTTGTGCAAGTTCCTCCCAGGGTCCATCAAGGGTTTTCCTCTACTTTGACAAAGCTCACCCTCTCCCAAGTAGAATCAAGTGAAGACAATCTCTCCTCACAAAGGCTCTAATGGAAGACCTAAATCCTGCAGCATTTACCCAAAGAAAATGTATAGCTCCAACCTCCTCTCCTTCTGGCTCAATGCCTTCATTTATAGTGCTGTAAAGAGGTTATTCAGGTCCACTATCAATGGGATCATCCCCCTTTATGGGTGGGATAGCTCCCTTATTGATGGGATAGGTTCCCCCTTAATAGAGATACATGAACCAACTGGAGGCGCATCCATTTCATCAAACCGACCTCTAGAATGTTCTAGAAGTAACCACAAGTAACTTTTTCAAGATAAAACTCGCGCATTTTGCCTTTTACAGAGGGACGCACCTGTCCCTTAACATACAGAGCGTCCATGGACGCATATTTTGTGAACATGGTCAGCGTCCCCGCAGGTAAGGCTAGAGAGAACCTGCGACCCCAGAGATAAACATGATTTTTACAAGACTTTCTCTCTTCTTTGAGTTTGAGATGGATAACAGAGGCATGAGACTTGCCTAAGAGGGTAGCATGACTTGTTGATTGGAGCCATACTAACTGTAAGTAGTCAAGGTGACATTTTTTAGTGTAACAGATTGCCCCCTAAAGTGCGAAGCCTGGAATAGAATAGGGTTTTGTAATTCTAGGAAGGGTGAAGCGCTTTATCATTTCAAGGATTGCCTTGTGGATGGCCTGGTTGGAACCTGCAATTTTCAACACAAAATACATGGATAAGATTATATCATCACTGAGGTAGGCATTCCCATACTCAGATTCAAAACTTTAACTAATGGACTAACTATTCTGATACAGGAATGATCTTGCAGTACATCATTTTTATAGACTTTTGTAGACACAGTATGGACGCAGCCATCTGTTTATGATTAGTCTACATAGATAATGAATACAAAACTCCTCGCAGCCTGGATGGTAGAAACTAGATCCAGGGTCTTCACTTCTACTTCCCGAATTGGTACGATTCTAGCCATGTGATTAAATGATTCGATGTCGAACATGGTAGAAACCACTTGATTACCAGTCAATGATGTAAACTGTTAACAAGCGTGAGAGAAACCACCAGTAATGTCAATGGTTCTCAAAGTACCAAGCACAACCCGTGAAATGTGAATAGATGTTTTGATGTCGAACACTTCACGGAATCCTCTGATCGAAAGTCAATGATGTAAACTGACGTCAAAGGCGAGAAACCTGCCATTGATGCATGCAGACTTCAAGGTACTGTCGATTCCTAAGTCATCTTTCTAGATAATGTGTCGATGTCGATAGAAAGCGACCCGTTGCAGGCAAGCCTGCAACACGAAATCATTGTTCAAGTTGAAGAAATGTTGCTGTAAGGACTGACTCAGGGATGGTCAAATGGATGACAAGTATTTTGCAGATGAAAGTTTTGCTTGCAGACCTCTTGAACACATAACGACACAACAGATGGTTTGGTGACGAATAACTCAAAGTTGATCCCTGAACCCGGTTAAAGATTTTCAAAGTGATTTAGTCAACTGTGAGGTAAAAGATTTCCCAACCCAGGTGAATGAAAAGTGTCGTGTTCAAGAGCGGTAATAAAGTTTCTTCTGAGGCAAAAGGTGACAAATAGGTTCATTCTTCTCTTTTTTCCCCCACCATTTCTGGCAAGTACCTCTTTATTTTTAACAAGCTTGAGGAGGATAACATATGCTTGATTATAAGCTCATCCTTCGGACGAGTCCAACCTAGTTTAAATGCGAACCCTAGGAAGGAGTGGTTCGTTCCTGTTTGTAATTGAACAGGTCCTTTACTGTAAAAGTTTAACGAGCCCAGTATAGGAGAAACTCGGCGTTTTTCAATTTTAGAGAGTCTGAAAAACTTAAGGAAACTCCACGTTGAACTTTTTCGTATATTTGTGTCCCTCAAGCCCGAAAAAGTATAAAATAATACCTGGGGGAACCGCTTGATCTTGCGACCAAGGAGTACTTTCATAATAGTATCGTTGACCTGAAAAGTAAAAAGCGATCAAAGACACGTCGTTTTATTTCCTTATCGAGTTTGAAACGACAAAAACCCGGCAATCTTTTCCTGATTTTACGGTCAGAAAAGAGCTAAAAGGGGACCGTCTTTTAATTCCGTTTTAACGAGTGAAAAAGAAACACTCGGCGATCTTTTCATGTTTTAGGAGTCAGAAAAGGGCTTAAAAGATGACTCTGAAATTTTGTTTGTGAAAAATTACAATTTCCCTTGAAATCCCTTCGTCCTGCACAAAAGCGACACATTACTCATACCTGTTTAAAATAGGCAAAAATACATTTGAAAACATCTTTTCATGGTAAAAAATGAACTAATTCATCCAAAAAACCTATAAAAAGACCTTTTACCATGTCATTTTTACCGTTTCACTGTTGAGGTTGAAAAAGGAGCTTTTGACAAGAAACTTCCCGTGGTTGCTGCGGAAAATCTGACCGTCGGAATCGAACGCCGCTTCACCGAGGTATTTTACACATCCCACTCTTCATTTTTATCCGTTTAGTTTTTTGTTTTTGGTCTCTGTTTCATTTTTTGGGGGGGTTTTGGGTTCAAAATGCGCCCCTCGGCGGACGCAGGTGCCCTTCGGGTGAGCCGCGTCCCCCGACTTTTTCTCACACGGGAAAAAGGTCTGGGGACGCAGTCCGCCTTCAGGCGAGCTGCGTCCGGACGCCCTGTGCTAAAAAGCCGGGGTGCGTCTTCCGCAAAGGGCGCATTTCAAAACCCTAACTCTCTCAAAAAACCACCAAATTTTCTCAAATTAATTTCTAATTGACTCTTTTGATGTGCAGGGGCCAAAACATGTTAGACTGGAGAGAGAGAGAGCACGTAGAAGACGATGAAGCTGCGATTAACCACCAACCCTCTCTGGATGCCTTAAGAACATGTGGATTGTACAAATATTGGACCATACCGGGCATGAGGGGCCAGGTAAGATTTTTGGAATGGCTAGTTGAGCGATGGAACGTTCAAGATCAATGCTTTTACATTGGAGGGCACCAGCTCGAGATAGAGCCCTCGGATGTATACTTTCTCACTGGCTTGCCAAACAGAGGTGAGCAACTCAACCTTGCGGGGACCAGGCCGGGTGGCCAATCCCTTGATGATCTCCGCGAGGAGTGGTGCAGACCAGGGACTCGCCATAAAAAGGGCGTGGAGATAAAGCACATCGCTCTGGCGGAACTTAGAGTTATTGCATTTACGGTCACTAGGATTTGTGGCGCGGCCGCCTTGCACATTGCTTCCGGATCCCAAATGCGGATGGCAGTTGACTGTTACCAAGGCACCATCTTCAACTGGTGCGAAGCTGTGTCGGCTCATATGAAGAGCCAACTAACCAAGGCAAAGAACGGACGACTAAAGACTTTTGGATATGGGCCTCTAGTCGTGAGCTTTGCCTTGGAGAGAGTTCCTATGCTGATCCCTCAGCAACTCACTGTTGATGACTTGGGTCCTCGGGAGCCAAAGCTTGTTCGATGGGTTGCGGTGATGGCCCGGCATCCTGACGAGGGTGCTGCAGTGGTTCGATTCTCTGACAGTTACTTCGACTGGCTAGAGGGCCAGCTTTTTGTGATACAAGACTTTCCATATGCCGGAATGGATTTCAGAGGTGATCCGGACATGGTTCTTCCACAGGGAGAACAATGGGATGACAGAGGTACTTTCATTTTCACAAGTTTTCTAATTATGTATTTTTTATTTTTCATATATATCGTCTCAAAGTAACAGTAAAATTTTAAAAATGCAGATGTTGGACCACAGCGTCCAGCCAATCTCCGGCCTTACGACAGACGACATCCAGCTGCACCGGCACCGGCCTTACAGGATGCGACAGCAGAAGTACTAGCCGATTTGGAGCATGATCTAGAGCGTCTCACGGCAGATATACCTGAGACTACTATGGATGACATTCCAATGAGGCTTCAGCGCTTCGTGGTTGCAGTCCCTGGACCGTTTAGGAGATTTCTGCGCAAGATAGCCCGCGCAGTGGTGTCGTACAGAGAGCACCACCAGTGATTGACTAGTCACTTTTGTAGTCACATGTGACATTTTTGACTTTTTGCACTATCATTTTGCCGATCATAAGGTGTGTTAAACCTATGATCGAAGACGATGTATATATTTTTGGACACACTTCTATCTATATCTATATATCACTATTATCGGCTTATCTTGTTTAACATGTATGATGAAATGTCTTTAAATTTACTTGCATGATTATTATAAATGTCTGTCCAACACTTGAGAAGCAATTGCATCTGCTAATGTATTCAAAGACCTTGGAATATGTTGATATTCAATGTAATCAAATTCACGTTCCAAGAGACGCACTCTCAAAAACAACCTTAATAACACAGGATTTCTAATGGCATAAACTCTATTAAGCTGTAATACAACAAGTTCAGAATCTAACCTCACTATCAAACGTCGAATTCCAAATGAAATAGATTCGGATAATAATTCAACCACTGCACTGTATTCTGCAATGTTATTCGTTGTTTGACCGAGGCTTACCCCATGCATAGAAACTAACTCGTCAGAGGGCGAATAGATAACCCAAGCTGCGGAAGAGATATTCCGTGTACTACGACAAGCACCATCAGCAAATCCAATGTATGTTTGGAGAGGCGTCGACATCTACAATATCAAGAGTAAAACCAAGATGAGCCAAAATAATGACGAAAAACCACACTTGCTAAGCTAAGCACACTGACTAAACTAACACACTTGCTAGCTAGAAAGGAAATCTAACCTATCTAAAAATTTCTCCATCCATCATTTTAAGCATAATACCTCTTTAGGTAAAGTCCATTTCTGGGTTTGCCCAAAGAGTCCCCATCAAAATCAACTAACTCATAAGCCCCTTTTGCTAGCTTTCGCTTTACAATGTAGGGCCCATGCCACATGGGAACGAATTTTCCAGCACCTAGCTTATCGTTTGCTTGATCATATAATAGTACTAGGTCTCCTTCCGAAAAACTTCGAGGGGTTACATTTTTATCGTACTGAGCTTTCATTCGTTTCGCGTGAGTCTCGATAGCTAAAGTAGCGTCACGTCGAGTCTCATCTAATTTAGCTAAGTATAACAACCGTTTCTCCTCTTCGGAAGTAGCTGGAAGTAATTCGACAGCCATTTGAAGTGATGGGATTTCGCACTCAATAGGTAACACAGCTTCTAAGCCATAAACTAGCTGAAAGGGGTGAAACCTGTTGAATTTTTCACTGAAGTTCGATATGCCCATAGTGCCGAAAATAACATGTTATGCCAATTCGTTCGATGGATACCAATGATCCGTCGAATCATGACGACTAGAACTTTGTTGATTGACTCAACCAAACCGTTGGCTTGCGGATAATAAGGTGTAGAGCTATCGTGGCGCAAACCAAGCTGGCTTGTAAGTTCAGTCATCATGACATTTCGAAAATGGCTTCCATGGTCCGTAATGATTGCTTGTGGGACACCAAACCTAGTTATGATATGATTGAATACGAAAAGTGCAGCTGTCTTGCCGCTTGCGTCGAATGTAGGCATCGCCTCGGCCCACTTAGTAAAATAATCAACCGCAAGGATGATATACGCATGCCCCCCGGCCGAGTGAGGGTTACAAGTAATAAAGTCAATGCCCCATTTGGCGAATGGACCAGCGGCAATTATAGGGTGGAGAGGAGCAGGTGGAGCGCGCATCTTGCGATCAAACACTTGACAGTTGTGGCATTTTCTGACGGCAAGGATACAATCTTTAAACATAGACGGCCAGAAATAGCCAGCGCGCAACACCTTCTGAGCTGTGGCATACCCAGACATATGACCGCCACATGCTCCAGAGTGACAATCATTCAAAACTCTCTCAGCCTCATCGTGAGTTAAACAACGTCGAAAAACTAAGTCTGCCCCCAGGCGATAAAGTGTATCTCCAATAATTCTGTATTGCTGGGATTGAAACCGAATTTTTCGACGGTTTTCCTTGGAAGTTTCAGGCCGAAAGGTTTGGGTTTGGAGATAGATGATTATATCCCCATACCACGGATCTACAGTGCTAATAAGAAACAAAGATTCGTCCGCAATGGACTCCTCTGCCACAGTCTCTGTGTCAGCACTCGGGAAATCACACATCAATTCCGCGAAGACTAAAGATTTCTTAGACTTGGACTTCTCAAACTCCAAGTCGAACTCTTGCAGGATGACGATCCATTTAGAGTACTTGCCCCCTAGCAGTTGTTTTGTCAAGATATAAATCATAGGGTTGCAATCCGAAATAACAGTAGTTTTGCGGAGAAGAATGTAGTGACGAAAACGCTGGACAGCTTGAACGGCTGCCAGGGCCAATTTCTCCACATGCGAATATTTTAACTCAGTTGGATTTAAGGTTCTGCTAAGGTAATATATCACATGCTCTGCCTTGAATTCATCTTCTTGAACTAACACCATTCCAATGGTGGAATGCGAAGCTGCGAGGTATAAGAAGTAGTCCTGGTTGTAGTTGGGAGGATGCAATAACGGTGCATGGGTCAACGCGTGTTTCAGTGCATCAAAAGATTGTTGAGCAATCTCGTCCCAAAAGAATTGTACATTCTGTTTCAACAACCGTGTAAAACCTTTAGTGACCTCGGCGTAGTTAGGGATGAATCGGCGTAAAAAGTTTGCTTTCCCTTGCAAACTTTGGAGTTGGCGCAAACTCGAAGGAGGAGGCAATTGGATGATAGCCTCGACTTTCGAGGGATCGACGCGAATGCCGGTTTTGGAAACAACAAATCCCAGCAATCGACCTGTTTCTATACAGAAAACACACTTGTGGGGATTCAACCGAATTCGATAATGCCTACACCTCATAAAGATTGCTCGTAGGTGGACAAGGTGATCAGCTCGGTGTAAAGAATGAGCAGGCAAATCATCGAGATAGGGTTGCACAATGTGCTTGATGTCATGAAATGCATAAGACATGGCCCGTTGAAAAGTAGCACCGGCATTCTTAAGGCCAAAAGGTAATTTGCAATAAGCAAATGTCCCCCATGGACAAATGAATGCCGTTTTTGGTTGATCGGCAGGTAGAATATTGATTTGATTATAACCTGAGAAACCATCCATGAAGGAAAACATCTCACTTCCGGCACAATCATCAATAATTTGATCGATATAAGGCGTAGGATAGTTGTCTTTTGGACAAGCTCGATTGATATCCCTATAATCGATACAGATTCTTATTGTTCCTTGTTTTTTATTGACGGGAACAATATTCGATACCCAATCCGTTAACGGGATCGGATAAATGAAACCTGCTTTCAACAGCTTTTCGACTTCGGCTTTGATTGCAGCTGCTTTTCGAGGGTGAATCTGACGCAACCGTTGCCGAATGGGTTTAGCATCCGGGTAGGTTTTGATTTCATGAACAACAATGGCAGGATCGATTCCTGGCATTTCTTCGTAGGACCAGGCAAACACGTCGCGGAATTCTTGGAATAGGGCCTTGTAAGTTTCAATTTCTTCGTCAGTACATGCGGCACCTATATGAATGTTCTCCTTGATTCCGGGCTTCACTGAAATATCAATGGGAATAGTACGAGAAATATTCCCTAAATTCAGCTCTGAATCAGAATGTTTCGTTGGATCCTGAGCGTCTTTGACATATTCAGCGGTAAAGATAGATGAAAAATCATTTTCAAAGACATCATCCTTAGGTAAAAACGAAGATCTGTGATGGAGATCGTCCCATGGTAGATCATCTACACTTAGGATTTCGCGAAGTTGTTCGTCAGATGACACTTCTTCGGGAAACGTTATCCGTTCTAAGGGTGAGGTGAAAAGTGACTCTTCACTGACCACATTCATTTGGTCGGTTGAATGAAAGTCGGTAAAAGACATAAGAGCTTCATAAGCAATCTCATACGGACTCAACGGCATAACATCACCGAGTGAGTCTAGCTCAGAGTCAGAGGGAACATACCAAGGATCATCATAAATAATGTTTTCTGACGTGATCATATGAATTGTTGCGAACGAAGGGTCTGCATTGAGTGGAGGGAGAGGAAAAGTTCCCAGTAAACCGGAATCCTTAACTAAACCTACACCAATGTCCCTATAAGGGATTGTCGTTTTACCAACATGCTGGATAGTTTCTAAAGAGGTTGGGTCGGATGAAAAGTATGTCAGCTGATCAATAGTCACGATCTTACCGTTATGTGGAAACTTAATGACTCTGAAGACCGATGAAACGACCGCTGTCATAGCATATGACCAACTTCGACCCAAAAGAAGGTTGTAGTCTAGAGGGGCATCAACCACTTCCACATCCAGACTAACGGTTTTACCTTCGACCCCTATAGGCAATTCTTGTAGAATACCAAACGGACGGAACCCACGGCCATCAAAGGCCTTAAGGATGGTGGGGGATTGGTTCAACGAAGGAGAACCAAGCGATCTCCAACATTGAATCGACATAATACACGTAGAAGCTCCCTCATCAATCACAGTCCGATGAATAGGCCTGTTTTTGACTATCACTGGAATTTGGAAAGCCATTTGATGGGGGAGACGCGGTGTACTACTTTCTAGATCAAAGATCATTAGGTTCGGGTCCTGAACATCGACAGCTCCAATAGCCGACAAAAGCAATTTTCGTTGCGCTGGACATGATTGCAGCACTTCGAGTGCCGACATTGCTGAAGGTGAAACAGCTAAGTCTTCAACAATGTTGTAATTCTGGGCTGCTCTCGCATGTGGATTGAAAGCAGACCTTCGAAGTACACCCTTGGCGGGCGGCTTAATCACTAAGTCTGGGTTAGGTTTTTCGATCTGTAGTGGATCGGAACCAGGAGCTGAGGTTGATGGGTTAGAGTTAGAAGATTCTGCTTCTTTACCATCAACAGGAGCCTTACTACCATAATCTTGCGATCGAGTCGCAATCCTGACATGAGACATCATCAAAATGGGTTCTTCACTGGCATTCGAAGAAGAACCTATCATCTTATTTTCCTGCTCGGGGAATGGATTCTTTAACACAGCAGGAGTCGGAGAACCTTTAACTATTTTCACTACCTCGGCCCGATGAGGGCAGTCTCTCGTAAAATGATCTTCTTCACAAATGAGACAAGGATAACGAGGTTTGCGCTTTTCGTCATTGGTTTCCGACTTTTCCGTTTTCTCCTTTGGAGCCTTGTCTGCTTTAGCCTTCTTCTTTCCTTTCTTCTTTCCACCGTTTTTGGATTTGGCCGTAGATGACTCTACAGCGTGAATGTCGGCGGTAAGTTCAGGAGGAGAAGACTCTCCTGTCGGAGAATCAGGCAAAGTGATAATTGGAGTATTGGAGGTCTTGGAAGACTTCTTCTTACTCTTCGTAGTCACGATACCGATCATACCATCAGCGGCATGAGATCCCGAAGGAGCAGCAGCGATTTGGTTTGACTTTGGAAGATCCGGAATTTTCTCGTGTAACGTACCCGACTGAGTGTAAACTAAGTCAAGGTATTGTGCCTGAGCAATGACTTGCTCCTCAGTAACTACGCCGGCCTTAGCTACATCTTCAGTAATTCTTGGTAATAATGATTTTACAAACCATTCAGCTAAAATTTGGTCCGGGATAAAAACTTTCACTAATCTCCTTCGACGTCTCCACTCATGGATGTGATCAGAAATGTACGTGGATGTCGATTGTTTTAGCGAAGTTAATAATTCTGTACCATTATCGTATCTGACTGGTAACTGAAAATGAGTTAAGAATGAAGTAGCTAACTGGCTAAAGTTGTAAAAAGAAGCCCGTGGCAACTCAATGTACCACTTGGCTGCGAGACCAATGAGTGTACGCTGGAAAAGACGTAAGCGGATAGAATCATCTGAGATGGAATTTGATGCACACCAGAGGTGGTAAGTCATCACGTGATTAGACGGATCCTCTCCAGACTTACCTTCGAACTTGGGTATATCGCTGGGCAACTTATTTGGCATTGGCGGCCAGAACGGAAGATATTGAATTGGATCGTTCGTTAGGCGCGTCAAGTCGGGTAAATCTAAAGTCGCAATAAATGGTAACTGCCGGTTAGGATCTCGGAAACTCTGAGTCACAATACCAGCCCCAGGAGGAGGATATCCAGGATAACTAGGAACAGGATTCGCATTGGGGATATTATATCCTCCTGGAAAACCAGGATTAACCGGACCGTACTGGGGTTGTTGAGGTGGTTGATAATTGTACCCAGGATACGGTTGATACTGGTAAACCGGTTGTTGGGCAGCTTGCCCAGGTTGATACTGTCCCTGGTACGGAGGTTGAACAAATTGAGGTTGAGTAGTAACAACCGTACTTGTACCAGGTTGACCTGCAGGCATCTGGACTGTGGTTTGAACCGTGGGTCCAGACAACGGTACAGATGTCTGAGGACGGTTACAGGGACAGTAGAAACCGGAGCTGCCGATACTCCAGATGTAAGCATGGTAGATGAAGCGGTAGTTGCTGCAGCCGTGTGAGGTGGAGTACTCGGTGCAATTGGCGGCTGAGTAACTACAGAAGTTACAGGGGTCTGAACACTTGACTGGACAGGTTGCGGTTGCTGGGGTGGACCAGGAACTGCAGGTTGTCCTGCTTGAGGTACCGACTGTATACTTGGTTGCGACATCTGTTGACCCTGTGACGGATCCCATGTTAACATTCCAGGGTATTGACTCGTAACAGGTTGAGGATACTGAGATCCATAGCCGTATTGAGGATAGGGTTGATAACTGTAAGGTGTAGTCCCATATGATTGCCCTTGAGGTGGTTGATAACCTTGACCAGGGTATTGACCCGTAGGTTGATAACCTTGAGGTAAATACGAATACTGGGGTTGACCTTGACCTTGAGGTTGGTATCCTTGAGGTTGATACCCTTGGGGTTGATACCCTTGGGGTTGCCATCCTTGAGGTTGCCATCCTTGAGGTTGATACTGATACTGAGGTTGACTTTGGGGTACGTATTGAGGCTGGGGTTGATACCCTTGGGGTTGATACCCTTGAGGTTGCCCCCCAGTCACAAATGAAGTACCTTGAGGTTGCCCCCCAGGCATTAACGAAGGTTGCCCCCCAGGCGGTAATTGGCCACCTTGAGGTTGGTTAATGGGAGTTGAACCTGACATCATATAAACTTCACCTATACTCAATGGTACATTACCACTGTTTCCAACTAATAACCCATGATCAACAGGTTGAGGAGATGCTCCCGCAAAGGTACCAGAAAGTGACTGATACCCAGTAGGAACAGAAGGACCGCCATGTAAAAATGATTCAGGACTTTGCGAAAACACAGACGACTGACCAGACATATTTACAGGAGAATGAATTCCTCTAGGTGGAACCGGAGTACGAGGTGTAGAAAAACCTACTGAGTTGTCTAAAAAATTGGTTAATGCAAGGTACCAAGACTCACTTCTAGGAGGACTGTAAAAGATGGATTCACGCTCCCTTAGATCAAGGGTAATTAGATCTTCAGAATCAGAAACGCCTATTTCTTCCTCTGGAACAAGTTCTTCTATAGCAATTAATCCAACAGGAAGATTTTCGGTGATAATTCTTTCTATTCTTGGTGAATCAGGAACACTAGGAGTTGGAGTAACAGGTTCTGAAATTTCAGGTTCTTCGCCTGTTTCACTGGCAGATGAAAAACTACCAGCAAGCTCGGAAACTGTAACAGCTTCGGGATTGTAACCTGTTTCTAATCTTTGGTAATCTGGATGGACTACCAAAGAAGATTCTCCTTCTTCAGGTGAACCTACTTTACTGCCACTAGGAGTTACAAGGACCTTTAAACCCTCTAAATAACTGGGGTCGTCTCGAGGAGGTGAACCCCTAAGTTCACGGGATCTTCTCAACAATTCGGCCACAGATACAACTTCAGGAGACTGGCCCGCAATACGACGGGACCTTCTCGGTAATTCCGCCACAATTAAAGATTTTAACTACAACACACGAAAACAAAGTAAAAAATTTCAAATCAAACCACCTAAAGTCTTCTAAAGAACCAATCAAATTTGAAGCACACGCCTAAATAATCTAGAGCGTCAAACCACACACAAACAGTAGTCTTCCGGACCAAAAGCGCTAGTTGGTGATTAGGCCCAACCTCGCAGGATTCAGTACAGAAATAGTGGGTGGAACAGTTACCCCGGCAACCTGCTTAATGAATAGACTGGACCAAGTTCCTCCACTTTAACCGTCTCGAAGTGAAGCGAACCCCCCAGAAAATCCAAGTGAGTATAACCGACGTCTGCTCCAGGTACAGTGGGACCTTCCCTCCACCGTCACCTTGGGTAGAATCCTAGATATTATGGCCACTAAGGTTACCAATCACAACAATTACACCTGGGGGAACAGTCTAAACTCCGACAGCACGCAAGGGCAGAGTAGCAAGCTCCAATCCCCTTACCGGCTCCTTGACAACAATCCAAGGTTTACCGATAAGTGACCCCTGGCTCCTCGACAATGGTTAATCCGAGGTTTACCGTTTGTAATACGTACTGCCTGGCGTCGTTCCCAACGAGGGAGGAATGATCCCCTCACTGGTTCGGACACGAGCTCGTGTTTCTCCTTTAAGAGGAGCTTTCCCAGAATGTAACTGAAACAATTGGATTTGTTCTACTCAAGATAGACTATCTGTTTGGTTTTGTAGTCTTGGAGAGTTAAGTACTCACCTACTCCAAGACCCTAGCCTAAGCTATGTTGGTGCTTCAGAGCCCTAGAAAAATAAAGATTACTAGATTGATTTTAATTTAAGCGTTACTTTTAAGGTTGTTTCTTAAGTCAAAAGGTGATGGAAGTGAAACTAGTGGTGTGTTGACTCGACTCGAAACCACTACAAAATGCACCTAAAATGATTTATCCACTACTTTACTTTTTCGATGAATTGCTTAACTAAAAAGTTGAGAGAATGCAATCCTTATAAAAGCAACTTCTTAATTGAAGACAATCAAAGAAACAATTCGTTTTTCTTTTCCAAGCATAAAAACATAACTTCTCTTTACATGCACGAAAAAACTCTTTTCTTCTTTTGAAAACAAAAAGCTACTTGAAACAAGACTTTTAAGAAGATGTTTTTGTATTTTTCTTTTAATAAAGCAAATAAATCTAATATAACCAAAAATCAATCTTAACAACTCTTAAAATCTATGAAAATGCACTCATAAGCAAACTAAAGGCAAATTTACTCTAAGCAATCTTAACGAGGCCAAAACTAACAATGATTATTTCTAAGGTGTTTTACTTGATCACAATCAAATCAAGGACTAGCTTATTGCAGAACCAAAAACTAGTCAAAACAAAATTCTAATCTTTTTGTCCTTTTTGAAAATGGAAATCAATACTTTAAAAACAAGCAATTCGAAATTTGACCCAAAACAACTCAAATGACAAGTTGCTCAAACAAGGAGACTTTACGGCAGGCTCAACTTCTAAGAAGGTTGACTAACCAGAGATATCTAAGGCTGGACAACTTTCTAAGCTCAAAGTCACTACAAAGCCTTTCCAAAAATCAAACCCTAGGTCTAAACTTCGTTGAAAACCACTAAAACACTCAAAGCTCACAAAACCAGTTCAGGTAAGAATTCTTGACAGGGTACTAAAGGATCTGGGCAGAAAACACTAAGAAAAAACAAAATCTAAAAGTAATTTAAGGCAAAAATGGAATTTTCTTAACTTTTACAGGAAGACGCAGGCCAGCAGTTGTCACAGGTGCGGCCCCGCACTGTGCAGTCGACAACAGCGCGTCCAAGGACGCACTGTGCAGCACACAGAGACTGCGTCTTTCTGGAAAAAGGAAGAAAAACTAAAGCCAACTAAAGCTACAGCTAAGCCACCCAAATACTAATTCTCACAGTCAAAAACCAGAAAATAAAAATGATTTTCTCAAAGCAAAGTTCATATAAAGGAAAAGACTCTCTCATTAATGGATTCCCCAGCGGAGTCGCCAATTTGTCACACGGAATCTGTCAAGGGTGCGGACACGACTGACCTTCCTAGAAGTCTAAGACATTCTAATGACAAACAAGACAAAATGGAGTGATCTTTCTCTAAATACACCTTTTACAACATGAAAACTACAAGTGTTTAGGCTTACCTTATTCCAAAACGCTGTTGTTGAAGTCCGTTCTTGACGATCCGGATGAGCTCCTCCTTCAAGTCAATTCCTGCAACCACAAACAATCAAACAATTACCAAGCACTTGCATTTCATATAATAAAACATATATTCAACATGCAGACCAAGGAACACATGAAATAACTCATTAACACAAGCTATTGAGAAAAATAAACCAGTTTGTATTAATAACGAAACAAAGAAACTCTTACAACCTGGCCTTGGTGTTGTGCAAGTTCCTCCCAGGGTCCATCAAGGGTTTTCCTCTACTTTGACAAAGCTCACCCTCTCCCAAGTAGAATCAAGTGAAGACAATCTCTCCTCACAAAGGCTCTAATGGAAGACCTAAATCCTGCAGCATTTACCCAAAGAAAATGTATAGCTCCAACCTCCTCTCCTTCTGGCTCAATGCCTTCATTTATAGTGCTGTAAAGAGGTTATTCAGGTCCACTATCAATGGGATCATCCCCCTTTATGGGTGGGATAGCTCCCTTATTGATGGGATAAGTTCCCCCTTAATAGAGATACATGAACCAACTGGAGGCGCATCCATTTCATCAAACCGACCTCTAGAATGTTCTAGAAGTAACCACAAGTAACTTTTTCAAGATAAAACTCGCGCATTTTGCCTTTTACAGAGGGACGCACCTGTCCCTTAACATACAGAGCGTCCATGGACGCATATTTTGTGAACATGGTCAGCGTCCCCGCAGGTAAGGCTAGAGAGAACCTGCGACCCCAGAGATAAACATGATTTTTACAAGACTTTCTCTCTTCTTTGAGTTTGAGATGGATAACAGAGGCATGAGACTTGCCTAAGAGGGTAGCATGACTTGTTGATTGGAGCCATACTAACTGTAAGTAGTCAAGGTGACATTTTTTAGTGTAACAGACACTCAAAAAATGAGTTATATTTAGGTGAAACCTATGGGCAAAATACTATGGGACAAGTACCATGGACTAGATTGTTATTAATACCATGCAAAAAAACATTATTAACCCTACTATTAGTATTAATCAAAATAAAAATAGCACATGGTATTGACCCATGGTATTCACCAACATGGCACATGGTATTGACCCCATGGTATTCACCTGGAATGTAGCCTATTTAAATGGGGGAATTAAACCAGCATAGATCCATCTTTACTCTGGATCTACTAACCCCCGAGAGGTATCAAATATCGTGATATGCAAACTAGCATAGAGTGAAAAAATATTTGATCCCTCTCGGGGCTTGGTGGATCAAGAGTAAAAATGGATGTTGTAATTTAATGTATGTTAAACATTTTATCTTGGTTAAAATAAAAAAATAAAATAAAATTCAACTATTAATTTTATTAATTTTTATAAATTACTAATAGTAATTTTTAAGCTCCAGGTTTATGATAACCCATGGTAATACCATGGTATTCATGTGAGCATAGACTATTTAAAGGGGAAATTCTATCATCTTAGATCCATCTACCAAGTGCTTAGAGGGATAAATAGATTTCATCCCCCTAAGAGTGGTAGATGTGGAGTTAAGATGGATATAGGTTGGTTTTTATGATAATGAAGATATTAAATAGACTTAGGAAATTATATTGTAAAAACATCTTAAGGTGAATGGTTAAAGCATAGACATTGGACAAGTATATTTGTATACTTCTGTTTTAAACTGAAACAAATCCAGGGCTAAAAGGAATGGATTGATTGCACTAGTCATCCTTCTATAACTTTCCAACATATGCTGGAGTAAACAAATTCTAATTTGGGTAACTTTTCTAACTGCAAACAAGAACATACTTGTGTATTGGTAGGGTGGTTACGAGGTCCCTATAAGTGATGAATTTGAATTTTTCTTGGTTTTATATATAGTATTAGGTTTTTTTTCATGCTTTCTGTGAATGACACGAGTGAATTTTATCTACACCCACTAGGTTATCGATATGTAATTTCAGTAATTTTGATTTCATAAGATATTTTAAAGAAATGCAATGATTTCATTTGTGTATTCAATAAACACAATATTCTAATGGAATTCTGCATTTGTGGTTTACCTATATATATTCCATGGAGAAGTGTTAGTGGTGTGACATCAATTGTCCTCAAGCAAAGGCTTTAGTTTTACTCTTTTTGGAAGCAAATACTTTCTTCCAACATTTTTGAGTTCCATGAAAATTTTGAAAGTCCTAATAGTATTCAATTATGGGTTAAAGAGATCCACACTGAATGATCTATCGGCCTTATCTTCACTTAGTTTAAGACTATTCGCTTGGAGAGCCTGCATGTGTCCCCACTTCAAGAGCATAGTAAAGCATGTAGAACTTAGAGAAGCTATCTTTAATCTTTTAGTGAAGAATGGAAAAATGTCTGGGTTCAATAATAACTAGTCGAGCATTAAACTTCCAATAATGCTATATTTTAACCTGGAGCACTTTTGTGATTTGGAGGAGATGCACCCTCATATTTGTGAGACATCTTCAGTTGTGAATTGGACTATTACTAACTGTCATTTCCTTCGAAAGTTACCTGATGACTTGGGGAACCTCAACTCTTTAAGAATGTTAAAGAAGGAAAGAAAGTACATTATGCTAAGTTCTCTTATGCTTTTCAAGTTTTTCTTGGATATCTACAACGTTTCAGGTAGGAAAGTACATTCTGTTAATGAAAATTTGTCTTGATAGAAAGGCCCAATTTCAAATTCTAATGCTTTCAAAAAACATTGTATAACTGTAATGTTTCTAAAAGGAAAGCATATTTTTTCAATTTAAGTATCATGATCCCATATTCCAACTTATTTTTTAGTAACCCATTAGGCTTTGTAGCTTTGAATAAATCCATGTCTTTTGATAAGATCCTCTTCCAAATTAGAACGCAGTTTCCTTTTGGCAATAACCACATACAATGTCTTGATTTTGTTATTGAGAAAACAGAGGTTGTGAAACAAGCTTGTGCCATACAAGGACTTGATTCATTGATTGTGTATCAATTATGGCTCTTGATGTAACAATGTCTTGATTTTGTTGCTTGAAAATAGTGGTTACGCTGTACTATTTCACAGAATTTCTTACAATCTTTCCATAAGTATTGATTTGTAATCTCAGCCACTAAGGGATGACAGTAATGACAAAGGTAATATTCCATGGTTTGAAGTTACCCTCTTACTAAATATTTAAATATATCACCACAATTTAACTGTTAGTTAAAGGAATTGTATTTGATTTGTAAACAATTCATTGCTTGATTTATAGATTTTGATTTTTTCCCTTTTTTATTTTTTTCTCAGATTTGGTATGAGATATCTTCCAATATTTGGGTTCCCTAGTTTCCCCACCATAGCTATGAGGTTCAGATGCTATCATTAAATATTCTTAGAACGTTACAAATTTTCTAGTAAGTGTACTTTGAAACATTGTTGTTGCTTTTCCATGTTGTTAATGCAAATAAGCACTACAACTAGTGCCATTATGTAGATTAAGTGCTGAAATCTAGGTGGTATTGTAATGATGGAGTGATTGTTTTCTAGCTACTAAGGCCATATGCATTTTTATCTCTTATGTTGTCCTGAGATATTCAAATTCAGAATAAGAATTGAGGTCTCGTTTCCACTGTAGATTGCAGTCAGTTTCTTGAACATAATATATAGTAGATTATATTTTACTAATCAACTGTGGATGTGATCCCTCGCAGGAAAGGAAATTCAAAGTGACTTTGATTTCACATTGATTTGTAAAAACATTCACACAGGAAAGGAGATTCAAAGTGACACTGATTTCACACTGATTTGTCGAAATGGAGGCAAGAGAAAAGGAAACTTTGTATTCAACAATGCTCTTAATTTCATATGTACATGCACAGACATATTAGTAGAAAATATCGAAGGGTTGCCTAAGTAACATTTTCCATTCCACTACATTCTTTACAGCTTGTAAATAAATAACTCAGAACAATTCATTATACTACTTGTTATTCTTTATTAATCAGTGGTTAAGATTTTGATATTGAACTGGCTAAGATTTTTCTTCCTTCTATGAAATTGTATGTTCTATAATGCTTCTTTTCCATTCACTATGTATAGCATATAAAGTGTGTCTAATGGAGTAGGAAGATTGGAAAGTCTTGTGATCCTTCAACGATGTTACAAGGCAGAAACCCAACGGGGCAGGGTAGGTGCATCCCCACAAAGGGGTCACAAATACCAAAGTTGGTATTGACTAGTGCCTTGAGCTAGAAAATTTCCTTTACCCTTGTATTAATAGTGAATCCAGAGAGGATTCTAATATTATCTTTATAAGATTTATATTAGTTAAGATTGATGAATAAAATTCATGAGACATGAGCTAGGATGTCCTTGCACGGTGGTTGTTGATTATTGGAAGCTATGATGGCCATTATGTCAAGCTAGGTGGTCGCACTCCCTTGATCGTGAGCACGATTGTGATCAAGATGGAAGACTTCATAGTCTGGATTGATTGTTTAGCAGTGATAATTAGTGGGCTCATTCACAAAAGCTTCTATTTCACTAATCCTTTTTATAGAGTTGGCAGATTCAATTTCCAAAGGTTTTAATTACACTATAGAGTTGAGTTCTGAGGGAGTTGTGATTCATAGTGTTAAGTATAGCAGCTATGACACTTGAATGAAGACAAGCATAGTATATGTATCAGACTCTGTTATAAGCTTACCTGCATATTATAAGGGACTTGGTTGGCTTTTTTTTAATTTTATAAACAAGTTCCATTTCGTGGAAATGTGAAAAAAACAGTGATATTGCCACCATGTGGCTCTTGTCATATATGGTTTTATACTTTTTCAAAAAAATCTCTAAGAGTTCACAATGCTAAGATTCACTAGGATCTTACAAAGTTTTATTATTTAGTGAAAGACTCACCAAGATCTTACAAGATTTTATAATTGAGTGAAATATTCGCCATTCCTGGTGAGAGATTCGCCAAAAAATTATATATACATATTATATTATTGATAAAATTGCCTTCCATTTTTCCTATATACCATGGAGATTCGCCCATTTATTATACATATAAATTTGGGGGGGTTCTTAAAATTTTCCTTGTTTGATTGTGTCAAATTCACCAGCAAGAGCAGAGGTAATTTTGGGCTTAGTACTCAAAAGGAAAGATGATTCTTGTTGATTGTATTTAGGAGGAGGACCAAAAGTAGTTCCTGAATTTCCCGATTCGTTAGTTTACATCTTCTTATGCTTCTGACGATGACCAAGAGTAGCCTTTGGTGGAAGAGGAGTCTTATTTTTTGTTCTACGTAAAAGAAGAAGTGGGGGACCTTGTTCTTCCACATTGGTTAGTAAATTTTAGAAATTACCACAAAAATAAATTGAAAAGAGGGTAATATAGGCATAAAGGATTACTAAGCAACTGTGAACTGCAATATACACCTTAGCAAACCAAGGACTTAATGTACATGAAGGAAATCTACTCGAATGTTGTGTTTGGTGTATCACAATAAATAAGGTGGCCGACTCAATTACCTATGGCAAGGATAACAACCTATAGTGGACTTCCAAAATATACTCGATAGTACATGGAAGTGTAGTCCCTAGTAGTGTTGTCTAATGCATAACCATTCGATGAGAGCGTACCCATACATTTACGTGTGTGGAGTGCCATCCAATATACCCAAAGGTAAGTGGAGAATGATTTTATACACTCACGTACATGGAACGAGATTTCACCCTCAGGATACAACACTAGAAACAACGTTGGAACACGTCTCTAGCCTAGACCTCTAAATGCCTTAATGTTAAAAATTCTCCTTAGGTTGATTCAATCAATTTTAATGTTTATCTTTAATTAAGTTTCAGTTTTGGGGCTCACCATGAATTTCACCTGAATATCCTAAAATCCAAACTAGCATGAGGAAATGAAATCTTTCTCATTTAATGAAAATCTATCTAAGGAAGGGAAGAGACAAAGAGTATGCAACAAATAATATGCAGAAAACAATGTGAAAAGTACAATTCCCTTTTAATGCAACTATTCCAATTTTGATGCACACACAAAACCCTAAATGCCAACGCAAATATTTTTCTTTTCAAACTACCTATTTTTTGAAAATGAAAAAACTAAGATGCAAGGTTTAATTACTGATTCAAAGAAGTTTTTCAGAACGATGACTACAACACCAATTCATCTAAGCACTCAATGATCAAACAAAATCAATTTGTAAATGACCTAATAATTATAACAAACGAAAATCTAAACAAATCCTTACCAAAGGCACTAAAAAACGAAAGCAAAACAAATGGAGGCTTCAGAGAGACTACAAGACACTCAAAGACTCGAGGAAGAGCAATTGGAGGAAGTTTGACCAGAGAGAAAAATAATATAAAAGAAAATTTGTGCATGAACAGAGGCCAACGCATGTGCAAAAGAGGCACCCGTGTTATGCAATGTAGGCTCAAATAAGGCTTAATTGGGGTGCAACACTCTGTCACAAGGCTAGAGAGTCTGTTGGTCTAGGGATGCAAAGTTCTGACACGAGTATTACAATTGAAACTCAATGAAAGGTATTCCTAGGTTTGTTATTGATTGAATAAGAGAGTAAAAGTTTGAAGAATAGGTAAGACAAGCACTATGGATAAAGAAATGACCAAGGGAATACATCGATCCCTAGTATTCTCGCCAATTTGTTATATGAAATCTACGACTGTGGATAGAAGTATCTTCCCTAGGCCTGGTGGAATGACCTAGGAAAAGAGAAAGACAAAGGGACCAATGGTTTCCTTAAAGTATATAGATAATGAAATGAATCCTACCTCGAATTTTTCGTATGCTTCGCTCCTCCCTTGGCTTGTATGCTCCAATCGCAGCTCTGATCACTATAATTGGAACCTGCAAAATCATACAACACAAGCCAATGATCTATGGGATCTATGTAGCATCATATAATCACTTTATTCAATATATCAACATGGTATTGAAATACATGAAACCATAACATCATATATAGGAAAACAAAGAACTCTTTGTATTAATAGAAATGGAGTGAGTTACAAACAAAAATATGTGTTGATCCTATAGAAGAGCTCCTCCAAGTTGACTTGTCCTTTCCTTGTCACAAAGTTCACCTCTAATCACCCTAATGCATGGAATGATCTCTCACATCAACAAAATAAAGGTAGAATCACTCTCCAATATCCAACTCCTTGCCTATGGATAGTAGGAAATATATAGGTGAAGGAGGTAGTTCATGAATTCTTATCCTTTTACCAATCTGGGCTTGAGATCCACTCTTGATGGGAGGATGAATTCAAGGGATAAGGGATGAAAAATACAAGGTAGGATAGGATAGGATTCAGGAATTTTATCTGAGGTAAATAGTTACAAGAGATCCTGTAATCTTATGGAAGAGGAAGCTTCAAGAATCTTTTTTGTTTTCCAGAATTTCTAGAATCAACGCACCCCCAACACTTAGTAACCTGCTGGTGATTAGCGCAGGTGCAGAGTAGGGAAACCTGATAGTCAACACTGGCCAATGAGGGGCCATGGTACATTGGTCCTTAAAATGAATCAAATAAAGAAGTTTCAAGTAAAAACTCAAGGATAAAAAAGGGTCATTCTTATGGATTTGTTTAGGGAGGATGACAAAGTGTTCAAAGGATGTGAATGATCTTATTTGTAGGCCTATTGAAGAAATGTGACAAAATGGCCTATAACAACAAACTTTGGAGATATTATTCTACTGAAGTGGACTGCCAGTGATTATTTGTTGCATCATATTTAAGGCACTGTGATGAAAATGGCTCAATCTCTTGTGCCAGCGCTCATTGACATTGTGACTCTGAAATTTCTCTGCCTTAGTGCTTAATGTAACACAATATTCCACATCAATTTTATAAAGTTTCTTCACATGAACCCAATCTGCTTCACCTATCTAGTGGCTATGTGTCTCAGAAAGGTTTTACCTTTTATAAAGATCACATCATAACCACGGTCTTTCAAAATTGTTATAGAGATGAGATTCTTCTTTAGGCTTGGGCAAACATGACATTTTTGAGTTGAAGAGGGGATCTAGACTCCCTCTTAAAGGTTACTATACCAATATCGGTAGAAATGTACCTTCCATCGTCCCCAAGCTCAATATGCATATGGAGATATTTCTCCTCCAGGTCACTAAAAAACTCTCTACACCCCATCATGTGGAACGAGGCACCTGACTCAAAGTACCACACATGCCCCATCACAGTGTTGTCCATGCATGTGATAAGGGTTAATTCTAGCTCGAACTATGAAGCCAAAGCTTCACTTGCTGCTCCTCTTGTGTTCTTCTTGCTAGAATTTTTTTGTGGGAACTTTGTAGCATAGTGCCTGAATTCATGGCAATTGAAGAATCTTATTTTGGACAAGTCTTTCTTCTTGCCCCCTTAGTTGGATTTTGGTTTTGTTTGAGTCTTCTTCCATTTTCCATTCTTTCCCTTTCCAACCAATGCAAAAGTTTCTTCATCCTCTGCTTTGGATGAAGTTGCATCCCGGTTATTTATGCTAAACTCTTCTTGAATCAAATCGGACCACAACCTTTCCCACTTTGGTAAGTTTTTCCTTCCATTCACCGAGTCCTAATAGCTATACCATCTTTTGGGAAGGCCTAGAAGAGATGGGCTCACCAGTTTATCTTCTGCAACAGTCGCACCAACCCCTCCAAGCTCATCCCGAACTGTGTAAATCTAGTGAGATACTACAGAATAATGTCATTCTTCTGCATCTTGATATTTCAAAGTTTGTCTTTGAGGGCCACTTTTCTATGGTCACTTATAATCTAGAATAGCTCTCTCAGTTCCTTCCACTTTGCGAAAGGAGTTTCTTTCCCATGGATATTTGAGACAATGTGGCCTCGCACTCCATCCAAGATAACTGTCCTCACCTTGGATACACCTTTCTTCCATTAGGATAGATGCTATGCATCAACTGATCTTGGTTTTGTAATGTTTGTCTTGACATATTCCAGTAATTCATTATCGTCAATCACCACCTCCATGTGATCCTTCCATACAATGAAATTTGAGCTGTCATCCAAAGCATAGCCTAATCTCATCCCATTGAAGGTAATATTCCAAACTCTGAAGAGATCCTACTACACTAAAGCTGCAAATTCGAACGTCCTAGGTAACAACTTCAAATTTCATGTTATAATGTGAATCCAACTATGATACCATGTAGAAATATGGTGATAGAATTACAATTTATCAAGAAGTTTAATCTAAAATCAAGAGACACAATTATACTCTACTGATTTGTGGAATTTAATTCAAAATGTAGAACAACAATCACAAACATGCAATAAGAAAAACCACACATGCACAATATTTTTCTAGGGGAACCCAACTGGGAAAAACCCCTCAAGACTCTTTGCATTAATTAGAAGAATAGAGAATTTATTACAATTTCTTACCTACACTTAGCACAACCTACAAGTGTTTAACCTATCTCTCTACTCAATGAGAAGCTCTGGCCCAAACTTAGTCAATTTCTACCTCTCGTTGAGCCCTTATTTCCTTGGGAAAATCCTGAGGAATTATCCCCTATTTTTTAGGAATTTTCCTCTAATTGATTGCACAATCCCAAAGGTTTAATCATTTGGCTTCATGAAACACCTGCACGCTCAAACTAATTTACAATTTCTTGTTACACTGCCTTGGTGTTGAAAAGTGCAGCAAGAAAGTCTCAACTTGATTTTTCCTTGGTCAAATTGAAAAAAAAATGAATTTCCACATCAATAGATAAGTTGGAGGCACTTAAATTGTGTGACATGGCTCTTGTCACTTAGTTAGCTCAATAAATTGGAGTTAGAGGGCTTGGAGTTCATTTAAGCATGTTTGATTGCTAATTTGTAGCAATCAAGGTCAGTTATTTCAAGTTGTTTTTAGTTAAACTAGTTATAATTGTTGATGGAACTAGTGGAAGGTTAGTTGTGTAGTGGGACAACAATCTAACTTAGTGACTTTCCATTTAACTGATCAATCAACCTAAAATAGCTAGTGCATGTAAAGAATTCGAGTTCCCTAACTATGGTGGAGATTCCAAAGTAGTGTAACATGATTTGTAGACTAGTCTTGAGTGTATAGATGTTGCATGCAATTGGATGATCAACCTTGGGAATTGCCCAATCAATTGGAGGAAAATTCCTAAATAATAGGGGCCTAATTCCACAGGAATTGCGCAAGGAAATATGGGCTCAAGCAGAGGCATAAATTGACTAAGTCTACATTAGAGCTTCTCATTGATAAGAGAGATAGGTTATTTACTTGCAGGTCGAGCTCAAATTAAGCTAGGAATTGTAATACAATATCTATTCATCTGATTAATGAAAGCATGCTCAAGCGGTGTTTAGTAGTTTCTTTCCCCTAGAAAAATAATGTGCATGTGTGTGATTTTTTATTGCATGTCTGAGATTCTTGTTCTCAATTGTGAATTGAAATCCACAGAGCAGTAGATTAGAATTGTGTCTCTTGATTTAGATTAAAATTTCTTGAGTAGCTATAATTCTACACCATATTTCTACATGGTATCAAAGCAAGATTCACATTAGATTAGGAATTTTGAATTTGTTCCTCAAGAGGTTCAAATTTGCAGCTTTAGTGTAGCAAGATCTCTTAAGAGTTGGGAAGATGACCTTCAATGGGCTGAGATTAGAGTATGCCATGGAAGCCAACTTGAATTTCATTGCATGGAAGGATCACATAGAGGAAGTGATTGATGATAATGGATTTCTAGAATATGTCAAGTCCCACATTATAAAACCAGGATCAAATGATGCCCAGAACCTAACTCAATGGAAGGAAGATGTAGCCAAGGCGAGGAGAATTATCTTGGAGGGAGTGTGAGACCACATTATCTCAAATCTCCATGGGAAAGAAAATCCTTTCACAATATGGTAGGCACTGATAGATCTATTCCATAGTAGAAACGACCATAGAAAAAGGGCCCTCAAAGACAAACTTTGAAATATCAAGATGTAGAAGAATGAAACTATTCCATAGTATTTTATTAAATTTACACAAGTTCATGATGAGATTGGAGGGGTTGGTGTGACTATTGCAGAAGATGACCTGGTGAGCCTAGCTCTTCTAGGCATTCCCAAAAGTTGGCAAAGTGGGAAAGGTTAATGTCTGATTTTGTCCAAGAAGAGTTCAAGAGAAATAATGGGGATGGAATTTCATTGAAGGTAGAGGATGAAGAAAATTTTGTGTTGGTTGGAAAGGGAAATAAGGACAAAGGGAAGAAATCTCAAACCAAACCAAAATCTAGCCAAGGGGGAAAGAAGAAAGACTTCTCCAAAATCAAATTCTTCAATTGTCATGAATTGAGGCACTATGCTATGAAGCGTCCACACAAAAATTTAAGCAAGAATAACTCAGGAGGAGCAATGGGTGAAGCTTTGGCCTCATAGTTCGAGCTTGACTTCACCCATATCGCATGCATGATCAGCGAATGGAAGGGGAATGTGTGGTACTTGGACTCTAGTGCCTCGTTCCACATGACAGGGTGTAGAGAGTTTTCAGTGACTTGTAGAAGAAAGATATCTAGATGCATATTGAGCTGGGGGACGATGGAAGGTACAATGCTACTAGGATTGATATAATCACATTTCACAGGGATTCAGGATCCCCTCTCTATCTCAATGATGTCATATTTGTGCTAGGCCTAAAGAAGAATCACATCATTGTTGTAGTTTCGGAAGATTGTGGTTATGATGTGATCTTTAGCAAAGGGAAAGCATTCTTAAGACACATAGCCACTGGACAGGTGAAGTAGACCGAGGTTCGTGTGAAGAAATTGTGCAAGTTGGATGTGGAATACTGTGTTGCATTAAGCACTAAGGCAGAGAAAGTGCATAGTCACGATGTCAGTGAAAGTTGGCACAAGAGATTGGGCTATTTGCATCATGTTGCTTTAAATATTATGCAGAAAATAACCTCTCGCCTTCCCAAAGGATCACTTGAGCAGCATGATGTCTGCAAAGGTTGTACCTTAGGGAAGTATGTAAAATCCACATTCCATGATCAAGACAACAAAGCACATGCAGTCTTTGAAAGAGTCCACTCTGATGTTTGTGGACCTTACTCAACGACCTCCACTGCCAAACACAAATATTTTGTTATCTTCATTGATGATTTCTCAAAGAAGTGTTAGATCTTCTTCATGCAGAAGAAGGATGAGACATTCTCCAAGTTTGTAGAATTCAAGGAACTAGTTAAGAAAGAGACCAACAAGAAGGTGAAGGATCTCAGGAGCGAAAATGGAGATGAGTATGTTTCAAATGACTTCAAGGATTTCTAGGCGAAAGAAGGCATTTAAGAGAGCCAACAACACCCAACAACCCACAAGAGAATGGGGTAGTTGAGAGAAACAACCGTAGCATTGTTGGAGCTGCTAGAGCTATGTTACATGACCAAGGCCTACCATTGAATTTGTGGGAAGAGGCATGTAACATAGTAGTCTACTTGTAGAACCAGATTCCTCATCAAATTCTTGTTAGGAGGCTTTCTTTGGGAGAAAGTTGGATGTGTCTCACTTCAAGATTTTTTGAGCCTCATTTTACTTCAATGTCTCTAAAGATTTGAGGAATAATCTTGAGTTGACAACAGAGTTGGGAGTTTTTGTGGGTTACACCAAAACTCCACACAATTACTGTGTGTACTTACCTTCCCTCAGAATGACATTTGTGCAGAGGGATGTAAATTTTGATGAGGATAAATCGATGTGGTGCTCTCTTGATAGGGAATTTCAAATCCCACCAAAAGAGGATATTTTAGCTCCAAAAGAGAAGCCTCAGGAAGTTGTGGAGTAGCCACAAATAGAGGAGAAAAGAGTGGAGATATCCACGCAAGCAGATCCATCCAAAGAAGGCATAAAAATAACCAATGAAGTTGATAGGTTGGTGTAGGACGCAAGGGAGAATGTGGGAGCTCACAGGAAAAGGAGGTCACCTAAGAGATACACTAGATACATGGATCTAATGACTGAGCTTGTAGAGACTGGGCCATCTTATTTTGAGAAAGTAGTATAGAAACTTTTTTGGGTTGATGCCATGGTGGAAGAATATGAATCCATCATGAAGAACAATGTTTGGGAATTTTTCCCAAGACCAATAGATAAATCAGTGATGGGTTTGAGATGGATCTTCAAGGTTAAGAATGTAGCATATAGAAGAATAGAGAAGTATAAGGCCATATTTGTGTCCAAAGGATTCTCTCAAGTTGAAGGAATTGACTAAATGGAAACCTTTTTTCCTGTAGAAAAGTATTCAACCATTAGATAAATTCTTGCAATGGTTTCGCAAATGGGGCGGAAGATCCACCAAATGGATGTAAAAATAATATTTCTTAATGGTGTTATTGAGGAGGAGGTGTACATAGATCAACCATAAGGTTTTGAGACATTTGATCAGAATCTCATGTGTGCAGACTCAAGTGAGCATTGTACAGTCTCAAATAAGCACCATGTGCTTGGTACACCAGGATCGACAATTATCTCACTGGCTTCGGCTTCACCAAAAGTGAAGTTGATCTAAATGGAAAATGACATCCACCCATGGTATTCATTCACCCAAGGAATTTACTGAGGGTATTGTAAGTGTCATCCACCTATGTTATTCATCCACCCATGGTATTTATCCACCCATGGAATTTACCCATGGTATTGTAAGTGGAATCCACCCATGGTATTCATTCTCCCATGGTATTTTCCCATGGTATTGTAAGTGGCATCCACCCTTTGTATTCATCCTCTCATGGTATTTATCCACTCATGGAATTTACCCATGGTATTTTAAGTGACATCCACCCATGGTATTTACCTGCCCATGGAATTTACCTATGGTATATTAACAAAAAAATGTTATAAGTAACAAGTCACATTTTGTAAAAAGACATATTATCTACCACAATGTAGCTTTTACAGTTATTCTATGTTTTAATAATAGTATAAAAATTCTATGTGGTTGTATTTTTTGTGTGTTCTCTCCTTTTTCTGGCATGTCAATTTTTCAGATATTGGGGGCCTCTCTCCCCCCCAAGATCCATTTCAATTATTTAGATCTTGGAGGCCTCCCCACAAGATCCGAATTAGTGGTATTATATTCAGGTTACGACTCCATGGGAATGAGGATTTGACACATATTTCAGTTTCAAATTTTTGCAACAATCTTCAACAAAATTCATGCATGTGCTACGACCTCCATAGAGAATTTTCTTGGGCAAAGCGGAAGATTTTTTTTTCATTTTTTTACAAGGATTTTTTGGGAGACGAGTTTTCAGACCGGATATGAAACTTTTGGTGAAATTTTATAAAAAGAAATAAAAAATATGGATTCCTTGCGAAAAAAATACCCAAATTCAAAAAAAAAATCAACCGAATCGGAGTCCAGATGAGGGAGATATCACTGATTAAAAATTAGTTGTGTTGTAGAATTTTTTCTCATGACAATTCATGGATGGCAACTCTCCTATCATTTTTTGTAGTTTTTGTGTAGAATTTCAGAAAAATGATTGCAGGTCTGAGATCCTCTTGAAAAATCACCCAATTTCAAAAAAGCATTGGTTGAATCAGAGTTCAGATGAGGGAGATATCGCTAATTTAAAATCAGCTATTTTTTTAGAACTTTTGTGACGACAAGACACTTTGCAGCGTGAATCTAAGTTTCCAGAGTGTCCAAATAGGGACTTCAATCACATGGGAAGATGCAAAATGGTCATTATGTTTCCAAAATTAGGTTATACTAAATATTTTGAGTTATATTGACCAAGTTATGCCTATTTTAAATTATTTTTTATATCTGGAGCAACATTCAGAACATGTTCCCATTGGAGACATACCCTCCCACCCTACTTTAGTAGGCACTTGCTTCACATTCATCAATTTTAGCATAACAACATCTAGCTTGGTTCTTTGGAGACATTCCCTCCCACCCCAGGCTATGTAGACACCTTCTACTTCATCAAAATTCAACATCATGATTATGGGTCAACCACACAAAATCCTTATCATCAAAGTCCATTTGCTAGGTCACACATTGTTACTATCACAGTTGGTCACAAGAATTACAAGGTATCTCTATCCTCGAATCTTTGTTTTTCATGGTTATGTGTCATCCACAAACCCACACTTCATCGAAGTCCATTTTCTAGGCCACACACTATTAGCATCATTGTTGGTCACAAGCATTACATGGTATCTATATCATCAGATCTTCGTTCATCATGGTTATGGGTTAACCACACAGAACCCTTCTTTAGTGGCTCTTCATATTCAACAAAGGCTTCTCAGGAAGGAACTTCATGTAATGGGAACCATTTCCTCTTAAGGAGGGAGGAATTATCTGAATGGAAAATGGCATCCACCCATGGAATTTACCCATCATATTGTAAGTGGCATCAACATATGGTATTCATTCACCCATGGTATTGTAAGTGGCATCCACCTTCGGTGTTCATTCTCCCATGGTGTTTATTCACTCATGGAATTTACCCATGGTATTGTCATTGACATCAACCCATGATATTCATTCACCCATGGTATTTACCCGCCCATGGAATTTACTTGTGGTATTGTACCAAAAAAATGTTATAAGTAACAAGTCCCATTTTGTAAAAAGGCATATTGTCCACCACAATGTAGCTTTTATAGTTATTCTTTGACTTAATAAAAAATAAATGTTTCTACGTGGTTTTTTTATTGTGTGTTCTCCTCTTTTCTTCTGGAATTTCATTTTTTTTAAGTTCTTGGGGGCCTCCCCCTAAGATCAGGATCATAAGTGAATGTGAACCTCTATCATATCTTGGTAGAAGGTAAACTAATTTTAATTATTGTATATGTTTATGATTTAATACCAATTGGTGGTGATTAGTTGATCAGATCTTGCAAGGAGGACCTTGCAAGGGAATTTGAAATGAAGGACATGGGTCTCATGCACTACTTCCTCGGGTTGGAAGTATGGCAAGGTGATGAGGAATTAATTATGTCTCATGGAAAGTATGCTAATGAGATACTTCATAGATTTCACATGGAGATTTGTAAGCCCATGGAGACACCTCTAACAACCAACTGGAGGAAGGGGGATGCCACTTCAGGTGAAGAGGTGGATGCTACCATTTACCGGAAGCTAGTGGATTCACTAATGTACCTTGCGAACACATAACTAGATATGTAATATGCAGTTAACCAACTGAGCCAACCCGTGGTTAGGGTGACTGAATTGCATTGGAAGGAAGCGAAGAATATTTTATGGTACCTGAGAGGCACTACCCAGTATCGATTATGGTATATATGGACAAAGGGAGTGAAGTTGTGTGGCTTCACAGATGCAGATTAGGTAGGGAATCCGTCCAACCAAAAGATTACATTAGCTGGAATTTTCAATGTTGGGTCCGCAGCAGTTTCCTGGTACAACATGAAGCAAAGATATGTGGTGCTTAACTCAGCAGAAGCATAATACATGGCTGCAAGTCAAGCAACATGTGAGGCAATATGGATGAGAAAGATACTTTTAGGACTATTTGGTCAAATTATGGATCTAGCTATGATCTATTGTGATAATAAGAGTTGCATTAATCTCTTTGAGAATCTAGTATTTCATGATCGATCCAAGCATATAGATATACAATAACATCATTTACGAGACCATGTGCAGAGGTAGATAATGTTGCTACAATACATTTTGGCAGAGGAACAAGATGTCAACAAAGGCTTTATCAAGAGGGAAGTTTGAATTCCATAGGTGAAAGATATGGGTGGTTGATAATCTCTTTTTTGTTGAGAGGGAGTGTTTAAAAATGTAGCAAGAAAGTCTCAATTTGATTTTGCCTTGGTCAAATTGAAAAAAATTGAATTTCCACATCAACAGACAACTTGGAGGCAATTAACTTGTGTGACATGGCTTTTGTCACATAGTTAGCTCAGTAAATACAAGTTAGAGGGCTTGGATTTTAGTTAAGCATGTTTCATTACTAATTTGTAGCAATCAATGTTAGTTATCTCAAGTTGTTTTTACTTAAACTAGTTCTAAATCTTGATGGAACTAGTGGAAGGTCAGTTATGTAGTGGAATAGCAATATAACTCAGTGATCATCTAGTTAACTAATCAATCAACAAAAAATAGCTAGTGCATGTAGATAATTCTAGTTCCCTAGATGTGGTGGATATTTCAAGGCAATATAACATCAATTGCAGACTAGTTTTGAATGTAAAGGTGTTGCATGAAACTAGATGATCAACCTTGGGAATTGTGCAATCAATTGGAGGAAAATTCCTAAATAATAGGGGCCTAATTCCTCAGGATTTGTGCACGGAAATAGGGGCTCAAGCAAAGGTATAAATTGACTAAGTTTGGGTCAAATCTTCTCATTGAGCAAAGAGATAGGTTATTTAGTTGTAGATTGAGCTCATATTGAGCCAGAAAATGTAATAGGGTCTCTATTCATTTGATTAATGCAAGCAGGCTTAAGGGGCTTTTGACAAATTATTTCCCCTATAAAAATAATGTGTGTGTGTGTGTGATTTCTTATCGTATGTCTGCTATTATTGTTTTAAATTGTGAATTGAATTATGTAGAGCAGTAGACTAGATGTGTGTCTCTTGATTTAGATTAAAATTTCTTGAGCAGTTACAATTCTACAACAAATTTCTACACTTGGAATCTCCACCACAAATGAGGAACTCGATTTCCTTGAATTCACTAGCTATTTTGAGATGATTAATGAGTTAACTAGATGATCACTGAGTTAGACTATTTTCCCACTGCATAACTAGCCTTCCACTAGTTCTATCAACAATTAGAACCAGTTTAACTGAATACAACTAGAAATAACTAACCTTAGTTGCTACAAATTAGAAATCACACATGCTTAACTAAACTCCAAGCCCTCTAACTCAAATTTACTGAGCTAACTGAGTCACAAGAGTGATGTCACACAAGTTAACAACCTCCAAGTTGTTTGTTGATGTGGAAATTCATTTTTTCTCAAATTGACCATGGCAAAGTCAAATTGAGACTTTTTTGCTACACTTCTCAACAATTCAAGCTTGTTTTGGGCTTAGTGATCTCTTGACCCATTTTGGCAGGATCAAGCTAGCCTGAGGGTGGAGTTGGTTTAATCCTTAGGAATCCCTGGTTGTTTATGTATCGGTTTGCTTATGTGATCTCTTGACCAGTTTTGGTGAGATCAAGGGAGCATGATGGTGGAATTGGTTTAATCTTTGGGAAGCCCTAGTTTTTTATGTCTTGAGTCTCACATTAATGCTTGGAATATGGCATGGGGGTGATTGGATGAAATAAAGATTTAGTTCAGCTCAATTTATGGTCAAGTGGTACGTGGAAGTACCTGACTTAGTTGGATTTTTCATATGCTAATAAGAGATTTTTTTTATTGTATGAGTAATTGTACATGTTATTATGTTTCTTTGATGGTTGTTCTATCATGGTTATTATCCTAGTTATATGTTGGTTATAGTAATGGTTCCATAACAGGTTTTAGATATGTCCCTTTATATGTTTTGATTAGTTGATGAATGGTTAATGAATGCATGAACTAAAAAATGTTATTAAAGATATTAAGAGAGGGCATTAGACCTTCTTGGTGAATCTTAAATAAGTTTCAAATCCCTATGTTTAGATATGCATTCATGACTTGTGGATTACATGTTCTCAATATGTTTAATGAAATGATTATCATGGTTGGCCCTGGTTAGGTCAAGTATTTGATCAAATGTTGTATGAATGGATGTGTCCTGATGTAATTTATCATTATGGAAAGTCTCATTAAGTTATGGGTAGCGATTTGGAGGCTAGCCTGAAAAGATGGCTCAAAATTTGAGACTGTACCCTCAGAACTGGAATTCTTGGGCCATAACCACACCCTGGTAGGCTTATGCATGTGGTTGGAGGCCTATAACCACATGGAGACCTTTTCATGCATGTGGTTGGGAGCCCAAGTCACTAAAAACGAAATCCAACTTAGGGTTTGGGCACTTGGAGTGGTTCTTTAGTTCCTGGGTATCATGTAGCTCCCAAGGAAGGTTAGTAAACTTTAAGTTTGTTGACTCCATTTCCTTAACTATACTTAAGAGGTTGGGTCATTTCATAGTAGCCCTCAACGCATGTTTACTTCGGTAGGTCATTTAAAGTGGGTAAAGGTGGGAGGGGTGGTTACACATATAACCATATTTTTATGGCACCGTGCATACTAAAATCATGAACTTTTATTGTGTAAAGGAAGAACTATTTAGAATACCAATATTTACAGTTATTCAAGAATCCTAATCCTGCTAGTATACATGATACTTACAGGTTTTTGTAGGTTAACTCCCAAATACCATGGATCAATTTTCAAGATCCACACACTGAGGCTAATATTACCATTAAAAATCCATGCATGGTTTTCTTAGACACATTGATGCCCTTGGATTAACAAACATTACCGACACTTTAAAACTATATAATATAAGTAGTGTTATTTTGTGGTGCTAAAAAATGGGTTTTTTGTTCTTAGTAAATATTCACAAAGGAAAATAAAATACGGCCCATGAAGCACATAAAATACCCATGTTAGCATTTACATTTCCCCAAGTAAATAATCCATAATGTTCAATGGGCATAACTGATCTTGTCAATTAGTTTTCATGGAAAGTGAGGTGTGCAATAGTTCAACATGCCTAATACCTAGACTAATAATTCAAACCAATTATCTTCATGTGCAAATCAATTATTTTGATATTGTTCTATACAAGGATTCCTTCAGGAATGAACTATTTTGTAGATGTTCCTCACTTCGAGCACCATCAGATATTGAAGATGATGATAGTGATGAAAAATCGGGGAAAGCCATTGTGGAGAATTACTCCTCTACAAATTCAGATGAGAAAAGGAGTATAAGTTCTCAACCAAATAAAGAGGTTGAATATGAAATTTACCAATTGTAGGGTAGATGTGGGGACTATGCATAGTGCAGAGGTGGATTTCATTATGCAGAGTGTGAAGCCACCTCAGAACAATGCCACCTCCCCACAATGAAAGGTTTTTCATTTGCAGAGTGTTTCTTACTTTTGGAGGAAGGGATGTCAACATTTGTATTCAGTGTTTCTTAATTTTTGAGGAAGTGCATTGATTATTCAAAGGAGTCTAAATAACTATAACCAAACTCACTACCATCAAACAAATAATTAAATCATTGGAAAAATTATATATTTGTTGCTCCGACTAAAGGAAAATACCTCAGGATTGAAATAGTATGTCCTCAGTCTTGAAACATTGAAAAAGAAAGAGTAGTCTAAGTACTCATAACCACACTCATTGCCATGAAAATAAATAGTCAAATAATGAGAAAAATTATATATATCATGCTTCACCTGAATGTGGTCATGCATTTTTATAGCAAGAACAAATATTCTTTAAACGCTGTCCAAATTTTGTTTTATTTGACTAATAACATGTAACATTCATTCCAATGTTGTTTTTGATAATCAAATTAATAACGTTAGAGAAATGGATTCAAGAATCTCATGAGTGTCAAAAAGAAAGTAGCTTGGCATTCCATCATTTTGTCAACTCAAATAATTCAACTCCAAAGAGGTCAAAAATGTTGATTGAACAAGAAACAAATGAATAATGTTGAACTAAAAAAGAAAAATCAACTTTATTTATTCTCTAAAGATTTAGAACTTAATATATTTTCTAAATGTTCAGAGATTAGTACCTTCCATAAATATACCATGACTGATCATCTATGAAGGTAAGTGCGAATCGGTTCCCTTCTTGTGTGAAATGATTTACTAAACCCATGATATCACTGTCAATTAACTTGAAATGTATATTTTCCTTCTAGACATAGGAACTGATAGCTCGAAAGTTATGGAATAATAATAATAGATAGATGGTATAGAACCTACTCATAATGGAATTCAATCTAATTAATATAGTATGATCTTTACTAGCTAAGTACGATTATCAAGAAAATTAATTACTGAAAACTGGAAGTAAAGTTTTATTAGCTGACATCCAATCTATAATCTACAAAGGTATAATTTTTTTGAGTAGTAAAGTGCATAATACAACAACATCAACATTAGAAAGAATATCCATCACCATTGCATTGTTAATTATCAAATATACCACCATGATCGATCATCCTCATAAAATAATTGGACAATGGTCATATTTTCCAGTCATCACTGAGATTGTTGGCATCCTTAAGAGGATATTAGGGACTTTGTATAGGAAGTCATTGTGGAGATGCAAGAGTGGATAAACCACCATTCTCCGCACTCCCACACAATTGAAGAACAAGGCACTGACCTCTAGACCATTATCGATACAATTTCTTCTTTGAAAGCTAAGAAGTAAGGTTTATGTTAGGTCCCTATACTACTAGTGTAACCCCTTATTGTTATTAGTACAACCCCCTTATTATATTTTTGTGCCCATGTAGTCCCCATATTTTTATTATTGTGCCCCATAGAAGCCCACTATTGTTATTATTGTGCCCTTACATTATTATTGTTATGTCGGCTCTAATTATATTATGACCCCTTAGATTCCTATATATAGAGAGGAGGTCTTGTCATTTGTATCATCTGAGAATTGTTCATTTGTGTAATGTAAAGGAGGTTTCCCTCTCGAAGAGGCTTATTTCTAAGGTGTTGATCTATCTTTTCTATCTTTTTGTGAGCTGGTTTCATAACATTTGGTATCAGAGCTTTGGATTCTAGGGTTTCACTGCTCCAAACAGGTCATCGTGGCATTTTCGCTATAAATTTTTTCTGCGATGTTTCAGAAGCTACAATAAAAACCCATTTGAGCTGAAAGCGTTCTAAACTTCGGGTCTGAATTTAAGATTTCCTCTCACTATATTTTAAGATATATGATCTGAGGAAGTTAGGGTTTTTGCAAGCTCCAAAATTTCATCTAAAACATGTCATCGTGGAATGTTCGTTATAACTTGTTCACTACGAAGTTTCAGAACCTATAAAAAAAACCCATTTGAGAAGAAATCGGTCTAAACCTCAAGTCCAAATTTTAGATCTTTTCTCTCTATATTTTCGGATATATGATTTGAGTAATTTAGGTTTTTTGCAGACTCTCGAATTACATCCTAAATAGGTGACTTTGGGAAAATCATCGTAACGTTCTCTATGAGAATTATATTGAAATTTCGTAAGAAGTTACAAAAGGAGGACGGAATTTATTTTATTTAGGTATAATTTTTAGAACCTAAGGTTGAAACAATGACACGTGGTACATTGTACAAGTTCACTCTATTGAACTAGTCTATAATTAGGTCATCACGGGAGATTGGGAATAAATCTTTCTTAAGGAATCCAATTGCGATCAGCCTTGCGGAGTTAGAAATAGGACTCAGAGTGCTATTACAGATTGAAATTTCAGAATTTAAAGATCCAAAAGTACAAAGTTACAGTCGTTTCAAGATCGAGCTCCTAAAATCAAGAAAAAGCGAGATGAGGAAGTTTGATGGAAAGGATTCGGTAAATTGGATACTACAGATGGAGAAATATTTTGATCTACATGGTGTACCATTGTTGCAAAAGGTATGTATTGCATCTAATTATTCAGAATCGAATCAATTTTTATGGTATAAAGGGATTTTTTCTTGTAAACCACTTGTCACGTGGTAACAATTTTCACGGAGGAAATGATAGCACATTATGAGGATACAAAGAGAAACACCTTCTTTAGCCAATTGATAAATCTCAAACAAAAGGGTTCAATGGTAGAGCACATTGAGGACTTTCAAAAAATTGAATATAAGGTTAAATGATATTCCATAGAAGAAAATGGTTGATGTCTTCATAGTTACTTTAAAGGATAACATTTAACATGAGGTTCGTCTTTGGGAACCTGATTCATTGGAGAAGGCATTCAAGTTGGTAAGAAAAATTGAAAGCGAAATTATGGAAACAAGGAATCCCACCACCCATGACTATAATTATGTAAGTGTTTTTTCTCCTAGCCTTCCACAACCTACAAGGTTTACACCACAACAATTGGAAGAAAAAAGAGAAAAAAGGCTTTGTTACATTTGTGATAGCAAATACACTAAAGGTCATAAGTGTGCTGAGAAGAAATTATTTTACATAGATTATGAAGAGGAGGAAGAAAAGGATCAAGAAAGATCAAAAGAAGAGGATATACACCAAGAACCCACCCCAGAGAAAGAATAAATGAATCCAACCATATCTTGTAAAGCATTGGAAAGAATTACCACTCCTCAAACTCTCAAGATAGAAGGACATATCAAGAAGAAAAAGGTTCAAGAAGTGAAAGATCACATCCAGAAATAAGAAATGAATCTGACCATATATTGTAATGCATTGGAAGAAATTAACACTCCTCAAACTATCATGATAGAAGGACATATTAAGAAGAAAAAGGTAATAGTGTTGATTGATTCGAGTAGTACTCATAATTTTATTCATTGTAAGATAGCCAAGGAATTGAATTGCTTTCTATATCCAGCACCAGAGTGTCAAGTGATGGTTGCAAGTGGAGGAACCATAAATTTCTCTGGAAAGTGCCATAATATCAACCTATCCATGGGAGAATATGTATTGAATAGCCCAATTCTTTCCATTCCAATGGGTGGTGCTGATGTTTTACTAGGAGTCCTATGGCTACAATCTTTGGGTATGATAGCTTTTAATTTTCAAGAACTTTTCTTGAATTTTTTTTGGGAAGGAAAGGAAGTTGAATTGAGGGGTATTGAAGGGAAATCGGGAAAGATAATAAACTCTAATAGCATGATAAAGATTCTAAATAAAGAACAATGGGGCGTAATTTCACAATTAAGTTCACTAGAGGATCCCACATCAAAATCATCTATTTCTCCAAATCTCCAAAACGTTTTGGACAATCATTCCAAGGCATTTGAGACTCCCAAAGGCCTCCCACCTATTCGTGATCATGATAATGCTACTCATTTGATTCCAGAAAGTGTTCATCCAAACTTCAGGACTTACAGATATCCATATGCCCGAAGGAGTGGGAACTCATTCAAAAGTTGTAGAAGATCCCCAGTTCAAACAGTATTGCGAGAACTTGACAAGGAAGGAAAAATCATATTGGAACCTGAAGTAGTCACAAAACCAAGAAATTGATAGCTATGAAATAGATCAATTTCAGAGAATCTCATCAAGTGGAAGAACTTACCCGCTGAAGATTCCACATGGGAGGACAAGAATTTATACAAAAGCATCAAGAACTACTCAAGTGTTGAGGACAACACTTTTTGAAGGAGAGGGGCATGTTAGGTCTCAATACTACTAGTGTAACCCCTTATTGTTATTAGTACAACCCCCTTATTATATTGTTGTACCCATGTAGTCCCCATATTGTTATTATTGTGCCCAATAGAAGCCAACTATTGTTATTATTGTGTCCTTACATTATTATTGTTATGTCGGCTATGATTATATTATGACCCCTTAGACTCCTATATATAGAAAGGAGGTCTTGTCATTTTTATCGTCTAAGAATTGTTCATTTGTGTAATGTAAAGGAGGTTTCCCCCTCGAAGAGGCTTATTTCTAAGGCGTTGATCTATTTTTTCTATATTTTTGTGAGCTGGTTTCATTATAGTTTATATGCTAGAAATAGACAAACCATCAAATTTGCATTGCTTCTTTGAAAGCTAAGAAATAAGGTTTACATACAAGAAAAATACAAACTATCAAATTTGACAAACTCCTGGAAAGGAACAATGTTGTAGAGAGTAGCATTGTGCTAAACAAAACTAATAGCAACATACTTGGTGACAACGACAATGTATCTAACAACATTGTTAATAAAAATGTCCCAAGCATGAAGGACAACATCGTTTTGAACACAATTTATAAAAAAAAATTCAAAGATTGATAATATTAAAAAAAACACATTTATGAATAGTGAAATAAACAATGTTTCCAGTAAGGGAGATACCCATCGGTCCAAGAGTAAAGGACAACATTGGTTCTAACACAGGTGATAACATCATTTCCAAGATGGACAAAAATTCTAGAAACACATTATGAGTTAAGGAAATTATTTATGTATCAATCATTGAAGACAACAACGATTCTAACACAGGTGACAACATCATTTCCAAGTCAAAAAACATTGACAACAACATGTTATTGTTTAGAGAGATGATTAGCATATCTAGAATTGAAGAAAACATCGTGTCAAACTCCACAAACAACATAGCCCTCAATAGAAACACAATTAGGAGTGTTGTAAATAGTAGGGTGACAAGTACAAAACTATTTAGTTTTAGCCATCACACCGGGTTGTTTTCTTCTTTATAATGGAATACGTTGTTCATTTCATTATTTAATTGTTTGAATTTGACAAACAATTGGAATCACATTCATCCTATAATTCTATATAATATTCATAAAATTAATTTCTCCCATCATTTTTGAGACTCTTGCTATGCTTGTCGAAGCCCTAAAAGATGCACACCTCTAAATCCCTTCTCCTTAGTCGTTGGTTATCACGCCCATTGGTTCTGATCCACAGTCACATCATAGTTAGCTCAGGCCATTTCTGAACCGCAATAACGTCACACTCATAACCATGAGATGTCACATTTAAGGGAGGGTGGAATGAAAACATTACTTGTGAATGACAATGAGAAAAGTAGCTAAATTATTGAAGCGTGTGTGGGAGTGTGGAGAATGGTGACTTCTATGAACTTCTCCATAGTGTCTTCACACTCCCGCACTTCCTCCATGTGTAATTTTTTTGTGAAAAGATAACGATTCAGTGATAGATTTTAAAGTGATCCTTCATTACTGTTTGTTGATACATTATATGTGGAGTGTGGAGAACAAAGTGTGCTTACATTTAGATTAAGGTGTATGTAATTTGTTAGCTTCCAATTTGAATTTTTCACCACTAGGGTCATGAAAAGTTGTATATATATAATTAAGCATTTCAATATAATGAATAATGAATGTACACTATGTAGATATATAATCTTCTCTCCTTAACCTTTACTTCCCACATATCCCCACCTCCATACACCATATAGCTAACAATAATTTGTTGAGTTCAATTTAATGCACCTAGTTAAACATAAATCTTGTTGGTCCTCGAAATTAGAGATAATTTACTTGTATATAATGTTGATACATCATGTGAAGTGCGGAGGTGTGGAGGAAGAAAGTTATTATGAACTCCACACAATGTATCAACATTGTGGAGGTGGCTTTCATTATGTGGAGTGTGAAGCCACCTCCACACTTCACACAATGAAAACTCACAGTATACCTCTGAAAATTAACAATGTTTTTTGATATCATCTGAAACCCTAGATAAGAACTACCAAAGATAGGAAAGAATTTGGTTTATCTGGATTGCATTGGGATTCAAATTCTTAATGTTAATTTCATATTAGCTTGGCACCAGCGGTTATGTAAATAATATTGCTATATGGTTGAGAAAACGACTGAGACTATGTTGAGGTTTATCAATAAGAAAAAAGGTTGTGCATTTCAGTGTCGATTATGGTTAGTCTTGGTGACCTTCAATCCTTCTATTTCCATGATAGAAAAGAGTATCTATTTTTGACGTTATTTTTGATGCAGGAGCATTAGAGCTTCCAAGCCATCAAGTTTTTTGAAGAAAAGCTACAAAAGGGGTTTCAATATTGTAAAGGAATTCTAATTCCTTAATTGTAAATATTCTTAGTTTCTTTTAATTATTATAGAATAGTTTTAGAAAAGTTATGGATAAGAGAGATTTTTTCCATAAGGCAAAAAAAAAGTTTCCTTGAAAAGAATGAGAGATTTATGGAATAAATCATGAGAGCTTTAGTGAATAAATCATGAGAGCTTTAGGGAATAAATCACGGAGTGATTTATGGATTTACTAAAATCTAATTTTCTTGTAACTTTGTATTTAATCATTGTAAGCTTGAGGGGAAAACTAATGGTCAAACTTATGTTCAAAATTATGCAATATTAGGCCATAGAGAGTGAATGGAGAGAAATGTGAGTTTTTTGAGTGTATGTGTATGTACATATTTGATTTAATGAAATAGAGTTTCATATATTTATGGTGCTCACGAATTGTCTTTGTATGAATGAAAGAATTTTAATTTGTGCATGCTCTAGAATTCACTGTAAGTGAAGTAGATTTTTTATATGAAATACTTTTGCAGAAAAAATTAAGAGCTTGATGATGAAATGATTTGTCGTGTGATCTAGAGAAGGTGAATTTCCAGAAAAGTCGAATATTCCTGCATCAAGTGGTATCAAAGCTAGTCATATCTTTAGAGAAGAGAGTCAGATATGACTATTCTCTTTAAGATTGAAAGAAAGGATAGTTGAGTATGCAAACATTAGAGTTGCAGTAGAATAAGGTTGGATAATTGCAGTAGTGCAATAGGTAAACTAGTCTTTATATGTAATAATCCTCGTGAAAACTCCTTGTAAAAAATATATATGGCCATGGTTGATGGGACACGTATTCCAAGTTGAATGGTCAGAGAAACATCCTAGTGGTTGTTGATTCAGTTTATTATGACTAAGGGAATTGGAAAAGGCAATGGCTAATGTTTTGGAAAGGCATGAGGCATTAATTGGCATTTATTTATGAAAATAATTGAAATTAGGAGAAAAAGAGGGTGAAAGTCACAGGTTGCATGTGAGGAGGAAAATCAAGGAAAATAATGGAAAATGAAGAAAATAGAGGCCTCATTCATAAAAAGGCTTCTAAGGATCAGTTGGTAACCTTTTGATAGGATTTGGTGGAGCTCTTTTATATTCTCTCTCTCATACTCTTGGATACTTCGAGTTTTCTTAGAGCAATCTTGGAGGGTGTGGCATACTTGGATTCTTGGAGAAAGAAGGCAAAGGAAGAGTAATAAAGCATAAGAAGGCATCGAGATCAACAGCTACATCAGATTTTCTCGCAGGTACCGAGTTGCATGTATGATTTCTTCACTAGTTTTGGCATGCATGGCATATGCATATGGATTATTGGTTGTTTTCTATCATTTCCATGGAGGATGGCCAAAATTGACAGTGGATTTCCTAGCCTTTCCATTTCCTAGATAGCCATGGTGATTGTGGGTTTACTTTCATTGTTTTTTTTTTGTTGGTTCTCATGTTTCCTTAGCTTGGGTTGAGTTACTAGTCCTGGAACCATTGGTTGGATAAATGCTCTGGAGCCCTGTAACAAATTGGGTTGAGTTACTAGTCCTGGAAGCCTTGGTTGGACAGACATTATGGAAGCCCTTGGTGGGTTGACTTACTAGTATTGGAAGCCCTGTATAAGTTGTGGGTTGAGTTACTATTCCTGGAAGCCTTGGTTGGACAAACACTTTGGAAGCTTGGGAAGGCTTGGATGAAGACCAATCTATTGAGGGTTTTGGTGATGTCTGACCATGAGGTGGAATCACTATTTGAGGGGTTGAGGTGGATGGCCTCTAGAATCCCTAGATGAGTTTTGATTGGTGTGTTCTAAGAGATCCCACATTCATGCTTGGAATATGGCATGAGGGTGAATGGCTAAAGAGAGATTTGGGTCAACCATTCTACGATCGGGTGTAACTTGGAAGTCCCATTCTAGGTTGGATTTTGCATCATCAATAAGAGGTTATTTCTTCTTGTATTCCTATGAGAATTATATTGGATTATACGAGGTTATATGACGGTGAGTTCATTGTTATTTTTGTCCCTATTATGCTGGTTATGTATATGATTTATGACAACATATATGTATGGTTGTCATCACACTTTTACTTGTAATTGAATGATCAATGTATCTATGGACTAATGGATGGAATGGAAGTTAATGTGTTGAGGCATTAATGCTTCATGGCGAATCTCAGATAAGTATGTGACCCCTATGCTCAGATTTGTTCTTTACACCTGTAGGTTACATATTTGTGATATGTTTGATGAAATGCTTGTCATGGCTAGTATGGGTCTAGTCAAGGTATTAAACAAGTATTTGCTTTAGTACCGTCATTTCCATGTATTTTATTGTTTTGAAGAGAGGGTTCAATTTTGGGCAGTGACCTGGGCTTTGGGCCTGAAAAAGTGGCTCAAATCCTGGGGACATTGGCATAACACTGGCACATTGGGTCTCTGGATGCTAGTAGGCAACCCTGTGAGAGAAACTTTGGGTTTCTAGACATTGTCATGCCTATAACATGAGAGCGACTTAGGCTTAATTTGTCCAAAAGCTTAGTGGGACCCAAAGGAAAGCTGTCTAAAGTGTTGGATTGGTTCTTGAGGGTCCTAAAGCTGATGTTGAATGTATGTATGGTGTGTTGCCATCAATTGGACTTCCTTAACATGACTTAGGAGTTCGAATTATATCATAGTGGCCTCTCGTCACATGTTTACCCCTACTAAATGGTTTCTTGGGTAGATGTGGGAGGAGGGTGTTACAGAGTGGTATAAGAGTGTGGTTTCTCTTTCCTTGGGTTGTGTGTTGATCATGCTTTCATGTTGGTTACATATGTGTTCCTTATGCATGTAGTCCATGTGCTTGTTGCATTTTCATGGCGTTGATCATCGTTGTAGTGATGTCCCCATGTGAAGGTTGAAGGTGTTGTCATGGAGTATGTCTTCACGTGTCTATGGTTGATTAGGCATTATTATTCACATCAGTGTTCACATGTTATCAAATGCACATGAAGTGGTTGTCATTGTCATGCATGAGGTCATGGTTTGTGTAGGTTATATGGTCATGCATTGATGACTGGACACTAGCTAGAATGGTTTGTATATGGTTTTGCACTCATGTGTTATATGTCTATATGTTGTTGTTATGCATGTATAGTCTTGGCTATAGTTATGCATGAATAGTAGGTCAAAAATGCCTTGTGAAGTCATTGTATGCAAATTTAGGTCATCATGGTGCTATTGGTTGTTATGATGGTAATACATTGGCTGAGATAGAACATGAGATGTGGATCATTAAATTGAAGTTGTAGCATTGGACCTCGAGGAAAGAGAAGATCGTCATATAGGTATTGCATCTTTGGCATGCAGATGCCTTGATGATCATGTTTTATGTTGTTGATGAGTATGTTATAGGTTAACTTGTTGTTGTTATATGATAGTTAGCTTGATGATTAGGTCATATATTGTTGATGAGCATGTTATATGTTAGTTAACTTGACGATTAGGGTTATTACATTAATATATTGATGTTATATGTACCATGATAAATTGGATTGGACTATGCATATGGTTATGGTTACGATATTCAGGTATGAGCCGACATAGTTGTGATGACTTTCCACACTTGGTTCTTATTCATGAACGATAAATTCTTATGAGTTTATGATGTGAACTTGTTAGTTAGTTAGTGTTATGGATATCGTGATCTTATTTATGTTTGAGTTGACATGTTCTAAAGTTATATCTCGCTAACTAGATTGATTGTGCATGTAAGATAACCTCCCTTGAGGTACTCTAAGGCATGAGTTTTCTTATGTATTATATTTTGTGCTTCATTCTTTATTATATCGTCTATTTGATGTTGAGTGTTTGGTGTATATCATGTCATCTATTTGATTTATTTCACATGGTATGTTTGTAAATTGGTTGAATGTTTGATGAGTTGCATAATACGAGTATGTGTTCCAATGATCTTGTTTTGAGATGATTGTACTATCACATATGTGTTGAGACAGTTGATATGTACTTGACTATAGTAGGTGATAGTTGTACCATTATGTCTAATGACTATGAGCCGACTATGGCTTATGACATGATTGTTTGTAAAGGTTGATTTCAAATTGATAGATATGATTGTCTTGATATTTGGAACGTGTGATTGACATGGGTAAACAATTGTAGAAAACATGCTTGGTATTGGTATGACAAGGTAATCGTTGATATGTTTATATAACTAACAATTGGGTGATGTGACAATGCATAGTAAAACTCTATTGCGACGAAAAAAAAAGGTTAAAAGAAGGAATTGGGCAAGAATTCCTTTGGCTATGTTTGGAAACCCTAATTCCAAATGAATGAGTACCTTACATACAAGAAGTCTTCTTAACCTTGATTTTATCTGACATTATTGTAGGTTTTAACCCCGTATAGAAATTACCTGCATACAAATTCTAAAACACATAAAATAAACAATGCGAGAGCATAACACATAAAACACATATACACAAATATTTTCCCTTGGATCCAAAAAACAGGACTACCAGCTTGATTTTTCATTATGTTCCTTTCAATGTTATAATACATATTTATACATGCCGAAGCATCCAATACCATGGAATGAAAACCATCGCGTCCAAAAAACATGTTTGAAATCATGCACAAAACCATAGGTGGGTCCGCCCAACCTAACATAGGTTCCAAAACCAAAATTTTCTAGGGCACTACCCTGAACCCCATAGAGTGGGGTTACCTGCACCCCTCAAACCCCCTGTGACTCCCCTCGCTACGCAATCGGCGCAACGAAGGGCGGGACTCCGCCCCCCCTCTAACCCCCCTGTTAACTACGTGGGCTAGTTGTGGAAAGAATATAACACAACCTAACAATTATATCGATATCTGCTATCGTCATGAACATGTACTTGATAGGTATATTATCTAGTCTCTAGTTGCAGGTGGATCTGTCAAGGGAATTGGAGTCCCTTAAGAGATGGCATGGATGTGTTCAGTTGCAAGCAACATGCTACACACAACAAGGTAAGATAAATGGTATATTTATTTATGCATTGAAAATTATGTGTTTATGGTAGTATGATGTAGGGGATTGAATGGCAAGATATTGCCATGAAATATTGAAGAAGGCTCGGGTTGAGCTTTCCCTGGGAACCATGGGGATTGAGTCATGGTTTTTGTGTTCAGTCTTGTGCTTTTGGTCTTTCGTGAATTGTTGTGCTTGATTTTTAGTTTTGGTTATGTCTGGTGCAAGGCCTTTTCACTTTATTTGTGGATTCATATTGTGATTGATTTTCATGGTTTTCTTCTTGTTTGTGTTTTTTTTGTCTTTTATGTTTTGAGTGTCTTGGAAATTGGTTGAGAAAGAGGAAAGTTAATGGAGCTCAGGGAGAGTTGTGTGGTACTCAACAGGTAATGTAAGACAGGGATGAAGCTCGGTGAATGAGTAAGCGCAGGGGAAGGTAAGACTATGACAGTTGGTTGGACTGGTTAGGTCCATTACGATAAATAGACGGTGGCAGTACAGTCATGAGAGAGGTAACCAGAAAAGGTAAAGTAAATGGATATGAGGTGTCATATGCCTTGGATATGTTGGGAACAATTGTTCTCAATGTTGTTCATGAATAGAGGAAGTTCTCTTAACCATGACCTTGATATCTAGTAATTATGTTATGATCATGATTATGTTGGTGTTTATACATGTAGGTGTGTATGTATGTCATGTTTGACAGGGTCGTCATGGATAATGATTATTAACGCAAACATATATATATATATATATATATATATATATATATATATATGTATGTATTTCGTTGACTGACTAGATCATTATTATTTTATGTTGATGTTTATATGTATGTATGCATATCGTTGCCTGACAAGATCATGATTGTTTATGCTAATGCTTGTATATGTGTATGTATCTATGTATCTGTGTCACTGTCCAACAGGGTCATCAGGAATCGTTCTTGTGGAGGAATGATTGCTTACGTAGGAAAATGACATGAAGAGGTTCTTGGTCTTACGAGGAATCAATTGGAAAAGGTAGTCATAACAAATATATGAGGTTAGTATCATGTGGATATGAATTGATATTGTATTATTGTATTATGCCTATGTTTATGTTATGACAGGTAACACTAAGGGATGCATCAATGAAATGAAAGCAGTGTGGTCTGCGACATGTTGGGACAAGCATGGATAAGACACTGGAAGCAAGGTTTCTTGGTAGAGACAATGTGCTTTTGGATGTGAGGTACTATTGTTGTGCATATGTTGTACATGTTGCATCTGTGATGTTGTGTGCATGCAATGTTGTATGTATATAGTGTGTGTACATGTTGTTATGCAATTATTATGTACAAGGTGGTACAGATAGTGTTGTGTGCATATGGTGCTCTACACATGTTGGATATGTGGTGTTGTGTATAGATGATGCTATGTACATGTTGGATATGCAGTGTTATGTACATGTGGTGTTGCATGCATGTTGTATATGTGGTGCTATGTACATATGGTGTTGTGTGCATGCTTGTACAAGTGGTGTCGTCTGCATGTGGTTTTGTGTACATGTTTTACAAGTGGCGCTATGTGCACGTTGTGCGATGTACATGTCATGCATGTGGCACTGTGTACAAGTGGTGTTGTGTGCATGTCATGTATGTGGTAGTATGTACATATTGTTGATTTGGAGTAGCATTGGATGTGATCTAGACATTAAATTGGTGGATAGGCTAGAGCACATGAGATCTCCAAGACCCAGAAATGGTTTGGACAGATTGTACCTAGTTTGGGAGATATTAAAATAATTAATATTTTTAATGGAGTTCCTAAGTCTAAACTTAGGAAAAATAAAATATTAATGGGTATTAATATAAAACTCGGTTAGAAGGTTCCAAAAGTCATGGATCAAGCCAAATCTAATCTTAGCCATTGATTAGAGATTTAATCTCGGTCGTTGAAGGACCAACGAGAAAAGTATAAGAAGAGACTTGAGGGTCAGTTGAAGAACACACCAGAGTGCTCTGTCATTCATTTTGCTAGAGCAGGGTTGCTAAGAAAAAGTGAATCAATGATTAGTAGTGAGGGGCAGTGAGTACTAGGCAGAGAGGTGGAGATAGTGCCAAGAGACCAGCACAGAACCAGAGAGCGAGAGCAACAACCAGAGCATGCCATGCTGAGCCCAACGGAGACAACATAGAGCCTAGAGGGACTGCATCATCCATGCAGAAAGCATAGGGAGTGATGCAAAGGGTCCCAGAGGCTGCATAGTGCCTCAGAAGGCTAACATAGAGGGTTCTGGGGTTGACACAATGTAGTAGGAGGCTGACGTAGAGGCCAGAAGGGCCAGCGCTGAGCTTCAGAGTTGCCGGAGAGGGTTTTGTGGAACAAGTTTTCTGAATACTTGTTTCCGAATAGAGAAGTATTGTTATCGTGTATTATTTCTCTGTCGGGTGAGTCGGTTAGGCACCCAGTTGTACTCAAGGAAATACTGCATAATAATAAACCCTCATAATAGCTGCACTAGTTTTCCCGCATTGGGTTTTTTTGGGGACATTTGTCCAAAAATAACGGTGTCTCTTATGTGCTTGTTTTCTTTTAGTTGATGATATGTAGATGTTGTGACTGTATTGTGTTTATTTCGGTATTTAAATATTTTAAATAACTTGTTCAGAATTTACAAGTAGAAGAAATAAGCCAACATAATACATATTAATTTTCTAATGGATAGACTTAGAAAATTCAACACATATGGTATTGTGTACATGTTGTACATGTGGTGCAGTGTACATGTGGTGTTGTATACACGTTGTGCAGGTGGTGTCATCTACATGTGATGTTGTGCACACGTTGTGTAGGTGGTTGCAATGTATAGGTGGTACTGTGTACATGTGGTACATATGGTACTGGTGTACATGTGGTATTATGTGCATGTCATACATGTTGTGTTGTGTACATGCGGTACTATGTATGTGCATTATGTAGTCGTCGTATCATGACATGTGTATTCATTGTGTTGTACTTTGTATGGGTACATGTATTGTGTGGCATTGTAGATCAGGTATAGATGTATGAGTTGTGTTGTATATTGGGTGTATGTGTGCATTTTTTGGTGGCGCACATTGTGTACAAAATGTATGTATTGTGATTTACATTGTGTACATATACATGTTGTGTTGTGTCATCATCGAACGTAGTAATATGTATCATGTTGTGTTGTACACTAGGTGTAGGTGTATGTGTTGTATGTTAGGTGTAGATGCATGTATTGCATGGTGTGGTATGTCGTCTGTGGTTGTATGTGTGGGATTTACACTATGTGTGTGTGCACATGGTTGAGGAGAAGGCACTTGGTGTTTGTCAGGTCTGGCAACCAATCCGGAGTGCATACGAAATAAGTACAAAGGTGGAAGCCAAGGATTGATTAAAGGATAAGTATCAATATTTTATTAAGTTTTATTATGCATGTGATTTATGATTCTAGTCTATGATAATTATATGAGATCTATGATTATGGTTTATGATGGTTACATGTGATTTATGATAAATGATGGTAATGTTTTGAGCTAACCTGGTGTGATATGTTTATACATGATGATTTGGGCAAGGTGCTAGTTTGACTTGTTGTAATAGGAAGTAAACTGGAGTGCAAGTATACCTTATTGAAGAACTACAAATGAGGTATGATTTGAGGTTGTTCCATTTATTTGAATCTAATGGAGCTTATGTGATTGGAACATGAATGCATGAACATGCCTAGTTGGGTGGTTAATCAACTGCAAGAATTAGCAGTGTTAGCAAAAGGAATTGGAAAATGCAGCAATATGCTAGTAAGGAACTTCAGGAGCAAGGCCATTGTGGGACACTGGTACCCAATAGTGTCCATTAATTTCCATGAGTATGCTATGACCAGTATGATGGTTTGAGGGAGGTATATGCCTTGATTTTGTATATTTCAATGTGAGGAAGCCTTACAAAGGGATGGATTGCCCAAGATGGGGTGCCAGTGGAACTTGGAAGGTGAGTAACTGCATGGAAAGGGATGACTAGATTTCTTGAGTGACTGTATAGGAGAGAAGGGAAGGTCAAAAACGATTTTTTTTTTGTCATTAGTATTGCTATATGGAATCAGATGCACATTTTGAGTGCGCCCTAGAACAATGAGACGATAACTATTCACTAATAGGACAAGTGGCACAGGATTAGAGCGCTTGACATTGGATGCAGATTTGAATTTGTAGTGGATTCTGGAATACCTGGGAATGAGGTGAATCTTGGTAATACTTTGAGGGTGGAGGTGTGAGCCTCTAGATTCCATTGTTGATTGATGCGGGCATTGTATCCATTTTATTTGCTGGTTGAGCAAATGTGCATATGTGTGTATTATTGTAAATAATTTATCGAGATGGATTTATAAAGCTCCATAGACAGTATGCTTATTTGCTAGTTGAAGTGAATGTGTACGTGTATATGTGGTTATTGTAAATATCGTAATGAGTTGTGTTATAAATCTCTAGTAAACGGTATGTTTGTCATATTTCAGCAGTGGTCATTGTAAATACTGCAACGAGCTATGTTATAAAGCTCCATGGGCAATATGTTTTGTTTTTAGCAGTCTTGTTGGTTATAGGTGTCATTGAACACCGAGGATGGTGTTCCCCCAACGAGGAGGGTTCTGTAACAACCCTGGTGAAAACTCCATGTAAAAAATATATAAGGCCACAGTCGATGGGACACGTACTTCAAGCTGAATGGCAGGAGAAACATCCTAGAGGGTGTTGATTCATTTTACTATGGCTAAGGGAATTGGAAAAGACAATGGCTAAGGTTTTGGAAAGGAATGAGGCATTAATTGGCATTTATTTATGAAAATAATTGAAATTAGGAGAAAAAAGAGGTGAAAGGTCATAGATTGCATGTGAGGAAGAAAATGAAGGAAAATAATGGAAAATGAAGAAAATAGAGGCCTCATTCATAAAAAGGCTTCTGAGGATCAGTTGGTAAGCTTTTGAAACGTTTTGGTGGAGCTCTCTTCTATTCTGTCTCTCTCATACTCTTGGATACTTAGAGTTTTCTTAAAGCACTCTTTGAGGGTGTGGCATACTTGGATTCTTGGAGCAAGAAATAAAAGGAAGAGTAGGAAAGTGCAAGAAGGCATCATGATCAACAACTACATCATATTTTCTTGCAGGTACCAAGTTGCATGTATGATTTCTTCACTATTTTTGGCATGCATGACATATGCATGTGGATTATTGGTTTTGATCTATCATTGGCATGGATGATGGTTGAGATTGATAGTGGATTGCATGGAATTTCCATTTCCTAGATAGTCATGGTGATTGTGGGTTTACTTTCATTGTTTGTTTTTGGTTGGTTCTCATGTTTCCCTAGCTTGGGTTGAATTACTAGTCCTGGAAGCCCTGGTTGGACAAACATTCTAGAAGCCCTGTATAAGTTGTGGGTTGAGCTACTAGTCCTGGAAGCCTTGATTAGAAAAACACTTTGGAAGAACTGGAAGAGTTAGATGGAGACCAATCTAATGATGGTTTTGGTGATGCCCAACCGTGAGGTGGAATCACTGTTTGAGGGGTTGAGGTGGATGGCCTCTGGAAGCTCTGGATAAGTTTTGGTTGATGTGTTCTAAGAGATCCCACATTCATGCTTGGAATATGGCATGGGGGTGAATGGCTGAAGAGAGATTCGGCTTAGCCATTCTACGGTCAGGCGAAACGTAGAATTCCCATACCGAGTTGGAGTTTGCATCATCAATAAGAGGTTATTTCTTCTTGTATTTCTATGAGCATTATACTAGATTATATGAGGTTATATGGCGGTGAGTTCATTGGTATTTCTGTCCCTATTATGCTGGTTATGTATATGCTTTATGACAACAACTATTTATGGTTTTCATCATGTTTTTACTTGTAATTGAATGATCAATGTATCTATAGACTAATGGATGGAATGGAAGTTAATGTGTTGAGGCATCAATTCTTCATGGCGAATCTCAGATAAGTATGATACCCCTATCCTCAAATATGTTCTTTACACTTGTAGATTATATATTCGTGATATATTTGATGAAATGTCTATCATGTTTAGTAGGGGTGTCAAGGTCTCAAACAAGCATTTTCTTTAGTACTGTCATTGCCATGTTATTTTACTGTTATAAAAAGATGTTTCAATTATGGGAAGTGACCTGGGCTTTGGGCCTAAAAAAGTGGCTCAAATCTTAGGGACGCTAGCATAACACTGGAAAATTGGGCCTATGGACAGTGGTAGGCAAGCTTGTGAGAGCGACTTTAGGTTTTTGGACACTGTCATGTCTATAGCATGAGAGCGACTGAAGCTTAAGTTGTACAAAATCTCAGAGGGACCCAAGGGAAAGCTATCTAAAGTGTTGGATTAGTGCCTGAGGGTCTTGAAGCTGATGTTGAATGTCTATATGGTGTGCTTCCATTGGTTCCACTTCCTTAACGTGACTTAGGAGGTCAAATCATACCATAGTGGCCTCTCATCACATGTTTACCTCGACTGGCTGATTACTTGGGTTGATGTGGGAGGAGGGTGTTACATTATATTTCTGAATTGATTTGTGCAGAGGAATTGATGTTTGTAGGTAGCAATTGAAGGAGAGTGATAATGGATCATAGCTTGGATGTTGTGACAAATAGAACAAATGAAAAAAAACTTGTGGCAGAATATCCTTGTAGTAGAGGAAGTTCTCAAAAGAAGTAAATTGAGTAAGTGAAAAAACAAAAGGATCATAGGAGTGCTTGAGAAGTTTCTAAGGAGAAAAATAGTGAAAAAAACAAAAGGTAAATCTAGTGAAGAAATATTGATGAGGTATTGAGTAGCAAGAAGAGGAGACTTGCTACATAGGAGAGGCTTGGTTGCAGTTCACTGTTGAGCATGGATAATCTCACAAAGTTAGAGAATAGGATGACCATAGAGGGTCATTACAAAGGCTTGGTGAAAGCCATAGGAGAGGAAAGAAGATTTCAAGGAAAATGACATAAAGAGGAAGTTGAGTGATGAGAACTTATATAGGGAACTCGATGAGATTAAAGTACAACTGAATGTACTTATGGAGCAGCTACAGAAACATGAGGAAGACCATAAATGCGGATGGATTTTTAAGAAGAAAGTTAATTGGCCAATCAAGGAATTGTTTGCAAGAAAGTTGCAAAAGAAGATGAGGCACATGATAAGAACCTTGTTGAAAGAAAGGAAAATAAAAGAAGTTGAGTATGAGGAAGAAAAATTGCACTATTGTGAACCAGAGAAAGGGTCGTTGCTTTGTGAAGAAGAGCATGTAACAGTGGATGAGATCCAAGAATCTCATATTTTTGAAACTAATGAATTTTCTATGAATGTAGACATAAAAATTGAGGATTATATGAGGAGATAATTAAAGAAATAGAAGACAATCTATTTCCTAATGATAGCGTTAAACCTCAAGTAAAACATTCAAATTTTGTCTTTAATTATTTTGAGGAGGAGATGAGGTATTTAGAGGAATGGATAGTATGGGATGCATGTGGAGGTTACAGGAATAGTTCAAGTTGATTTAGAGAAACATATCAGAGTGCCATGCAGCAACAGTATGGAGGAAGAAAGCATGCAACAAAAGGAAGTTGACAACATAAGATTTCAACAGGAAATAATAAAGTTGGATGAAGAAATTAATGAGATTTGGATGTTGATGGAGAGAGTGTCCAAACAGAGGTACTATATTAGGAAGAACCAGCAAATCAAAAGAAGGTTGCATTTTGAAGTTTGGAAACCTGGAGAGACAAAGGGAACAAAAACTGAAGAAGCCGAGCAACAACATAATGAAGTGGATGACAAATTACAAATTAAATTTTTGGATCCAGGAGGATTTGACAATTAATGACACATCACCAAGAGATCATAAATTTTTTCTAACCTGGGTGTTTGATGCAAGAGCATTAGTGCTTCCAAGCCATCAATATTTTTTTAAGAAAATCTACAAAAGGGGTTTCAATATTGTAAAGGAATTATAATTCCTTAATTGTAAATATTCTTAGTTTCTTTTAATTATTATAGAAAAGTTATGGATAAGAGAGATTTTTTCCATAAGGAAAAAGCAAAGTTTCCTTGAAAAGAATGAAATATTTATGGAATAAATCATGAGAGATTTAGTGAATAAATCATGAGAGGTTTAGGGAATAAATCATGGAGTGATTTATGGATTTACTAAAATCTAATTTTCTTGTAACTTTGTATTTAATCATTGTAAGCCCAAGGGGGAAACAAATGGCCAAACATATGTAGTATCAGGCCATAGAGAGTGAATGGAGAGAAATGAGAGTTTTCTGAGTGTATGTGTATGTACATATTTGATTTAATGAAATAGAGTTTCATATATTTGTGGTGATCATGAATTGTCTTTGTATGAAGGGAAGAATTTTAATTTGTACATGCTTTAGAAATCACTGTAAGTGAAGTATATTTTTTTATATGAAATGCTTTTGTAGAAAAAACTAGAAGATTGATGATGAAGTGATTTGTCGTGTGATCTACAAAAGGTGAATTTTAAGGAAAAGTTGATTTTTCTTGCATTAATTTTGTGTAGTTCGCAACACACCTATTAAGGAGCAAGTGGTAGGATAATTTTTGAGTTCGATTAAGTGCTCAAGATACTTTTGATAATGTATGCATTTCAAGGATGTTTTCGAATCTTTATTTCAACCATTTTTATTTGAAATATTATTTGAATTGCTGTTAATATGAGTTGTTGATGGATTCAAACAATTCATATTACAGACGATTTTAATCTTATCATTGTCACCGTAAGTGGTTTTTTAGTTCCCATTGGTAAGGGTGACTTCCCCCACACTATATCAATTTAATCATCCATTAGATTCCTAGTTTCACACAACATCAACATAATACTGCGAGGGAAGTCCCAACTCCTACATAAGATTGGTAGGTTAAACTAGTGCATATTCATGGAATCATGAGAATTAATTAATTTTGGATGTTTGTTGCTTAGAGTAATCATTTGGTGTTGTCTTTATGGATGGTTTATATTTCAAATCCCACCATTGTTCTTCGTTATATTTTAAGATCCATTAAAAGAAAAGAAACATTAAGAGGGACACCCGAATGAAATATAACAACTTAAAATAAAATAAATAAAAAAAGGGTCCACCAAAAATCAAGAATAAAATAATCTTGAAAATCATGTACCTACATTGACCTTCAGAAATTTTATTTTATGATAGACTTCACTAATTTTAGTGTCCAAATAATTTCACAGTTGGTTTAGCCATTGTTCATTGTAAGTGTCTAAAGGAGGTTCTCATGAGCGATAATCTGTAGCTTGAAACTCATCATTAATTAACTTCTTTAAATTCAATTGGTTGTTGTGTTTTCTGATACCATTGTCTAAGATGTTTAAGGGATTTTGTTTTATCTTCCATTTCTCGTGGATATCATAGTTTTGGAACTTCTCAACCAGAGCACAGAGCTTGGAAGACAAACTGGGTAATTTAGTAAGAGTAGGTTCATTGTTTCGACAAGACTCTTGGCCATATGAAATCATACAAACTTCAGTGCCACATAGAGTGTTAATCTCCTCCAACTTCTTTATCAGAGTATTGTGTTGTCTATGATAAATCTAGGTGTGCGACTATGACGAATAGTCAAACATGACACAACTATCTCTGATATGGTGTGGAAAACACCAAAAATGGGAAAGAAGAAGCTAGAGGTAAAGCACATTCAAAACCCTACCCGTTAACACTCTAATTTGAAAGTGTTAGGATTAGAAGAAATGATATCTAGAATGGACTAATCAAATAAATCTTCTTGATAAGTTTCTGGAATAACCAATGGGAATGCAAAGGTGAGGAGGAAGTTTCTTCCACACAATGAAAAATTTCATCGTAAGCTTCATGCAATGAAATATATGCACAATGAAGCACTGCACAATGCCATAAATGGTTTGATTGGTAGGATTGGAATCTATATTATTCTTAGTCTATTTGAAATAATATTGATTTAGGCTTTGCCACTGAACTTTACCATTTTTTTCACCTTGGAATTGTGTACAATGAAATCTTCCTTCACATATTTGTTCATCCCTGCCCCTCCCCTTCGCTTACGTAAGGGACCTGGAACCTCGTCAATTCTGGAATCATTGGGTAGAGCAATAGCAGTGGCAGGTTGTTAGTGTTAGAGCACTCACTGACTAAATGGCCACTCACAAAATTATCCTTTTTTATTTTAAAATTATTTCTTAGGCATTGGAAAATACTAAAAATAAAATCAAGGCTCGCTCAACCGATGGAAAATTAGAAATAAGATTTGTAGAAATTAGAAAATTATTTTTGAATTTACGTAAAAATATGAACATTCAACATTTTCTTGAAAATTTTGGTTAAAGAAAAAAAAATCTAAGATGAAGCATAAAATAGGATTTTTAAAAAAATTTAGTAATTTTTATCTTAATGTTTTTTATATAAAAATAAGAATTAAATTAACCTTCGAACATAATAATAACAATTTTAAAATATATTAAATTTAATATAAAACAATGGATATATATGTATATATATATATATATATATATATATATATATATATAGATAGATAGATAGATAGATAGATAGATAGATATTTGTTGGGAATATTTGTGGGGTACACTGATACACCTCATAACTATCGGGTGTACCTGCCATCTCATAGGATGACAATGGTTCATAGAGATGTGAATTTTGATGAAGAGAAGACCATGAGATGTTCCCTTGAGAGGGAGCTTTAGTTACATGCAGATGAGGATCTTTTAGCTCCAAAGGAAGAACCTCGGGATGATGTGGAGAAGCCACATGTAGAGGAGCAGAGAGTGGAAGCACCCACTCATGCAGAGACATCCAGAGATGAAAGGAAGTGCACCAGAGAAGCTAACAGAATGATGCATGATGCTAGAGAGAATGTGGGAGCGCCCACATCATGCCACAGGCAGAGGAAGTCACTAGATCATGGCTCTGATGAGCGAGAGTGTAGAGACTAAGCCATCCTTATTCGAGGAAATAGTGCAGCAACCAATATGGGTTGATGCCATGGTAGAGGAGTATGACTCCATTATTAGGAAAAGTTCTTGGGAAGTTGTCCCAAGGCTAGAGAATAAGTGAGTGGTAGGTTCCAAGTGGATCTAAAATGTGAAGCAAGCAGCAGATGGGAGTGTCATGAAACACAAGGCCAAATTTGTGGCCAAGGGGTTCTCTTAGGTGGAGGGAAATGATTATGAGGATACCTTTTCTCTAGTAGAAAGGCACTCTTCAATCATATCTATTCTAGCACTTTTAGCACAGATGGGATCGAAGATACATCAGATGGATGTGAAGATAGCCTTCCTCAATAGAGTTATTGAGGAAGAGGTGTATATAGAGTAGCCAGAAGGATTTGAGACCTTCAATAGAGAGTCACATATGTGCAGACTCAAGCGAGTGTTGTATGGATTGAAACAAGCACCCCGTGCTTGGTACATTAAGATCAACAACTATTTCACCAGTTTGGGCTTCACCAAAAGTGAAGCAGATGCAAACCTTTACCGTATTGTGGTTGAAGGTAAATTATTGATTATAATATTATATGTCAATGATTTAATTCTAACAGGTGATGATAAGTTGGTCAAATCTTGCAAAGAGGATCTTGCAAGAGAATTTGAGATGAAGGACCTGGGGCTCATGCATTATTTCCCTGGTATGGAACTATGGAAAGGAGATGGGGAACTGTTCATATTTCACATCAAGTATGCCAACAAGATACTCAAGAATTTCCACATGGAGAGCAAAAATCCCATGGAGACTCCTCTAGTAGGGAATTGGAGGAAGGAATGTGCTACATCAAGTGAATTAGTGGAGGCTACTATTTATAGGAAACTTGTGGGTTCGCTTATGTATTTAGTGAACACACGACTAGGCATGTGTTTTGCAATTAACCAACTTAGTCAAGAAATGGTTAAGCCAACCAAACTGTATTGGAAGGAAACTAAACATGTGATGAGATATCTCATAAGCACCACTCAGTTTAGTCTTTGGTACAAACATACAGAGGGAGTGAATCTTCAAAGCTTCACAGATGCAGATTGGGTAGGGATTCCATCGGACAAGAATAGTGCACCAGGGGGAATCTTCAGTATTAAGTCAAAAACATTTTCTTGGTACAACAGAAAGAAGAGATCAATTGCACTCAGTTTAGCAGAAGCAGAGTACATGGCTTCTAGTCAAGAAGCTTGTGGGGTTATCTATATGAGGAAGATCCTTGTTGGTTTATTCAGTCAATAGATGGATCCTACAGTTATTCATTGCGACAATTAGAGTTTTATCAAACTCTTTTAGAATCTAGTTTTTCATTATCATTCCAAGCATATCGGCATCCGATATCACCATGTACAAGATTGTATGTAGAGGAGAATCATGTTTTTGGAGTACATTCCTACAACGGAACATGATGAAGACATCTTGACTAAGGAACTGTCAAGAGGAAAATTTGAGTTCCATAGAGGTAGCATTAGGGTATTTGATAATCCCTTTCTTGTTGAGAGGAAGCGTTGAAAATGCAATAAGAAAAATCTTGATTTTATTTTCCCTTGAATTAAATGAGGAATAAAATTGTAATTCCACATCAGAAGACAACTTGTATGAGTTAACTAAGTTAATTTGACTTGGTTGGATCGGTTAATTCGAGTTGAGGGTCTAACTAGAGTCATGTAGAGTGTCTCTTACTTTATAAGAGCCCTGGTTGAGTTTATTTTGAGTTAGAATTAATTAATTCAGTTTAACTGAGTTAAAGTCGGTTAAAATAGTTCCAACTAATGAACGAACTAGTAGGAGGTCAGACAATGGGGTGTTGCTTCATGTGTTCAACTAATTAACTCATGATTCACTCATAAATAACTCATGCATGTCAGATATGAGAGTTACCCAGTTGGGATTGGATTTCAAGGGCAATGTATTATCAGTTGTATAATCATCCAAATTGTACAGGCATTGCATGAAGTCAAAGGAAGGCCTATGAGGATTGTACAATTCCAATTAAGGAATTTACCTAATTAATAGGGACTAATTCCCAAGGAAATAGCACAAGGAAATAGGGACTTGGGCAAGTAGAAAATTGGTTAAGTATTGGCCTAGGCTTGTCTAGGAAGTTGTGAGACAGATAGAGATAGTGCAGAGGTTGCTTGGGCTTGAGAAAGGCACTGTAATCTTCTCATATAATTTGAATAATGCAATATACAGGTAGTCGGGGTTTTTAGCTGTGGATTTCCCCAGGAAATCATTCTATAATATGTTGATTGAATTCTTTCTCTTGTATTCTTTGTGATTTATTGATCGATTAATTGTTTCCACTGATGAGTAGAGTAGATTCAATTCTTTTGTTTTATAAAATTACATAAGTTTTTTGAATCTACAAGGAATTTCTACAGGTCATATTCACCTTGGGGCAGAATAGAAGAAGAGGAACCTGATCCCAAGATAAGGCAAGATCTATGTATTAAGAATCGATCTAGCATTGCCGCAATGTTTGTTGCCCCACACATTTTGTTTGAATAAGTGAATTTTCCTTTTATAATTTTGATGTCCAAGAGATCCCATTCTACCATCAGATCCTCCATACGCTCTCCGAATTTATCCTTGAGCAACGAGCCTCCCTTTTTTCTGAAGCAAACAAGGTTGTGTTAAAATAACTTCCTACTATGGAATTTTGGTGCCATAATGTTCCTTTTAGGGATATGAGGTTATCCCAGAATTCTAATTTCTAACTATAATTTACCATGGCATAGATGTTCAATAGTTTGACTCTATCACTGGTTCCTTTATTTTCTAGATTTTCTACTACCTAGTTCACAGTCTTTTGAGACTTTATCAAGGATAAAATAATATTGTCCCAAAATATGTCGCCGCCTCCCAAGGCTCCCCTTGAACTTTGCACGACACAATTAATTTATTTCCAAAATACCTTTGAGGCTTCCACAAACTCAATATCTTCTACTTTAGACTCTTGCAGAAATAAAATTGAGGGCCTCTCTATTTTAACCATACCCTTAAATTTTAATGTAGAGGGTTTTTTCGGGGTCAACCATTCCCATTATGTTCTAGGATATTACCTTCACCATTTTTTAGGTGGAAAGTGGGATTTCTGTCCTCGTTCCTAACCTAATCATCCTTTAAATATTGAGCCTTTCAAAATGTTAGAAATTTGAGGTTTATTTCCCAGTGTTTTGTTTAGTTCATCCTTGTTCTCTCTTAGTTCTTTTTTGGAGTGTCTACCTCTTCTCTTTGAAGTTCTCTCTATGTCATGGCTACTTGAATCTACAACACCAGTTGGAGGAAGATATGTATTCCTAGTGATGATTTTTCTCGAGCCCCCAGCTGGTTGTTTTGGTCTAGATGGAGTGAAATCCATCAAATGAACTCAAAAAAACATTGGGTATTTTTCATTCTCCTTGGTCTTCAATGGTTCTTGGGCCTTAGAATTGGGGTTTTTAGCTATTTCTTTAGGAGTTGGAACTTCCATTTCTTTCCATTCCTCAAGAATCTATGAGATCTCCCCTTCCTATTGCACTTCGTGTTTTGAAAACCCTTCGTCTGTTGTCTCTTGAGGTTCATCTAGATCCTTTGATTGTTTTTCACTATTTGATTGAAGCACTTCAAAGGTGTTTGTAGAGGTTGAAATTTTATTCAAAGTAGTTGCCTTGTTTGGAGCTTGTCTCTTTCTATTGCTTCTTTTCTTTTGCATTTTCTACTACTCCTCTTGCTGGGGTTGGGTCTCTTCTCCCTAGTTCGCTTTCTTGTAATCCTTGGTAAAGTGTCCATAGTCATGACAAAATCGACACTTGAAGGGTAGTTGCTTTTAGTTTAGGGTTTGGAAACGTTACATTCTCCCATTGTGAGAAGGATTTATGTCGACAATACTTTTCTAAATCCACTTCAATGCATATCTTGGCACAGATGAACTAGCCACCTTTGGGCTCAACTCTGTCGATATACCTTCCTACTCCATTTACCATCTCCCTAAGACAGTCATCTCCCCAACAAGAGAGAGGAAGCCTTAGTAGTTTCATCCAGACTAGAAAAATTGTGGGAATGTCTTCTTCATTATCAAAATCGATTGACCATCTATTAACGTACATTCCCCTTACCCCAAAAAAGTAGGGGTCATTTTTGAAGATTATCTCTTTGTCCTCTCTTGATTCAAAGAGGAGTGAAAAGTATTCATTCCTAGCTGTGTATATTCCCAATCCTCCTTTCACCTTCGCTCTCCGTTTTTCTCTACCCACTGCTCAACAAACTTGGGGGACAACCACATGCCAGTGAACTTTCCAACCAATGTACGATCTGTGTATGCTATTGTTTCTAAAAAAAGTGGTAGGGAGAGGAACAATGGGAATGATATCTGCCTTTTTGATGAATTTCGAATGATTGTCCTTGGATTGGGAAGGGATGCGATCGACATTGTGAAAGTTGTTGCAGTCGCATGGGTGCTAGATTTTCTTCATGTAGAAGAAATATTAGATGTTCTCTAAATTTTGTGAATTTAAAGAAATTGTTGAGAAAGACACTAGCAGGAAAGTGAAGGCTCTCAGGAGTGAAAACAATGGAGAATATGTGTCGAATGAATTCAATAAATTCTATGCATCAAAAGGAAGTTGATGGGAATTAATAGCACCCCATAACCCACAACAGAATGGGGTGGCTGAAAGGAAGAATACAAGTATTGTGGGAGCTCCATGGGAAATGTTATATGATCAAGGCCTACTGTTGCACTTGTGGGTTGAAGCACGCGACACAATTGTATATGTGCAGAATAGGAGTCCTCATCGAATTCTTGGGATGAGTACACCAGAAGAATATTGTTTAGGTAAGAAGATAGATGTGGCATACTTCAATATCATTGGTTCATCAGTTTATTGTCATGTTACCAAAGATGTAAGGAAAAAGGTAGAGCCAACAACTGAGTTGGGCATACTTGTGGGGTACATTGATACACCTCACAACTATCAGGTGTATCTTCCATCTCATGGGATGACAATGGTTGATAGAGATGTGAAGTTCGATGAAGAAAATGCCATGAGATGTTCCCTTGAGAGGGAGATTTAGTTACATGCAGATTAGAAGATTTTAGCTCCAAAGGAAGAACCTCAAGATGATGTGGAGCATCCACATGCAAAGGAGAAGAGAGTGGAAGCACCCACTCATGCAGAGACTTCCAGAGATGGGAGGAAACACACTAGAGAGGCTGACAGATTGATGCATGATGCTAGAGAGAATGTAGGAGCACCCATATCACAATGTAGTGGAGGAGGTCACCAGATCGATACACTGGTTACATGGCTCTGATGAGCAAGAGTGTAGAGATTGAGCCATCCTCATTTGAGGAAGTAGTGTAGTAACTAGTATGGGTTGATGCCATGATATAGGAGTATGACTCCATTATTAGAAACAATGTTTGGGAAGTGGTCCCAAGACCATCAGACAAGTCAGTGATGAGTTCCAGATGGATTTACAACGTAAAGCAAGCAACATATTGGAGTGTGGAGAAACACAAAGCCATATTTGTGGCTAAAGGGTTCTCTCAGGTGGAGGGAATTGATTATGAGAAGAATTTTTCTCCAGTAGAAATATAATCTTCAATCAAATCTATTCTAGCACTTTGAGCATAGATGTGATGGAAAATACATAAGATGTATGTGAAGACGACATTCATCGACAGAGTGATTGAGGAAGCAGTGTACATTGAGCAACCAGAAGGATTTGAGACCTTCAATAGAGAGTCTCATGTGTGCAAACTCTATGGATTGAAACAAGCACCCCATGCTTGGTACACTGGGATTGACAACTATTTCACCAGGTTAGGCTTCACCAAAAGTGAAGCAAATGTGAACCTTTACCATATTGTGGTTGAAGGTAAATTTTATAGTAGTATATGTCGATGATTTAATTCTAACAAGTGATGAGAAGCTCGTAAAATATTGCAAATAGGATCTTGCAAGAGAATTTGAGATGAAGGACCTATGACTCATGCATTATTTCCTTGGTATGGAAGTATGAAGGAACTGTTTGTCTCTAAGGGAAAGTATGCCAACGAGATACTAAAGAAGTTCCACATGGAGAGAAACAAACCCATGGAGACTCCTCTAGCAGGAAACTGGAGGAAGGGAAGATGTTACTTCAGGGGAAGTAGTGGAGGCTACTATTTATAGGTAGCTTGTGGCTTCACTTATGAATTTAAGACATATTTCATTTAAATTGGAAAATTCTTATTACAAGTACATCACTAAAATTGATATTTTTGGTTATTTTTAGATTCTAGATCCACTATTTAATTCCAAATTTAATTAAACCTATGTTATTTGGTGAAAACATGACTAGACATATGTTTTGCAGTTAACGATATTAGTCACGCAATGGTTAAGCTAACCAAACTTTATTGGAAGGCAACTAAACATGTGTTGAGATACCTCAGAGGCACGACTTAGTTTGGTCTTTAGTACAGACATGCATAGGGATTGAAGCTTCAAGGCTTCATAGATGTAGATTGGGTAGGGAGTCCATTCGACAGGAAGAGCACATCAGGGGGAATCTTTAGTATTGGGCCAGCAACAGTTTCTTGGTACAAAAGGAAGCAGATATCAAAGGCACTTAGTTTGGTAGAAGCAGAGTATATGGCTTCTAGTCAAGCAGCTTGTGAAGCTATCAGCATGAAGAAGATCCTTTGGTCAGCAGATGGATCCTAAAATGATTTACTATGACAACCAGAGTTGTATCAAACTCTCTGAGAATCCAGATTTTCATGATTGGTCCAAGCATATCAACATCCGGTATCACCATCTATGAGATTGTGTGCATAGGAGAATCATGTTGCTAGAGTACATTCCTATAGAGGAACATGATGCACATATTTTAACAAAGGCATTGTTAAGAAGAAAATTTGAGTTCCATAGAGGTATGATTGGGGTAGAAGATAATCTGTTTCTTGTTGAGAGGGGGTGTTGAAAATGCAACAAGGAAATCCTAATACAATTTTGTCCTTGAATTAAATTAGGAATAAAATCGTAATTCCACATCACAAGACAACTTGTACGAGTTAAATAAGTTAATTTTACGTAGTTGAATCAGTTAGTTTGAGTTGAGGGTCTAACTTGAGTCATGTAGAGTGCTTCTTATATTACAGGAGCCCTAGTTGAGTTTATTTTGAGTTGTAATGAATTAATTCAATTTAACTAAGTTAAAGTCAATTAAACTAGTTCCAATTGATGGAGGAACTAGTAGGAGGTCAAACAATGGGGTGTTGCTTCATGTGTTCAACTAGTCAACTAATGATTCACTCACAAATAACTCATGCATGTTAGATATGTGAGTTACCCAATTGATATTGGAGTTCAAGGACAATCTACTATCATTTGTATAGTCATCCAAATTTTACAGGTGGTGCATGCAGTCATAGGAAGGCCTATGAAGATTATTCAATTCCAATTGAGGAATTTCCCTAATTAATAGGGGCCAATTCCCAAGGAAACAATGAAAGGAAATAGAGACTTGGGCAAGCCAAAATTTGGTTAAGTATTGGCTCGCGCTTGTCTAGGAAGTTGTGAGATAGATATAGATAGTGCAAAGGTTGTTCAGGCTTCAGCAAAGCATTGTAGTCTTCTCATATTTTTTGACTAATGCAATATACAAATGGCACGGGTTTTTAGCTAAGGTTTTCCCCAAGAAATCATTGTGTAATGTGCTAACTGAAATCCTTCTCTTGCATGCTTCGTGATTTCATGATCGTTTAATTGTTTCCGATGATGAGTAGAGTAGATTCAAGTCTATTGCTTTAGTAAATTACAAGTAGTAGTTTGAATCTACAAAGAATTTCTACAGAAAGCAGGGTTATGGTTTGTCGACTAAAGTGAAACAGTACTGCAACTTTAATACATATATATTTACACATGTCTTATTTATATAGATGATCTTTATTTTGCTTGGGCTTTTGACATACATTGGTAATAAATTAAATCTAGGCGAGGTTGGAATTTATATTCATATTTACAGGTAAAATATTTATTTAAATTTATGAAAATATTTGTGCATTCTCGATAGTTTTTTATTATTATTTTTTTATTTTTATATGAATAACTTTTCTTTTATAATTTACTATAATATTCAATAAATAAATAAGTTTTTATTTTTATTTTTATAAATTAATTAATTAATAATTAATGAGTAAAGTTTAATTTCACCAATAGTAATGAGATACTATACAACATAGGTAAGAAGTTAATAACATCATATTGCATTGACCATCTCAAAATAAAATCTATACAACATAGGTAAGAAGTTAATAACATCATATTGCATTGACCATCTCAAAATAATGATTTTAATGAAATTTTGTTTGAGTTTAATTCTTATTTTTAAATATTTAATTTAAATTATAATTTTTATGTTTGATTTTTTTCTTAAATTTAAATATATTTATTTGTATAAATTTTATGATTTAAATTTGTAATTTCAATATATTTCTAATTATATATATATATATATATATATATATATTATTTTTAGCAATGCTACATATTACACTTGTTTTATTGTGTTTTTTATTTAAAAATAGAACACCTAGTTTGTAGAGTTTTTAATATTTTTTTCTTCAATTTATTTTATTTTATTTTCAAAGTAGCTTTTTAAAATATAAAATTAATTGTTATAAAAATCTTAAAGTTGTGATTTAGGAGTTATTTATGAGTTTTTTTAAGTGATACTTTTAGCAATGCTACATATTACACTTGTTTTATTGTGTTTTTTATTTAAAAATAAAACACCTAGTTTGTAGAGTTTTTATATTTATTTTTCAATTTATTTTATTTTCAATGTAGCTTTTAAAAATATAAAATTAATTGTTATAAAAATCTTCAAATTGTGATTTAAAAGTTATTTATGAGTATTTTTAAGTGATGGTACTAGTTGTCACGATTGCAATTCCAATTAAATTATAATTATAATTTTCCCCAAAAATAATGTTTAATTGGTAACATCACCTTTCAATTCATAAATCAATTTTGAGAGTTTTTCTTTAATAATTTCAATTGACAAATCCTCAAGTTAGAATTTTAACCACCTATCAAAATGATCCCAAAAACAATACCAATTTTTTATTTCAAAATAAAAATAACTACTAAATATAACTTCAAAAAATAATATCTCTAAAATTCTTATTATATTAAATTTTATTAAATTAATAAAAAAATCTCTCACAACCTTCCATCCATTATCCATTATCAAAATTCAACTACCATAATTATCCTTGGTGCATATACAAATCTCATAATAAAATATCCATAAAATAAACTATTTAAATTACTACATATTAAAGTCAGAATTTTGTATGAAAAAGGTACAACATTTTTGCATGTGAATATTTTAGCTAAATGCATCACCTATTTCGACTACATGCATCGTAAATAATACATTATCATTTTTAAGCACACTGGAAATCAATAGTGCTACTAAATTTAACTTAACATGCCATACAAGTGATTTTAAAAAACAATGCAACAATGCGTACACCACCAGGGTGTGTCCATACATCCATAATCATGTCAGTGCTACTAAATTTAACTTAACATGCCATACAAGTGATTTTAAAAAACAATGCATACACCACCATGGTGTGTCCATACATCCATAATCATGTCAAATACCCCGATAAATTTTTGTGAAATTATTATAAATCTTGACAATGCATTTAATATATTTAGGTACACCATAACTGGGTGTAGATTGGAAAGCACTACCATGGTGCTTTTACATAGTAGGACCACCCTGCTAGATTTATACATCTATTAGTACACCAAAGGACACAAGAAACCTTTACAAAAGAAATTATAAATATATTTAGTATACCTAATATGTAAAGGCACACCATAAGGAGCACTACCAAAATGCTTTTACACGAATATCATAAAGTTATGATGTACCTCTAAAATTCATGGGAGAGCATGGAAAATTCTCACAAACATAACTATAAATAGGTTCAATGTATGTATATGTTTCTAATGCTATTATACAAAGTGACAAGCACTACCATAGTGTGACTTTACATCTAAAGTAGATTGATGAATGCATGAAATGCCCACAAATATAATTATAACTCTTTCTAATGAACTAAAGATGAAAAAGGCAAACCATACTTATGTAAATAGGTTCAATGTATGTATATGTTTCTAATGCTATTATACAAAGTGAAAAACACTACCATAATGTGAATGTATGTATATGTTTCTAATGCTATTATACAAAGTGAAAAACACTACCATAATGTGAATGTATGTATATGTTTCTAATGCTATTATACAAAGTGAAAAACACTACCATAATGTGACTTTACATCTAAAGTAGATTGATGAATGCATGAAATGCCCACAAATATAATTATAACTCTTTCTAATAAACTAAAGATGAAAAAGGCAAACCATACTTATGTAGTTTGTTAAAGTGAAAACAAACTAAATGTTGAGGTCACATTGGTCAAAAATTCATTGACATGAACTTGGGAATGGGTTGTGAGAAGAGAATTAGATCCAATTATAAGAAGAGTTATGATTTATAAATTATCAGAAATATTCTATTGAAATAGTTTGTCACAACAAATCTTATAATATTATGAAATCCTAATTATGCAAACTGACTTTTTTACATCATATATTGATTAATTAGTAGTTTTGCTTGAAATTATGAAATAGTTGAAATATGTGAATTAAATAATATGCACATGTACACACTATCAACGCAAATGAATACAAGGTTTATTTTAGGAAACCAAATACATTAAAAAAAAAAAAAAAAAAAAAACCTAGCTAGAAGGTGAGACCTAAGCTCTTCTATCTTTGCTTCAATTATAAAATGCATATATAAAGAAATGAGAACTCACTATGGAGTTACCTTTTGACACTGTGACTTGAATGACTCCCAGAAATCCTCTTCCTCCTATGTCATGTTCTCAAATATCATTCCTAGATTTATTTTTTAATCTATGCAACAAGTGAAATGCTAACAAATGAAATCCCTTCTATTCTCAGTGGCCTAGTAGTTGACATAGCTCGATAGCCATTTAGGGTTAGTTTTTTTTTTTTTTTTTTACTTTCTCGACCTTAATTAGTGATAAGGTTTTAGACCTTCTAGAATATTCTTGAAATTCCACATGTGGCTAGCCCTCATGTGTTAGTAATGGGGGCTAACATGGCATCCATTCATACTATAGTGGTCAATAAGGTTGATCAACTTGTGGGAGGCATAACTTTCACATGAGAGCTTTGATTAACATTATTTTCATACAATTTGAAAGCTCAGAGTGTAGAAAAATGTCAAAGGTGTGCACAATGGTTATGGATGTTGCAACCCAAAAAAGTGCCATTTGATGCCTAAAAATGACTTGAAAAGGTTTTAGATACCAACTTTCTAAATTGGGACCTATCACTAAAATGAGCCCTGTAAGCTAATATTTTTAAATTTTCTACCCAAAAGTTCTAAGATAGGTCATAAATTGTATTATGATCCAATATGGATTAGTTGATTCATATCCTCAGCTTGAGGGTGTCCTTTATTGAATATAAAAGTAGTGCATTTGGGACATAGGGTATCCATTTAGTTAACCTACACATAACACCTATGTTCATGTTATATTAAAGAATACCCGTAATCTCAATAATTATGGATAAAAGTATTTGAAAATCATTTGTTAAACTCTCTCTCAATACATCTTTCTAATAAAAATGACTCAAATTTTTAATAGATGTTTCATATTTTACTGAACACCCCATTATATATCCCCAATACGAATAACTACCCGCACCTAAAACACAATACTTACAATACACTGAATCTATTTTTCACAATTTAAAAGCCCTCTTTATGAGTGAACATGGTAATATATTAATCAACAAGATGAAGCCCTTATAAACTGGGAGCTTAAGGTTAGGTGAAATGTCCTTTCTCTATAACTAGTCAATTGACACAACGTCCTTTCTCTATAACTAGTCAATTGACACTTTCTAGCCAGTTAAATTTATGTGAATGTACCTTTGAATTGTGTTGGATTAATATTGCTTATGTTATGTATTTTATTACTTTTTGGTTGGTCCTTTCTCTATAACTAGTCAATTAACTAGTCCATTGACACTTTCTAGCCAGATAAATTTATGTGAATGTACCTTTGAATTGTGTTGGATTAATGTTGCTTATGTTATGTATTTTATTACTTTTTGGTTGGTCCTTTCTCTATAACTAGTCAATTGACACTTTCTAGACAGATAAATTTATGTGAATGTATCTTTGAATTGTGTTAGATTAATGTTACTTATGTTAGGTATTTTATTACTTTTTGGTTTGGTCAATCCTATTTGCATGTGTAATTCTATAGGTATAATTTATGGTGTGATTTGCATATGTAATTATATAAGTATAATTTATGATGCAATTGTGATTGAAAGATCATTTATTCCTGTGTAACTCTAGTTTGTAATGCATGCATGTGTTGATTAATTAATATCATGACATTGAGGAAAGGTACTGGACAAATACATTTGGAGTGAAAATGGTGTTTGTGTAACTCTAGTTTGTAATGCATGTATGTGTTGATTAATTAATATCATGACATTGAGGAAAGGTACTAGACAAATAAATTTGGAATGAAAATGGTGTTTTCAATAAGTACCCCATATTCTCAAAATGCACATGGTATTGGGTATGTTATAGTAGATGTTAAGTTACATATTCTCAAAGTGCACATGGTATTGGGTATGGTATTGAATATGTTATAGTAGATGTTAAGTTGCATATTCTCAAAATGCACATGGTATTGGGTATGTTATAGTAGATGTTTGTAATTTATTTTGAAAATTTTTAGTTTTTAATTTTTAATGTTGTTGTTGGGTATGTTATAGTAAATGTTAAATAACATAGCACTTAGGATTGTATAGTTTATTTTTGAAAATTTTTAATTTTTAATGTGGTTGTTGGGTATGTTATATTAAATGTTAAGTAACATAGCAATTAGGATTGTATAATTTATTTTTGAAAATTTTTAATGTGGTTGTTGGGTATGTTATTTATTTATTTATTTATTTATTTATTTTTTTTTTTCTTTTTTTTTTTTTTTTCTGTGTGGTTCACGGGGCACCAGAGGTGGGCCGCTACGTCCACGTAGATAATCGGGGCAGCTCCACCCGAAGGGAACTGCCGGTCGGCCAGATCGGGCCTAACCCCGAGGGCGTCGAGGAGATTTGACCCCGTGACCTCCCAAACCGGGAGAGTACTATCAACGGGAACTCGACCATTTGAGCTATCCCTCGGGCTCTGGTTGTTGGGTATGTTATAGTACTCAAGATTGTATAATTTATTTTTGAAATTTTTTAATTTATTTTTGAAATTGTATAATTTATTTTTAAAAATATTTAATTTATTTTTGAAAATTTTTAATTTTTAATGTGGTTATTAACGTCTGTAACTTTTTTTATTGAGCATCAAAGTTACTAATTTTTCCATGGGAAACAAACACACATTCACATTCCTAATTGACACATTAGGAATTTTAATTTTTCCATGGGGAACAAACACACGTACACATTACTAATTGACACATTACTAATTCTTCCATGGGGAACAAACACACGTAAACATCACAATAAGTTATCTCAATGATCTCAATTAGTTTGAACTAAATAGTTTCAAGGTGGTGACCATAATAAATTATCTCAATAAGTTTGAACTAAATAGTTTCAAGGTGGAGAACATTAAGAGGTCATGAATTCATGTCCAATAAAGTCATCAAAGTCTAATTGAACTAAATAGTTGCAAGGTGGAGACCATTAAGAGGTCATGAATTCATGTCCAATAAAGTCATCAAAGTTAGCCTGTTGTATGCAAACAACATTTACCTTAATTAGTTTGAACTAAATAGTTTCAAGGTGGAGACCATTAAAAGACTAAATAGTTTCAAGGTGGAGACCATTAAGAAAGAGGTTAAACTAAATAGTTTCAAGGTGGAGACCATTAAGAGGTTAGACTAAATAGTTTCAAAGTTGAGACCATTGAGAAGTCATGGATTCATGTCCAATAAAGTCATCAAAGTCATCAAAATCATCATGTTGTATGCCAACAACGTTTACCTTAAGTACTACTCATAAAAAAACGAAAAAGCCCAGGAAATATTTCCAAAAAATAAAAATAAAAATAAAAAAAATCATGAAAAAAATACTCATATATAAATTATATTATATGTTTTTAACACAGCTAACCACCCCTCTCTCTACCTACATAAATACACAAACCAATAAACAATAATAATATAATATCCACCGAAATTTTAATTCATACCAATAACATAATCCAAAACTTTTAAACAAAATATTATACTTTATATCTTTTATATAACCTTGAAACATGGATATAATGGCTTTGCAATTAAACTAACATGAAATTCCTTTTCACTTCACTGTATAATTCCCATTTTACTATATCTATCTATCTATCTATATATAAATCAGGTATATAAACTAATCATAATCACATGTATACAATCCAAAATATTCACACAAAACCTAAATCAAAAATTCATTTTGCAAAATCATCTCGAGAGGTTTAATTGTATACATATTTGTAGTTCATGTCGAGTTAATTTCAATAAAGACCAAAGACCAATGAAATCTACAAGTTAAATTCAATAAAATGAATTAAATTCAATCAAATGAATTTAACATATATTGGAAAAGATTAAATTTAAGGAAAATAAACAAAATATTAATTTATGACTAAGGGAGTTGTTTTATATATATATATATATATATATATATATAACACTTGAATCATTATAATAATATTTGTCAACACATTAAAACATCACATGTTATTAACAAAAATAAATATATTATATGAAGATGTAACATATAAATGAAAAAGGTTTTCCCACCTTGTAAAAAGGTATAGATGGAAAAGTAGATAAAATAAAAACCACGTTATTTTAGCCCAACACTGCAAAACTATATAAAAGAGACTCAACTCATACAATAATTAATCCATAATTATTTTGACATGTAGTACCTAGGAATGGGGTCAGTCCATAATTATAATTACGGATATTACTTAATAGTATTTCTCTCATGCTTGAAGTATTATAATTATATTTTTCTGGGTGACCAGAATAACAATTATTTCCTTCTGCCATCTAAGATTGTTGAATTAATACAAATATAAATAAATAATAAATATAAATATAAATTTACTTTTTTATGAATTAAAAATAATTATTTTCAATTAACAATGAAATAAATAAATTCTATTATCTAAAACCATAAAAAATAACGAAATATCAATCCAATAATTCAAAAATATATATTATGATACTTTTCTCCTTAAATATATCCTTCCCTCCCATTCATTTAGATTCTAACAATTAATTAATTAATTTCTTACAAAAACAGATATTTTCTGAGATATTTCAAAATTCCTATTATAAAAAAACATAATAACTAAACAATAATAAAATTTAATTATATATATATATATATACAATAATACCCTCCTTTATAATATTTAGTTTTCAACAATTAATTTCTTACCAAATAGAGATTATTTGAAATATTTCAAAATTCCTATTATAAAAAACATAATAAATAAACAATAATAAAATTTTATTAATTTTATTAAATCAGAATTCAATTCTAATATATATATATATATATATATATATATATATACATATATATATATATATATTAAATTAAAAAATATTTATTACAATATCAATCCTTTTCACTCTGTTAAGGATATTTATTAGGATATCGACTTTTAGTTTTCTGAATCGATAGACTTATGATAATCTTGAAATTATCGAAACTCTTCAACATAAAAATAAAATTTAATATCTATATATATATATATATATATAATTTTTTTAAATATAGCAGTTTGGCTGAGATTTGACATATATCATAGACAGGACCGTGTCATGTTCAGAGTAGCCAGCAACACTGCTGACATTTGACCTGTACAGTACTATCTCCTCAAATGAGAATCACACTCCAACTTAAACAGAAATGTTAATTTAAAAACAAAAACCATGGAAATGCAAACTTTTTCAACCAGGAAAAATAAAATTGTAAATCCATGATCTTTGCTTCAAAACAGTAATGGTAAATACAGAGAGCCATAGTTTCCTACCTACAAAGTTTGTCTTTCTTTGGAAAGATAAATGAACAGAAATACTGAATCATAAGAGTGCCATGCTGTGTATCAAGGCAATCGACATTCAGAGATGGATTACATTTTTATATCTTAAGCCAGAGCAGAAATATTTACTTAACTGAATGAATGAATGAATCAAGTTCCTGCAGCCATTCCTTCCAGCACATGAGCCAGAGAAGGTTCATTAAGCACAAGCAAATGATCCCCACTAGTACAACAGCCCTGCAGGGAATCAGGGCCAGGGCTTCTTTGACTTCCACCAAAGAGCCAATCATGGACTTCCGTTTCCTCTATAAATGCCTGATCTGCACTCAAGCTCACACCATTACAAGCCCCCACATCACTCAATATTTCACAGTTACCTTCTCCTGGATGCTTCACTAGCTCTGCAACAAACTCCAGACTATCATCTTCATGAACACCAAAACCCAAACCCACATCATCAAAGAAGAGATCCAGGCCCTCTAATGGGCTTCCATGATCATAACAGGTACCCATATCATATTTTCCCTCTTCCTCATTCTTCTGCAAATCTGATGACCCATTAATTCCACTGTAACAACCATGGTGATCAGAGGATGCATGAAATTCAGTTTCACATGATGTATTTGTATTGGTAGCCAAATCACCATTGATTATCAGAGGCTCAATAGATTCATTATAAACTCCTCCATCCCCTGTGGGATTTAAGAAAAAATCATCATTCTCTGTAACCAACACGTTACTAATTAATTCATGCTCAACCCCCTCAACATTCCTGTTTTCTGAGCTGCTCTGCAACTCAACACCATAACCTTCAAACTCTTTCTCAGAAGATCTATGGAGTCTCTTATGACCATCAAATTCCTGGTCCTCTGCAGGCCTCTTCCTCTCAGATATAACTCCCATACTATTCTCTGGCAACAGATTAATAATCCAGACACAACCAGGCAATATCTAGGACTATAGTAGCAAGGAAACTATGCTTGAAAAACAGCCTGACACTGTCTTTAACATAAGAAAATGAGGGAAAGCTTCTCCAGGTTCAGAATCCTGGACATTTCACAGAGCCCAAAAGCAGATGTATTGAAAATGGCAGGAGGAGCAGCAGGGGAGATGGGTTCTTTATGTGGGACTCCACTTGGTGTCTGCCTGAGACTCAGGCTGAGGGTGAGGCTGAGATTCCAAATGGCAATGAGAATCAAAAGGTACGTCAGAGGAGCAGCAGTGGACAAGTGCACTACCAAATTCCACAAAACTCAACACGGCACCACCATCTTAATATGCCCTTACGTGTTTATTGGGGGAGGTGGCTGGAGATAATGTTGAATTATTTTCGCCCAAGAACCCTCTTCAAACAAAACAAAATTATAAATCACATCGGTGGATGTTGAGTCACCTCATATTCGTTCGTTGGATGCTATCCTTGCCTCGCCAACAGTCAGTACCTATACCCAAAAATTTGTCAAAGTTTGTTAATACAAAAGTTTGATTCTTAAAGGTATGTTTGTATTAATATGATTTTTTTTATTTTTTAAAAATGGTTGGATGTTATTTTTTAGCTTAAAGTTTTTGGAGATTTTTATTTATTTATTGGATGTTATTTTTTAGTTTAAGGTTTTTGGAGATTCGTGATTGCAAAGCTCACATGTTTATATAAAATAGATTTATTATTTCTATTAATTAAACTAACTCTCTAAACTAATTAGTTGAATATTATATTATAATTTTTTTTTTTTTAATTGGTTGCAGTTATATTATAATGTTTTAATGCTTTTTTTAAATATTTAATTGATTGAATGTTATTTTAGTAAAAGTTATTAGAGTTGTTTTTCTAGTATAATTTGAGGAGTTGCGATATTTTATTTTATTTTGGGAATTTTAAAAAATAGGAAATAATTGTTGTAACAATTAAATTTATGGTTTATTTATCCATAATTTGTTTTGATTAAATAGATATATTAATTATATTAATGTTTTAAGTTATTTATGTATATATAATAAATTTAAATATTTTTTTAAGATTGTAGAAAATTCCATTACAATTAAATTTATGGTTTATTTATCCATAATT